>VZRX01022379.1:104242-141554 GCA_013398075.1 Notiomystis cincta | reverse complement strand
CAAAACAATTTTCATCAAATGAAAACTATGAAAATTTTTCTGTATTTTGCTTTTTTTTCTATACCACAAAGAGAATACTAAGAAATATGAGCAAAATTGAATTCTGATAGCTTGGTTTACTGCATATTTAAAGCATAATTTACTTTTCTGGATTTGAATCTTTTGACTTTTTCTTTCTTTTCATGTATACATGAATACCTACATCTTTACTGCTGCAATGACCTTTTGTATAAATCTGAAACTCAGAGAATTAAATTGGTAGGTTATTTACTGGTTCACATACAATAAAGAAATATTTCTGTTCAAATTTAAATTCACCTAATTTTAGTATTCCCTTTCTTGAAAAGAGCTGTATAGGACTAAATTTGAAGAGTAGTAACTAAGGTAAATGACAAAACTAAAAATCTTTTTTTTTGTGTGTCATGCAAATTCAATACATTTTCAAACTAATCAAAATTCAACAAATGGAATTTCTCCAGTACTTATGCTTTCAGTCCATGCATTTGAAATAAATTCATTTAATTTTCTGGTGTCTATCAGCTCTTTGCTCAAGGAAGTGTTTTTTAAGCAATTAATACACATGAAAAATATTTTACCAGTTTCAGAATTTAGGCTATATTCAACACTGAAGCTTCTTTTTGGGAATGGGTAAAAATGATTTTCCAAGTAATTGGAATTCTTCAGGTGAGCACAAGCATTCTCTGGGAATTATGTGCTTCAGCCTAATACAATTCAAGAATGTCAAGAGATCCCCAATGGCCATTGAACCAAAGTTCCCCATATTAGCCTGTAGCATATTATCCTTTTAACCATATTATAAAAATTACTGATAAATAGGAGAGATATGGGATAGTGGGATCCATTTCAAATACTGTTCATTGGACTTTGATAGAAGGAATAGCAAGAGAACTGTGTCTTCTTTATTCTGTATTTATCTAAAATGTCATATAATTCATCTAAAACAGAACAGCAAGTTTCTTTAAAGCTTGCTGAAGTTTTGGTTGGCACTTCTGATTGGTAAGGTCTGGATTAGCAAGAATAGAGACTACAGAAGCAAAAGACTTTGTTTCTTTGAACTAGTCCTTCACTTTAATTGTCATCTCTCCTGGGCTTGAGCAGAGAAGGTCTGTCCATGACCTAAGCACTGTGCTACAGCCCATGTTATCTATTCCTAACAGGCAAATGTATTTACTGGCATCAGGACTTGAGCCTATATGGAAGGGTTGAGATTTTATGCCCTCCCAATGCAAAGCTGGATAAGAAAGGCAAAAAAAAGAGAAAAAAGTCCCTATAAAAAGCAAATTGCTGCAGGTTTTCTAAATGTCACAAAGCAAAACAAGTAGCTGAATTCCAAACAGACAAACTCATCTGGGTCGTCAAAATAGAACTATTATGTGTTTCAAGGACATCTATATATAGTGTCAAGGACTACATCCTTTTTCTGTCACAACAAGTGCACTTAGCATTCTTCCTGAGGGAAAACTGTGTTAAATTTGGGATTAGTGTGCAGGGAAGTCTAGCTGACAAACGGTTTATGTATACTTTCTTAATGCATAGATGTCTACAGAACACCCATTAGCTGACAGTGAAACAGAGCTCAGTAAACAGCATATTTTGCTGTGTGACAGGAAAGGAGGAGAGGGAATAGCAGGGCAGCAATGGAGGTTTTCCACCATCCTCATGCCAGGTGTCAGCTCAGGTATCAAATGTTCTCCATCTACTTGATGAGCTCTGGAGGACATTTCCTTTTCCAACACGTGTCTCAGAGAGGGCTACTACATTCAAAGAAAAGCTACCCATATCTCAAACTTCTCTCACAAGACCTTAAGAACCCTGTTTCCACAGCTCCAACAGTCCTCCACTGATTTATACTGTTCTCTACTACTCCATCTCCAGACTGAAGGATTCAGTGTTTTTGTAACCGAGTGAGAAGAAATGAGGTTTCAAAATCCCTGCTTTTCAGTTCCCACAGCTTACAGAGTACTAATGGAAGCAGACTGAGAAAAAATCTTAATTGCTGTGGTTCAAAAACTTTAAAAATAGATTATTATGATGAGGCAAAAGTGCCAGGAAGTTGATAACCTACACTCTAAGTCTCAACCCAGTGTGAATCAAAATGACATTTATGAAGCCCAGGAAAATGGCAACTGTAATGAAAATGTCTACTGACCCCTGACTAATAGTGTCAGCAATCCAGCAGTGCTTAATTATTAAAATCAACACACGTCCTGCACTGACAGCCCAGTGTTTTGAACTGTGCAGTTCTGCTGAAGAGGTGGAAACAATAAATAGAAGTGACAAAATTCCCTTTTTTATTAATTCTTGCTCTCTTTCTGCTGATTCCCTTAAAGAGAAGAGTTAGAAAGGTCAACATGACTATGTTTTCCAGGAGTTTGTTAGGCTGTAGACTGTAACTGGCTGTTCATGGCTTAGGTGGGCGTGCTCATCTCTGGATCATGAAGTGGCTATGGCCAGGTCCAAAGAGTGGTGGTGAGTGGAACTACATCCAGCTGGCAGCTGGTCACCAGAGATGCTCCTCAGGGCTCAGTACTGGGGCCAGGTCAGTTGAGCTGTCTGAGGTTCAACCAGGCCAAGTGTGGGTCCTGCCCTTGGGTCACAACAACCCCAGGCAGCACCACAGGCTGGGCCAGAGTGGCTGGAAAGCTGCCTGGTGGAAAAGGATCTCGAGGTGCCGGTTGACAGTGACTGAACATGAGCCAGCTGCGCCCAGGTGGCCAAGGAGGCCAACAGCCCCTGCCTTGTATCAGAAATAGTGTGGCCAGCAGGACCAGGGCAGTGATTGTCTCCCTGTACTCAGTACTGGTGAGGCCACACCTTGACTACTGTGTCCAGTTTTTGGCCCCTCACTGCAAGAAAGACATTGAGGTGCTGGAGCAAGTCCAGAGAAGGGAAATGGAGCTGGTGAAGGGGCTGGAGCACAGGTTTGATGTGGAGTGCCTGAAAAAGCTGGGGGTGTTTAACCTGGGGAAAAGGATCTTGGGAAGAGATCCTATTATGCACTCTCTACAACTGCATGAAAGCAAAGGAGGTGGTAGCCAGGTGTCAGTCGGCCTTTTCTTCCAGCTGGCTACAGGTGGGATGAGGCATCATAATCCAGGGGAGGTTATGTTGGGTATTTGGAAGAATTTCTTCACATAAACAGTGATTAGACATTAGAATAAGCTGCCCAGGGAGGTGGTGGAGTCACTGCCCCTGGAGGTTTTAAGGAAAGCCTGGACACGACACTCAGTGCCATGGCCTAGTTGACAGAGTGGTGTTCAGTCACAGGCTGGACTCGATGTTTGCACAGGTCTTTTCCAACCTAATTGATTCTGTGATTCTGTAGTGAGGTGGCAACATTCCAGCATTTCCTGAGATGAACGTGTAAGCGCTGGATCTCATGGGAGAGCCAGAGTTGAGTACAGTTGTCAAGGCCAATGTTCACCCAGGAAGCACCCGAGCAGTTCCACTGGGGCATTAGATAGAGGGAAACTCCTCTGTCTTGAACAAGAGAGGAGACCAGTTGGATCAGTGTCCTCTAAATCATGAGGCACATTCCAGAGCAAGTGGATTTGGGGAGGAGACCACCCTAACTTCAGTTCTGCACTACAGGTATTCCCAGTTCTGTTCACTTCTCTTTTATGTTCCAGTCCACAGAAACTGAGCAATAGGCTTAACTTCAATATATTAATTATCCCAGTGAGGCTGATGAAAAGTCAAACTAAAATAAAATTTCTGGCAAATGAAACACCATCTCCATTCCCCTCTTATTCTGTTACGATGTGCCTTCCTCATGACAGCAATTTGAGGATGAAACCTACTTTGTCACTAACCTTCCTTCAGGCTGTTTTTCTTTGATGGAAACCCAGCAGGGGTCCACACAGATCATCCAGCAGCACCCTGGGCTTGGTGATCAAAGAACCTCATTGCTGAGATTCTCAGTTCCACAGAGAGCAGTTATCTTGCAGTACAGATGCAACTCTTGAAACATACGCTCTGTAAAGTGCCTTTTTGGAATTGCAAAAGTCTTCTTAGAGAAGAGGGCTTTAAAGCCCAAATCACCTAGAAGTTTCCAAAAATGTCATCATAGATTTAGGAAAATGATAGTAAACCACTCTTCTCTCTTTCTGCTTTTCTTGTAAAGTGAAAGATTCAAAATAAAACTCCCTTGTAATTCTGTCACTAAAGTTTTGGATGCTCTTCTGCATTTAGAATTTGAATAAGTAAAAAAACTCAATGTGAAACATAATAGCAATCAATTTTCTGATATAATAAAAATTTATTCATTTATTATGCCTTTAAAGCATTTAAAATTATTTCTTGGCAGAGAAAAACAGAAATATGCTGTATCAGGTATGAAAGAATATATTTTGAGAAATATTGTAATTATTATAAAACTGGAAATTAATTGTTAATGCAACTTACAGATGCTTTTTTATGCTACCTGTACTCAAAGCAGGGTAATGCACTGAACTGTCATTTAGTTCTGTCTTTACTTATTGGAGCACAATGTGCCTTTCCAGCAGTGGGCTTTTTGGCGAGGTGAAGGCTCTAATGATGACTTCTGTTTTAATAAAGATTGTGCTTCTATTTTTAAACTTCTCCTCAATCTAATACCATAATCTGCATTCCCTGTAGATGGAAATAAAAAAGTATTGCAATGAATATCACTAACAAAGTCTATTAATTCCAGCGTGAAAGGTCATACAATAATCTTCTATCTAGAGAAATACATAGAGAATGAAAGGAAATCTCTTTATCTTACTTTACCATTCTCTTTAATATGGTATTGGTAACCTGTCTGTAAGAGCAACTTAGTAGAGACCAAGTATTTCCCCTCTAATTTTGTTTTAATTATTAAAAGATGCAGAACACAGGGTGCTAAATTTACCTATTTTGTAATTCCTCTGACCTCAGTGTTTTACTCTACTGCTGAATTTGGCCCGTTTAAGAAGCTTTGTGGTTTGTTACTGTAGAGCTGAATCTCCTTCCTTAAACATTCTCCTGCAGCTGACATGCATACTAAGCAATACAGCTGCAGCCATCTGTAAAAGCTTGGAATTAATTTTCCTCTTTATTGCTACAGCTTATATCATTCTGCCTTTCCCTTTATAATACAGAAAAATTTCTCATTCCTTGAGAAGCCATTGCAGTTAGTTTCCTTCCTTTTATTATTACTTGTCAGTAAAGTAATCAATGCAACTGTTATCATCTGTACACACACTAACTACAGTATGAACACTGTCAGAAAAAATTTACTGAAATGATAAGTTAAATCAAGGCATAAAACAAATCTTTTCTGGTTTGCTGGTGAAAATCTAAGCCATGAAAATAAGAAGAAAAGAGGCAGAACATTACAGATGAGTATGTGGTGTAAAGGGATGAATAAGAAAAACAAGTTAAGGAAAATGAGAACTACTATATAGAATAAGCAGAAGTCTTTGGAAAAAATGCACCTTTGTTGTTATCCTATTATATATAGGACTACTGGGCAAGACTTATCTTTTCAATGGAAATGTCACAGATGGGAAATATTTATGTTAAAGAAAACTGTGAAAAGATGAAAATGTAAGTTTCTTTGCTTGTTTGTTTTGTTTTTTTGGTTTGGTTTGGTGTTTTTTTTGTTTGTTTGGGGTTTTTTGTGGGGGTTTTTTTGTTTGTTTGGTTTGGTTTGGTTTAATTTTCAGTTTGGTTGGTTTGTTTGTTTGTTTGTTTGTTTGTTTGTTTGTTTGTTTGTTTTAAAATTCTGATTTAGGGCTAACATATCCACAATGAAAGTAGCACTTCTTCTGGGTTTAGAAATAAGAATAGCATTGGAACAGGAAAGTGACTTATGTTTACCATCAAAAGCTCTTTCTGAATCAAACATTTAATTTTTATTCAACTTCTATTACTCTGATGACTGAGTGGAGGGATCATCTTTGGATTGAGTTGTGTTTTGCAGATCACATTCACTCCACAACTGGATTCCATGGCAAAGTCTTCCATATATATATATATATATGTATACACACACAAATGTGTCAGGGAGTGTATGCATGTATTGTCCAATACCTATTTCACAAGGAGGCAGGTGAATGTCAGTCACCTGACTGATGCTATGTTCTCCTTATGCTCTGACACCTTTACACCTTCTACAGAGCAGAACTGAGAGGAAAAAGAATAATTAAGACTAAGCTTGATGATGATTTGTCTTAGCTGTTCCTGTTCCTTTAGACTTCATAGAGACATTGACCACACTTGGCTATATCAGCCTTATGGGTACAGGGTATGACTGTGCATATTTTGAAGCTCTTTGCCTAGTATTATGGCATCACTGAATCTCATTAGTTTAGGTGAATAATTCTTGCTTGCCATGGTATAGGGAGGCTTGGACTAGAATTACTCCTGAAATGAGCAGAATCATATCTAAAATGTGAGTGTTACTGTGATGTTTATAAATGAGTCCCGAGTGAGCTCACACACAAAGTCTTTAACAAAAGAGGGAACTGAGTCAACTCTTTTCATCCCGTGCATCTTCCTCATCTCCATCTCCACAGACATTTCCTTACAACCTCATGCAGGCTGTTCAGCAGCACACAGGCACTGCCCTCTCCACTGCTGCACACACTCCATTAAATGGGCATTACCTTCCCTGTGCCCAGACCCGAAAGAAGGCACTTTCTGGAACACAGTCTATTTCCTTATCCAATTTCAGCTTCATAGTAGTTTAGTATTAAATATTTTAACTTAACTATGATGGAACAAGGAACTATTTCCCTGGGATAGTGTTTCAAAATCATGTCTAAACTGTTCTTTCTGTATTATGTGAAAAGCATTATTCCCATTTCATTCTCTATCTAGTGTCTTTTATACAGCCAAGAGTGAGTGAATTACTGGTGACTACATTTTCTGAAGCAAATACATCTGCTGCTTGATGCAGTGGATAAAAACAAAATTATTGTACATGTTTGCACCTTGTCCTTCAGAGGATGAAAATCATCTCTAGATTCTAAAGCTGAAATATCTCAGAGTGCTTCCAGGGCAAAAAAAGGCCATTCTTTTTACATAATCTAGCTATTTTACAAATGAAATCTCTTCAAGTGCTAAGACACTTGAAATTAAATATTTTTTCATTCAAGTTATCATTGTTATATATGTCACCACACATGCTGTACCCACAGTGGTGCAGTAGGACTATTTGTGGAGGCAAGGGAAAATACCATGAAAGGGATCAATAAATTGGACCAGAACAAAAGCAAACCAGCCTGCTGATATATTCCAGTGCTTCCATGAAATCCCTGCAGATAGTGGTTGGCACAGGCAAGGCACTGGGATTTGGGTCTCAAGACAAAGGAAATCAGAAACTGATTATGAGAAAATTTTCCCTGAAGACTATATATCAACTTATTCCTCAGATCCACACTAGGTTTTTCCATGCTGATTGCTGCCTTTAGCAGTGCATTTCATTGTTTTAGCTATCACAAAACTAAAAGATATTTAATTCCCTCATTATTCAACTGAAGCAAAAAGCGGTACTTGTGTCTCACGGTTCAAGCTGATAATTATTCCCTCTCTCAGTTTCTGCTGGTACTGTGGGGCTAAGCAAGCCTGTCATCTCCCCTTCTGCTAACCTACCCTTCTGCTCTTCTTGTGCCCATCACATTTTTTTTTCTGAAATTGTCTCATATTGCCTCAAATTTAACATAATCAAGAGAAATTCAGAGCAGTTGTCTGCAGCAAGTANTCATCTCCCCTTCTGCTAACCTACCCTTCTGCTCTTCTTGTGCCCATCACATTTTTTTTCTGAAATTGTCTCATATTGCCTCAAATTTAACATAATCAAGAGAAATTCAGAGCAGTTGTCTGCAGCAAGTATTTAGCCTGAGGTGGTTGCATCTGTTCCAGATCTGGAGCAGGCCTTGTAAGCCTGCAAGCTTGTTTGTTTCCTACCAGCTGTATCAGTTGGTCTAATAAAGATTATTGCAGTTCCCTACAAATATAGCTTCATTTATGCACTTAGACAGTCTTGGCAGCAACACAGCTATTCATCAGTAAATGTATACATAAATGTGTAGAAAATTTGATGATTCACACAAACTCAAGTATATATGTAGCTGAAGAATTTTCAACAATGGATCAAGCTAGGGAAAAAAATCATTAATTTGGAGTTCAAATTATTTGCTTCATTCTCTGATCAAATAAAATTTATTTAATATATGATTTTAATTTACTTTGGGCTAGTTTTACTCCTTCGAGATAAAATTAGCTAAAGTCTCCAAAAACTTTAACTGCTTTGAGGTAAAAAGTATCAATTCTTTGAAATGAAATGTGTCGGGAGTGGTTTGTGCCTGAAGCTGTCGAAGCTGTCTGATGAACGTTATCCAAATTAGCTTATTTGAACTAGGATTTTCAAAAGAAGCAAAACCTAGTTGCAGCCTAACAAAGACTTTTGGCAAACTTGCTGATGCTAAGAGAAAACAGAACTTCTGCTGGTGTGTGTATAAAAGATGTTATAAAAAAGGTGGGAAGATTGCAAAATCTTACCATCAAAACAATTTCTGGTTTGTAAGATGGGATTTTCCTGCTTCAGTAACTACCAGCTGAGCTTCAATGAAAGCTTTCTTTGAGGAAATAGACCTTGTTTTCCATTTTGTCATCACTGAAGATGATTTTCTGCCATTGGTTTACAGTCAGAATTTTTTCTTATAATTTGTGATTTCATCCTAAAATAAAGAGTTATCAAATAAGTAAATGTTAACTTCTGGTGGTTTTATGTAGAAGTGCTACAAAAGTCTATACTCTTTAGACCTCAGTGTGTAAAACTATCTATCAATATTTTCATATGAATTAATGTGTCATATATACAGCCACAACAAAATGCATTTAAAAAGTGAGGAGTTGGAGAAAAACTGGTTGCTGAGATCAGAGAAGTCTGTTGTTAGACTGAAGTTGTAGTAATGAGGATATATCAGTGAAGAGTAATGACATTTGACACTAATTTTTTCAAGGAAAAGACTTTTATTGAGCAAGATTGTAGTCAGAGTCTCAATTAAAATTCTTTGTCCTAGTTAAATAGTAGACATGAGTGACAGCCAATTCCCAAGACACAGAAGATATATTCAGCCAGTTCTGTCACTGTGTTCATTCATGCCTGCTTTTCTGACCAAGCAAGCTTATACTGCTTATACAGCCCTCAATTATTGTACATAGTTTACTGTAATAAGCTTGGTGATTGAACAAACAATCATGAAAATATATAATAGCTGTTTTTTAACAGCTCAGAACTCTTTGGAAGATAGAAAAATACTTTTCTCCTTGTTCTCCTTTAGTGTCAGAGAAGCTATGAACAAAACAGTGACTGGATACCTGCCACTCAAAAGAAAGAAAGAGTATGAAGAATAATGTATGTATTTAAATATTTGTATTACATTATGTTCTGTCATTTTTCAAGACATCCCAGAAAGTCAGGTATGTACATAGACAGCTTTTCAAAGGCAAGTAGAATTTACCACTGGGCACATAAGTACTCCATGCTAAACCACACAGTACACATTTGCTAATTATTAGAAGAATCTTTGAGTGAAATAAGATATTCTGATTTCAAAGTGCACTAATGGCATACAAGAGGCAGCTCAGCAAGGTGCTTGGCTTTTGGCACTGGAGTTACCATAGTACCTTGAATCTTCACTTCATCTCTTTCATCTACTTTTGCATAGACAAGACTAAACTAGGCTGGAATATTTCAGATGGAAGGGCCTACAAAGATCTTCTAGTCCACCTGCCCAACCACTTCAAGGCTGAGCAAAAGTTAAAACCTGTAATCAAAGACTTTTCCAAATGCCTCTTCAACACTGACAGACTTCAGGCATTGATCACCTCTAGAGGAAGCTTGTCCCAGTGTTTGACCACCCTATTGGTAAAGAAATGTTTCCTGATGTGCAGCCTGGCACACCTTTGAACCATATGGGAACCACTGGATCCCAGGGAGAAGAGATTGGCACCTCTCTTGCCATCTCCCCTCCTCAGGGAGCTGCAGAGAGCAATGAGGTTGCCCCTCAGCCTCCTTTTCTCCAAACTAGAGAAAGAGTCCTCAGCCCCTCCTCACAGGACATCCCTTCCAGCCCTGTCACCAGCTCTGTTGCCCTGCTCTGGATGCATTCAGAGACCTGAACACCGCTGAGCTGTGGGGCCCAGCACAGCACGCAGCGCTCCAGTGAGGCCACCCCAGCACTGGGCACAGCAGGACAGTCACCTGCTTCGACAGCTGCTTGTGCTGTGTTTGGGGCACCCCAGGGTGGGGTTTGCCCCGGGGCTGCCAGGGCTCACTGCTGGCTCACAGGGAGCTGCTCTTGGCCAGCACCCCCAGAGCCTTCCTGCAGGGCTGAACTCCAGCTGCTCCTCTCCCCTTTTATTCTTGTGCCTGGTGTTACTCTGTCCACTCCAGATCCAGAATCTGGCATTTGGACTGGTTACATTTCATGCCCTTGGTGCAATTGGTTGATGCGTTACTTTGTTTTGATGCAATGATGCTTTGATGCAATGATGCATTGATGCATTACTTTGATTTGATGTGAGGCACCCCAGTAATGTAAAGGCAAATATTTAGGTGGAATATTTGTGGCTGGCTGTTACACACTGTGCACTGTACATTCAAACCAGCAACCTTGACCAGTAGCACACAACGTGCTAGGAGAAACCAGTGGGAACAGTGTTAGACCTCTGCAAACAATGCCTGCCAAGTCTGGTGCCAAGTGAGCACATAATGATGGAGCCCAATATGGGCCCAAAATAAACATGCCATCTGACATTGAATGTACAGCTCCAGAGTGAGCCCCAAGGCTTGCAGCACACACAGGTCTAAATCACTGCAGAAACTATTAAGCAGACCTCCACCCAGACTATGACTGACACTGTTCAGCTGAGAGCTGTGACCGTGTTATGAGAGAGGCAGTTCTTTCTCTTTGGTTGGCAAATTTTTCATGGGAGTGCTGTTACAGAGTGAATATCTAGATGTAATTTTGAAAGGATCTAAAATGACAAATTAAAAAGTGCAAAGAAGTCTGATGACTTGACATTAATTTCTATAAGCATTTGAGTGAACAGACCATAATGTGAGATTAGAAAACTTCCCAGGAAATATCACTCACAGTTTTCTCTGTTGTGGGTAGCACATTTAAACCTTTATTTAACAGTAAAGACAATGTTAAACTAAATTGAAAATGTTGTCTTTCCTCTTGAGAGAACAAAGTTAAATACAATTATACTAATCTTTTAAGGCCAAGAATGAACATTGTACACGTTAAAGGTGATTGTTTTGCATTACAGAAAAGGTCAGGCTTAGCTTCAAAGGCATCATCTGCCTGTGTCTTTCATTACTATAAAATATTTTTATTAACTTTAAAAATTTAAGATCAAATTCTCAGAATCCAAAATCTCATCTGGGTTTCATAAGAGTGCTTGTGCCCCATACATACTTTTAGCAAGATCATACTGGATTGATAAGGAGAACAAGAGAAACACTTTCCAGCCACCTAAAGGAAATGGATTTTGGAAAGCAATACTACAAAATATCACTGTCTTGCTGTAATATATTTTTTCAATCTACTGCACATCATAAAGGAGCTAGCTTTTAGAGAAAAAAGAAGGTATTTTCTTTGTGCTGAATGTGTGCCTTCACATGGCCATGTCAGACTGACCACTTTTTTAGCTGGATCTCTTGGGCTGCCTGGAATCAAGACTGTATAAAAGTACACAGCAGTATACTTGGTTGTTTGGAAGCCTAAGGATGAAATTTTCCCCATGGATATTGTCCTATATGGAATATTATTGGTCATGGGGCTTCAAGCTGCAACCCAGAACCACTTCATTCACACTTCCCTGATGTCTGCAGCCCTATCCTGATGCCCTGGGTGCCAACAAGGATTTCAGGCAGGATCAGCCTCTTGGCAGGCTTGGCTTGCTGTGTGGGGTCTCCAGATGTGATAGCACTGCTTCTTCCTGTGCCTTGAAACTTTTGGCACGGAATGGAAGGCAGAGGGCTGAGCACACTTTGAAGTATTGCATAGGGGTGAGAGTGCAGATCAGTGTGAGATGTGACTCCATATTGGGCTAAATCATCACAATTGCTAATTGAAGAGGGGGAGGAAAAGGGTACTGTAAGAGCCAGTTGCTCTCCAATTTTCCTCTTCTAGTGGTCCTCTCAAGGTTAGGAACTGGTCTCTCCAGTGTAGGGGGTGCTATAGCAGTAGACAGTTTTTGGTGAATTCCACCTTCTCCTGCAGGGAAGGTTGGCTCTTCCACAAGCAACATGAAATGTCACATGCAGGTTAATGCACTGCTTTTTCAGTTAGCCCTGTTCTCCTAAGAGATGTGGGTTTCAGTTTCCTAGAATTTTGTGCTTTTCATTTGTAACAAATGCAACAGAACAGCAGCACATCACTCTGGGTGGAAGCATGACACAGGTGTCAGTACCTGTAGATTAGTCTCCTACTAAATGAAAAATGTATACTAATTCATAGTTTCTTGCTCTGATTTTGCTTGATTCTTGATTTTAAAAGATTTTGCTTTGTTAGAAAATGTTTTGGTTTTAGCATTTCAAAATGTTATATTTATTTTTGATTCATGACAAAGTGTATTTCACTTTGAGGAAAGTATCAGGCAACGAAAAAATGTTTCCTGTAGTCCTGCAGCTTTGATGGTCTTCTGGCATGACATTTTATTCAACACTGTATAACTACAGCTAGCATGGAAGTGCCTGAATTCAAATGTATAGAATTGCACAGGTATAAAACTGAATCACTCCAGTGATTAATTAAACCCACTGAGTTACAATGAAAGCCAAACCTAGAACTCTGGAAAGGACTTTTGTTCAGGAATACTGGCAGAAACACATTTAAGGGAAAGACAGGTTTCATCAAATAAGTGCCTCATTTGAATTGATTGTGTCACACCCACAGAGGATAAAGCACTTTACATTTCAAGTTATCAGTGGCAATACTCATAAATTAAAGACCCAGACTGAAATAAACTTCCATCCCTATTGACTCACGTACCCTGTTCCTTCTGACATGTTATATGATAATGTTCTGAATATTACATTCAGTACTGCCAAGTAAGGAATAAATTCAGCCAAGTTGTTAATCTTTACTGTAAGTTTTGGACAGCCTTTTGTTGGTGGGTTTGTCTTTTTTTCCTTTTTTTTTTTAACCTGAGCTCTGAAATATTCTTATTTTCCTTCTGCTAACAACAGGAAATAATTACCTTCTAGCATTGCTATTTTATTCACTGAAAACTGACACTTTCTTCTGTTTCAGCATCAGTTCATTGTGAGAATTCTTTGCCATGTTTTAATTAACCTGGCAGGATGATCTCAGTACAGTCCCAAATAAAATTAACATCAAACACTCATGTGGAATTGTTCTATGAAATAACTTGGGTGATGAACATATACCATATGGTAGTCTTTAAAAATAAAACCTGCCAAGTAGCATATTTAATGTGACTATCCTGGCATACTCATAAGGACTGTAAAAATCAAAAATAATTCTGAGCACTGCTCACTTCAAAGGATCACAAAATATTTTATACAAACTATCTATCTTTCTGAAATCAGCTCACCTACCATTTAAAGCAGTGCACTGAAATGCAGAAGCTATTGCAGTAAAGCACAGCAAATTGGAACAGCAATTTTAGGGCAGGTAATGAAGACAAATGGTGTATCTTGTTTAAACTGCAGGGGCAGAAGGTAATTACCCAAATTTGGAGCCAGCTGAGATACCAGACCTAACACCTCTCTTGCAGAAAAGTGTCAGTCATGATTTTATAGCTGAGTGCTATTAAAAAGCACATGAGCAAAGCCTGGTATTTAACACTGATCAGGTAAACAGTTGAATTCTGGGGGAGAAGAGCTCCTGCTCACATTTACGTGTGCAATAAAATCAGTCATGTCTTTGCTGTGCCACATTGCTGGTTAGATGAGAATTTAGAATTAATTTTATGGGTATAATCTAAAGTCCACTGAAATCAGTAGAAAAACTTTGATTGGCTTTGGATCAGGTTTTTCAGCTCTGTTTTTTTTTTAGAGAGGGGAATTGTAACTTGGTTTATTACCTTATTGCATTGTGTTGTATATCAAAATATGGCAATGGTAGATTTGCAAGAGCAAAATAACCAATCAAGGCAGGATTTTTTTCTTTAGTTATAGTCGTTGTACTTTCCCAGCATCTTGCTGCACCAGCTGTTTGGCTGGACTATTCCAAGTATTTCTGTGGCTGCTTCTGAGTAATGTACACAGCTCCCTGCAAGGCGTGCACTGTTAGGCTCACAAGATCCAACTTACAGCGGCCTACACACTTTCAAACCTCAGTAAAGACAGAGGAAAGGCATTCATCCTGTGTAGGGTTCAAATTACCCCTTGTAATGACAAAGGAAGGAGTCAGTATTGCCCACTGTCCCAAATCACCTGTGCAGTTGACTGCCTCCTATTCCATAGAGGAGCTGTGTTCCACAGCCCTCGGGTCTCTCAGCAAGATGCTGACTGGTCTAAGGTTGGACTCGATGATTGTGAAGGTCTTTTCCAACCTGATTGTTTCTGTGATTCTGCAAAAAGAGTTCATTCCCTTCACTTTACTTTACAAAGTAAGAAACTTGCATTATCTAACCAGTTTTGCTTGCATTGTCAGACACTATGGTAGCTTTACAACTACTTTTGACAGTTTATCAGCATTTCACACATTTCTTCTATTCTGATTAAAACATGAGCACAATGACCTTCTTCCCTTCTGAAAATATTCTTTCCCTTTTAGCTTTTCTTTAAATGTGCTTACCTAGAGGAAAATAATAAAAAAAAAAGCTTAGCCATTACAAATCTAGCTTTTGTAGCATGGTGTAGTTCACTTTTTATTAAACTTTTTAATTGGTGTGACCAGGTTCCTGACTGGCTTTGAATAACAAAATTTGGTGGCAATTTATGACTATTTTCCATATTAACTCATCTCTGGATATAACTGAAGGAAGAAAATTGGTAAAAATTCACCTCAATACAGTTACAATTGTCCTCCTAAAGGAGAATACCCAACCAGTGAGAGACGAAAAAACTCCTTGTGCTCCCTGAGGTTAGCCTCATTAAAGTTGCTTTCCTGATTATTCAGGATTTCTGTAAGTACTTTCAACTTAAATATTTGAAGATCCCTGTAGCTGTCAAGAGTCTGAAAGCTTTACTGATGCTCACCCCCGTGGAGAACTTAAATGTTTTCCTTCTTTTCAAATTCAAATGGTATTTCATAGCCAGACAGGATTCACCTTTAGCCATTTCCTTCTTTTATTTTAAAATCCAAGATACATAGACTGACACATACATCTTCACAGTCTCACTAAAGCCAAGGGGCTATGCTGATGTGGCGTTTCACTTGCAAGGAATTGGATCAGAATTGATCCATTTCTGTCTTTAACTGCTCTCATTTATATGCCATAGGTAATGCCAGAGCACATATCTTTTTGCCTCCCTGTTCTGAATGTCATCTCTTTAAACCTGATTACACTAAGATTTCTGGTCTAGTTCTGTCTCTAATAGAAAAGTAAGTGCAATGCAAAGAAGACCACCCCTCTGAGGGCAGTATCTGGCTTTTGCATTAATTAGGTCACCTGATATCACTGGTATTTCATTCCCTATTTTAGCAAAGATTTTAATAATTTAAATATACACACACATGTTTTCAAAGTACAAGACAAGTAGGATCATCTGGCAGGAAGATAACAGTGACAGTGAATATCACACCACACCACAGAAAAGTAAGGGTTTAGGTCTTAGCTTAGTTCTGGTTTATTTTATTTTAGAGTAAATGACTTTACTTTCAACCCTTGCTAATGTCCAGGATAGACAACTGTCAGCCACTGGCTGTATTTGTAATTACATTCTGAGAAAACTTTTCAGGAATTGTCCACGCTTTGCCAGTTCTAAGCAGTGTTACAGGTTTGGATCTAAACCTCAGTAATTTGAAAGTGGACAGGTTTGTCTTCTAATAAAGAGGTTTGAAATGAAAGCCTGATAGGATGCATTAGGTAGGGTAGGGCTCTTCCCTAATGTGAAGCCTATTTTGTCCATAGTCTTTGACAAGCAGGATTTTGGCCTCAGCCTCTTTGGATGAAGAGGAAAAAATGTTCCTATTAATCAGCAATTTCCTTTCTTGTGCAAGTTTGGGAACTTGAATATTTAATGTTTGAGAAAGACTTCAAAGGTAATTTTTTCAAAATATAGTGGCAGAAGAAGAAAGGATCAGGTGTATTGAAGATGCCCAGGGATTCTATCTCTCCTATTAATGTAATCTAAATGATATATATTCCAGATAGCATGATGTGGGTCACTTTGTTTTGCTTTACAACTCCCCAAAGCAAGCACACCCACTGGGTCCTGTAGGAACCCAGTCAACATTGATTCCTCACTGTCCATTGCCCCTGACCCAAGAAGCAGGACTGTGAAGCAAAGCAGGGCTTGGCAACATTTGGTTGAGATTTATAGATCAGATGTTTAAGCTGTGAACCTGCTGCAGTTTTTCAGCTTTATACCTTTACTGTGCATACTCTTCTCAGTAAATGTAAATATTCTGCCCCAGTGTAGGTGAAGTATTTTCATACTTTCTTGTATTTTAGAAGCAGATAAAAGAAGGGGGGAAAAGTCCAGATATATGGTGGCAAAGAACTGAGTGTGGCTAATCAGGCTTGCTAAAAAATTGTGATATAAACAGCCTGAAGTACAAATACAGCCTGTATCTGGGCAGGAAAGGGAAACCCATAGTCATAAAAGAAACAAAATGAAAGTTCTTTCAGTCTTGTTCTTTACCTAACTACAGCTAATCATGCTTTGGTTTGTTTTACAGAGTGGCAAATTAATTCTATGTTGTTTCAAACACTGGCTTTTTTGCCATTTTTATATTTATTTCATAAGAACCTGTGACTAGAAATATAGTTATCTAGTGGGGCTTATTTTTAACTAGCTTTAGAGTGATAATGAATATGCTAACATATTCTAAGATTCCCTAGTTTTGATTTTCAGCCTTAGCATAAGTATAACCAGAAAAAAAACCAACACAAAAACATACAGAGCTGCTTACACTTTATTGTAACGGATGTAATTTTAATAGAAACGACAAATGACATCTGGCATAATAAAAATTGAAACAGATCAGCATATATTGATCTCAGTGAGGACTGCCACAGGCCAGCCCCATTTGCAGTGAGCTGGTTCTGGCAGCAGTGCTCCTGCTCAGGCAGCAGGTTTGGCTAAACACAACCTGCTGAGCAGCACCTGTGGGATTACTGTGTCAAATGCATCTTCGAAAGAATATCCTCTGAAAAGTTCAAAGAATGGTCCAAGAAAACTTCTGACAGGACTTTTGAATGGCACAGGGAGAAACATACCTTCTCAGTGAGGCCTCAAAGGAAGTTTCTGCATAGATTTTCTGTATGTTTGCCAAAAGGATCTTTTAAACACGTGCTCAAAGAGCCCAGGGACTTTGACCATCAGGTGAACTTAACATACTCTTACCTCAGAATGCTCAGCCACCACAGCTGCAGGTGGAGCATGGCTTTTAGGGGACTTTTCCAGAGTGGCTCTGGTGAGAATGGCACTGGAGCCTGCAAGCACCAGTCCCTCTTCTGGGTCTGCTTCTGGGGACAGAAGAAGGGGACACTGGAGAATGAAGTTAACAATGGCCTGCTCCTCTGTGAAAGTCTTGCAAACTTTCATACAAAATCAGCCCAACAAAAGCTGTCATCCTTGGAGGACTGTGCCAGTCTGGTTATGCTGGTTTTTATACAAGAAAACTGTATTCATGCATTGCAAATAACTCTGAAGCTATGCAAACATCAACAAGCAATTTGTTTGTCTTTGGGGATTTTTAACAATTAAGTGGTTTTTAAATGGTTGTAATTTTTATGACTTATAATATCAAATATTTAAATTGGTTGCTGAATTTTTTTGCATGTTTGCTTTCTTAGCTAGCTAATAGACATCTGGAGAAGGAAGATGGTAATAAGAAACCTCTTTTCGCTTCCATGAATTTTCTAAAAATTGTATCCCAGTTTATAAAAGACTAATAGTCTCCAGTTCTCTTAGAAGAAGGCCAAATTGAAGGTTAAACTGCACAAATAATGATATGTATATTAATTACAGTAATATAAAAATATTACATTATTGCATGTTACATATTACAGTTGCTATATTATAGACATAAACATAAACATACTTGGTTTTTTTACGTTATGAAATCCATCATCTACATTTGAACATTAATTATATTATTAATACTCTCTAGTACTGATATGAAATAAAAACTATGCATATATTCTCTGTAAAAAGCAGGCAAATATAAGTCTCTTTACTGGTTAGAAAGTTAGACTTTTTTTCATAAAAATACTTTTGAGTTAAGAAAAATTCAGACAAGGAGATAGGCCCAGAGGGAACAGAGATGAAATGCAGTCAAAATATGACTCCAGTGATAAACAGCAGCAGCTGATCAGAATTGAAATATTTTCATTTTCTAAGTAAACATTTTATCTGGAGACTTTTATTTTTTTTACCATCTCCTTACCAACACACACTCTCTTCCACAATAAATAGGAAACTGTTGTGTGAAGCTACTTAACAGCATTTCAGACTTCCCTCAAAAAATCGGGTCAAATGACAAACTGCAAAGTGCTCCTAATGGATCAGAACATCTGGGGTGGTGCTGGCTTGCTGGGAGGGAACAAGTCTGTGGTTTTGGTCTTCTGATTTTTAATCAGTTGTGGAAAACACAGAGAACAGGAGAAGGAGGAGAACTCAACATGTTGGATTGGGCATCTGTAAAGCATCTGGAGGAATATTGGTTGTGTTATGAAAAGGCTCTTACTCGAAGTGTTTCTCCATGTGGGTCTTTAGGATGAATAATTGTTTTCAAAAGCCTCATGTCCACCCAAAGTGTGAAAGATAATCAGTGTTAAATATCTCTTCTTTAAACTGCCAGTGATGAAACAAGTGATCATCAACAAGCAGAAAATAAGAGTTCTCTATCCCAACCAAAGACAAGTGTAAGTTCTAGGGTCTTTAAATAAAAAGAATATGGGAACATATATGGTTTTTCCTCATCTGTTTGGATAATAAAACACATGCCTTTTTCTGTCAGAATATCACAAAGTAAATAAAAATTCACTGCTATCACATAGGCCTTGTAAATTCATTGTCAACTTTGAAAAATTAACACAAAACAGACACAAATCATTGCAAAGTTGAAATTGCCATGCGGCATACTCAGTTTCTTTTATAAGCAAACAAAACATTAAACTTGCAACAGTGACATGCATATGCTTTAATTTAGAAAATCTCTTTGTAAAATCTTTTAATAAATTTCCAGTCAATTAAATATTGAAACCATATGGAGATTGGTGATGTATTTATATACCTTTTTTTTGTGCAGCAGAATGGAAAAGAAAACAAAAATGCTGAAAAACTAAACAACTGCCAAAGTATTTACTTAAACATCCATCTGCAGGAGGACAGGGTCTTTTGTGTTTATATTAAAAGTTTATATTTTTAAATTTTCATGTATGTACAAAGCTGGTTGTGGCTAAATGAACTGTAAGAAATCTGTAACTAAAATGATAATGCAGTGCTTTCACTCAAACTGAATGGAAATTAAATATTCTATTGACATACCTCTGAATGAAGAAGAAATTGTGTTGAAGCTCTATCGCACACCTAATTAATCAATTACTGAAGAATTTATACATTTATACGGTGAGATAGGCTCAGGACAGCCCTTAGCAAGCAGTAACAGTTTTATATCAGTAACCCTCAGGACAAAAGGTTACAGGGGAGTGGCACCAGGACTGATTATAAGGAGCATTGGTGATCCCAAATGCATCGCTGATCCCACACGCTTCTGCTTATGACCAAGGCTTATGACCCTTTCCTGCTGGATTTCCCTTTCCATGATTGTTGCCTGCACACAGCTTTTTCAGAGTCCTTCAGTGAACCTCTGGCTTTCCCAAGAAGATGATGTTCCTTGGAAGAGATGGAATCTCTGTGCATGTGAAGAATGTGCTACTCATCCCCTGTTAACTGATAACTCCGAGCTGTTTGCTGATTGCTTATGCAGCAATTCACCACCCAGTGCTTGTTTGGCCAAATGCCCCAAGTTCTTGATGACACACTGGGGAGAGTGAGGATTTTCTGGCTGTATGGGGGTATTGATGAAAGTTTTGGTACTGCTGCAGAAGGTACAAAAACAATACCAAGTGGTGCTGGATGACTACTGACGGTAGGAGCTATTAGAAAGGAGATATGTGGTAGCCTTATACTTGAAAAGGTTTTTACACAGTTGCAGTGTTTCCTGGCAGCTGGGTTCTTAGAAAATATTTTCCCATCTTTTTTAATACCTTTTTCATACAGAATGCATTACTGGGCCCCAAGTGTGATCTTTAAATCTGCCAGTTCATAATCTTGATAATTCAGAATAACAGCTTATCACAAGTTATGAAAGAATTAAACCTAAAAATTCTGCTGCTATTACACCAACTTGTCACTGTAAATGGAATGATGGATTTCGGTGCACTTCCTTGATAGAAACTTAAATACATAAAATTGGTATCAATTATCTCTGTTTGACACCATCGTATTAATCTTCCTACTGACTACTGAAATAGGCCATCCTGGACAAGTTATACCTTTGTACTCCTTTCAAGTACGTGTATGGTGCAAAAGCTTTCATTAACATTATCATGCCCCTTGAGCCCACTTCTCAATAACTCAATACCACCCAATTACTGACATAAAAGTCTGTCACTTTATTTACAACTCAGGAGAGTCTGGAAAGGCAGTGTTAGATGTGCATAATGGAAACAATCTCAGGCCTAAATTGGTAGGAGTGTTGAACCGACCTTGTGGACATACAGTTCTCTCAAACTATTCACATACCTGTATTTCACCATTAAAGAGCCTAATTACTGCCTTTTTTTTTGCTTTTGAAGACATAAAATTTTCCTGCTCACCAGGTATGAAAAGTAACACTTATCGTTCACAGGCCTAACAATATTCTTTGCAAAGGTTTCTCTGTCCTTCCATTAATTTGAAGAGATCTGCCCCATTTCCTTTGAAATGTCAAAGGAAAATTAAATGAAAAGCCTTCCAAGCTCCCATTTACAAGATGTCCACATACTCCACAATTTGGCTGTGACATGCACTTGCTGGATATGTAAAACCTCTCAGGGAGCACAAGCAGCTGAATGAATTGTATTTCTATGTGTTTCAAAACAATAGGCAATGTTTGGTTTGACTAAGCCAGTTCTGAGTTATAACCATGGAGTTGCCTGGAAAGAAAAAAAAGTTTAAGAAAGATTCTGTTTCTCGATGGTTCAGAGAGAACAGATAACAGTGATATATGGGACAATATGTAAAAAAAAGAACTTCTGAACTAATACAGAAATTTAGTAGAGAACTCTTTTAAAGGTAGAAATTATTCCAGCAATACTCACCATTCTGACAGATTTGATTATGAGCTGCTAAAAACTCTTTATAGAAAGACCATATTTCATATTTTGACCTAAAAGATCTTATAACTGTTATCTCCCTAATCACTTGCTCTGTTTCTTTCTTATCTCCAGTCAAAACTATTAAACTTTCTTTGACTTTTCCTATATACTGTTACCTCTAATACTTTCTGTAATTTGCAGAGCAAAAATAACTTTGCATGATATATCGAGTCAGAGGGTTGTAGGTTTGGGGTTGTCACTGTGTTAGTTTTCTTCTTCCCACTCCAGGATCATGCCTCTTGTTACTCTCAAAGATACAAAAATTATACAAACTCCATCATCCCAGTTGAGCTCTGGGCATGAGTAGTTTCTCTTTACTTTCCAGCAGATCTAACAGGGTCTCATTTCTATTTTGAGTCTAAATGTTTAATAATCCACTTTATCATTAGATTGCTTGAACACTTGGATGAGCACACTCTGGTGTGCTCATGCTCTGGTATCCAGTAAGGCATTTATTGCCCATTCCAAATAGTATTTCTTAATGTTTTCCTCCTTTTAGTGATAATGTCTGTGGAAGCTTTGGTATTTTATCATTTGAGGTGGTCTTCTTTACTCAGGTCACAACTAAGAAACATCTTTTTTTTCCTTTGCTGTTTTGCTCAGCATAGGGAACTGTATCCTCTAGTCTGGCTATTGCAATCAGATTCTTCCTGCTCATCACTCACTAAATCTTCAGGTTTAATCCAAACATCAACAAAGTCAAAGTTTAAGTGAACGTAGGCTTTTATAAATATCTCCCAGTCTTCTTTCTTTTGAAGAATGGAAAGGAAGAAAATTAGTCTTAATTAATTTGCAACTCAGAATATACAGGGGGTGTGGCCTATATTTTATGTTTCCTTTTCAACTGTCTCTTTTTGTTTTCTTACCTGGTTTTGTGTTCTTTATGCTTCATCATCTTTACAGTTATATTGCTAATAACAAGTACCTTCCCTTTAAGTAGTGTACTAGACCATTCAGGCATTTGCCAATTAACAAACAAGCAAACAAACAAACAAACACAAACAAACAATTAAAAGGAATCACCCTGGGGAAAAAAAAGGCAGCTAGAATAAAACCACTGTGCAAGCAGGTTGTCTGATGGCAGAAATGAAGACTGCAGACTCCAAGCATCTCCAACAGGCCTTATAAGGAAAGGCAGTTGCCATGCCCAGTGATTATCTGTAAGGTACTGAGCTGTGTTCAGAAGGGGCTCTGGTATTTGCAGAGTCACAGAATGTGCTGAGTTGGAGGGGACCCACAAGGATCACTCAGTCCAACTGCTGGGCTGCCAGGGCACTGCTGACTCGTGTTCAACTTTCTGCTGACCAGGACCCCCAGGTCCCTTTCCATGGCACTGCTTTCCAGCATCTCATTCCCCAGCCTGTCCGTACATCCAGGGTTGTCCCATCCTCAGTGCAGAACCCAGCACTTTTCTCTGTTGAACTTCATATGGCTGGTGGACCCCAGCACCTGCAAAAACATTTTCCCCCATGGTCCTTATTTCCTAATTTCCTGAGCAACCTGAAGTCATTTTTTTATCATGTCCAGAGCTGAGGTTTTGCTGTCACTTTTCCTCCTGTCTACAGATTTTTAATTCAATCACTTCATGGTCATTGTGGCCTAGATGGCAACCAATGTCCACTCACGAAGTCCTTTCTGTTGACAAGCAGTAGATCAAGGAGAGCATCTTTCTGAGTTCTTTCCCTTAGGACCTGTTCCATAAAGTTGTCATCCAGTTTTTTAAGACTTTTTGGCCTGGATTGCAACAGCTCTGTGATGTTTCCAGTTATTTTTAAGAAGCTGAAGTTTCCCAGAAGGACAAGGGCACTTGACTTGGAAGCATCCCTTAGTTCCTCAAAGAATAATTCATTGTCATTTATCATCCTTGCTGGGAGGTCTGTCATAGACTCCCTCAGTGACATCCACATTATTTGGTTTTCCCTCAATCTTTACCCCAAAGGCTCTCAACTCTGCCACTGCTGGTTGTGACCCCATATGTTCTAATCCTTCTATTACACATGGTGCCACTCCAGCCTCTTCTGCCCTGCCTGTCCCTCCTGAAGAGCCTGCAACCATCCAACAGGGCACTCCAGTCACAGGGCTCATCCCACTTATGCCAATAATGTCAGATCTCTGGGACTGGGACAAAGCTTCGAGCCTGCTGCATTTGTTCCTAGGGTACATCAGTGTAGAAACATTTCAGACATGGTACATTGTGGTCAACATCTCTGAAGCAGACTGAGGGATCCAATTAGGGTTCATTTCCTCCAGTTTTGGCACACCATTGCATGGCTCATCACTGGTGAGCCTGGGTTTGTCCATTCCCCCTTTCCAAGCCAGTTTACAGCTCTGTCAATGACTCCTAGAACTCTTTTGCCCCTCTGAGTTGGGTTCATCTTGTCAGGTGTCAGTAGATCAGGTGTTGAGAAGATCCTTCCATGGCTGAAAAATGAAATTTTTCTGCTGGCACCAACCTCAGAGCCACACACTGACCTGATGGATCTGCCTATTCCTATCAATATTATTCGTTGTTACCAGAATAATCCAGGAAATCACTACTTGTGCTCCTGATCCCTCTATAGATTTTCCCAGGCCCTGTAGTAATTTCTAATTGCCCATGGACCTGTCTTTGCATTTTCATTGCACCATCCCTTCCACTCTTCTATCAATGCACCAGGCAGTTAATACAGGCCAGTCAGACCCTGGAGTCCTCCCAAAGCTTCTCTACAGCACAGGTCAACAGAATGTCAACTATCCCTCTCCTGCAGGGCAGGGAATGAAGGTTTCACTCCTGTTAGAGAACAGAGAAAGACTGAGGAAAAATCTGAAGACAAGTGATGAGGCCAGGCCAAGAATTTCTCTTTCTCATGGGTAAGGTCCATGGCTGAGGCCGTAAGGGGCTCTCTCCACCCTTCAGGACTAACCACCAAGCTCTCATTTAGCAGCAAAGCTAGCTGGGCTCTTGTGCAGAGGGGAGGTCAGACAGCCTTCACATCCTGCCTCTCATACAGGGAAGAGTCAAACCACTGCCCTGCAGGGGCCCACAACCCATGTGGGAATGCAGGTGGCTTGATCACTTTCTGCATCTATAATCTTATTCCACAGAACATGCAAGAACATACATTTCCTAGAGCTTATTTCAAGCCATGGTCTAGCTCAGAACTGTTTGGCTCAGTGTGCTGGTGCACAGGGGAGATGTGAAATCCTATGGTGTTGGTCAGATAAATGATCTAAAGGTCCTTTTGGCCTCAGCCTTTATGAGTCTATTATATCACACTCTTCACAATCATAGACCTAAAATATGTGAGTGCCCTACCACTGATAGATGTACTGAATGTTTTTATAACCTTGCACAAAGCATTTTGACTGCAGACAATTTGTGATTTTATTCCCTGTTAGTTCTGTTTCCATCAAATCAACTTTGGTTTGACAAAATAGCTCTATTTATGTTGAAGGTCATGCCTTCATAAACAGTGATTAGTTGAATCTTTTCTACAGTTAATCCATCAAAGACCTTTATTTACTATTTTCTTGACTTTGTGTCTCCAAAACTATTTATTAGTTTTTTACATTTAAAAGCACAGATCCAAATCCTGATGTCCTTAATGCAGAAAAGCTCTCTTAAAAGACTGAGCTCTTTTAGAACCCCAGATTTTGGTACTTAGACTACTTCTTTCTCAGTAACCATTAAATCTGTAAATATTTTCTTATCAAATTATAACCTGCATAGAAAAGAAAGACCATCCTGATCTAGCTACCTTTAGCTCACACCTAGAAAGGTTAATTGTGAAAAATGTTATTAACTTGACTGTTGACTGCTCCTGCATAGCAAATACAGTTGAATTGGCTTTTATCTTTCCAGTTCATTGCAGCATGATCACTATATCTGTCAATGCAGTAGGTTTTAATACTGGATAAACAAAGTACAGAGGGGTTAATCTCAGTATTTATGTAATACCTAATAATACATTCAGTGAAGAATCCTCAGAGCAAGAAAGCTCTTTCTCATTTACTTAGTAAAAGGATGCATGAAAATATGTTCTTACAGTTTTGCTCAGGTATTGACATTGCAGATAATGCATGATAACAAGGACATGGTCTGTGTTTATATGTGATTTGAAAGTGATTCCAATTTTTTTTAATGACTCTAAGGATTAAAATAACTCCTTTACCCTTGCTGAATCTTGTGACTAACTGCAAAGATTTTGCTTCCCTGGTTAGGCCATCTACATCAAGGGTTATGTTCCTGGGGCAAAGGCAGCCAACCACTTACTTGGGACAGATGGTGGGAAAGGATTCCTGTGGGCACAGATATCAGGCAGGAATAACTCAAGAACTGTGCATTAGGGCTAAAGCTGTCCCCATTCCCTGTGCTCCTGTAACAAGCACTGTCAGAAATGGAAGCATGAATTAATGAACCTCAGTTCAGTCCTGGCCTCATCTAGGGCAGAATTCCTAAATGAGTCTCTTTATGCTAGGCCTGAAAATGCCACAAGCCACCCCACAGATCTGTGACATAAGTGATTGCTTTCACTTAAAACTATATATAACTCAACTTATTCCCTTCCAGATCATTTAGATACTCAAATTACCAAGCTTTTAGTGCCAGAAATTTAATGAAAGGAGCACAAACTCTATGTTGCAATAAACTTTAGTATTTAAAGTAGCTTAATAAAGAATTTCATCTCAGAAGTGTTTCTTGCCCTTTAATGTGTAAATTTTAATTATTTCATTCTGAACTAGCAGAACTTGTTAAAATTGTTTGATTGTTATTTACAACAGAGTGGAGTGTCTGGACACTCTCAAGCACATTCAGCTTGGTACTATAGTCCTTTGCAGGATGAACTGAAGATGCTTTACAACTATTAGCTCCTTACAGGTGTTTGAATGCAGAAGTGAATGCTTTGCTATTCAGAACAGCAGATTTTCCCCAACCAACAAAAGTGAAAAATCACCACAGCAGATGAGAAAACCTCCAGCCCCACTGTATCTGCCTTATATAAAACTGTTCTCCTCACACAGTTCTGACAAAAGAAAAATGTGGGTTACAGAGTCATTCCTCCTCTAGCAGCACTTCAGTTTCCTCTCTGCAAATGTAAACATCCTGAATGTTGTGTAAAACAATTCCCTTCAAAGACTGTATGAAAAACAGGAGTTGTTTGGGGGTTTTGTTTGACATTATTGCCCCAATGCCCTGGTATTCTACCCAGAAAAGGGAGACCTTCATGCATCTATGCACCTTCTGAGTGCCACAAAGAAAATAAAGGTCTTAGAGAGGATGCAAAGAAGGATCACGAAAATGTTGAAGCCATATAAGGAGCAGATGAGAACTCTTGACTTGTTCAGCCTGAAGAAGACAAGACTGAGGGAAGAGCTCATCACAATCTGCAGCTTCCTCTGAGGTGAAGTGGAGGAGTTGATGCCAGTCTCTTCTCTCTGACCAGTGGCAGGACTCAAGGGAATGGCACTAAAGTTTTTCAGGGGAGGTTTAGGTAGGATATTAGACAAAGATTCTTCACCCAGACTGTGGTTGAGCACTGGAACAGGATCCCCAGGGAACTGGTCAAAGCACTAAGCCTGAGAGAGTTCAAGGAGCGCTTGGACACTGCTCTCAGGCACATGGTGGGGCTGTTAGGGCTGGTGCTGTGCAGGGCCAGGAGATGGACTTTGATGATCCTTATGGGTTCCTTCCAACTCAGGATTCAATAATTATCTGTTGAAATATACATATATATCACTGCCTTCCTCTGGCTTTATTCACAGCCATTCCCTGCTATTGAGGTGCTAGATTGTGCACAATAGATTCCATTTGTGCACATCGTGTCTGCCTCTTTCTCATCAGACTCTTTCCACTCCACACATCCCAAATGACTATTTCTCAGTCTGTGATTTTGTTTAATATCTTTGAAAGTATATAGAGGCAGTTTGAAATGTACAAGCTTTAAACTATGCAATTTATGCAAATGCATCCTTCTGAAGATCACGTTTTGATTTTGAGTAGTCAAGAAAAACATGTATTTGGTATTTCTGGGTTTTTTTTTTTTTGCTTGGGTTTTGTTTTTTGAGGTTTTTTTTTTGTATTGGTGTTGTTGTTGTTGTTTTGAAGGGGGAATTCTTTGGGTGTTAGATTGTTGCATTTTTTTTCCAGATTACCTGAGTTTTCCATATTGCTTTCACTGGCCAACTATACCTGACAGCTTCAGGAGAGACAAAAAGCAATTTGGATTCCCCAAGTTTTTCTGTGCCATACTATCTGCAGATTTCAGTTTACCACCTCTTTTTTCAGTTTACCACCTTTTTGGTCTGGTCCTTGGAGGCCCCAGAGAGAAATTCGCGTCATTCACTGAAGAAATGCAATAATCGGTTGTCAAATTTCTTATTGAAAATCCATGTGGTGCTCAGCAGAGCATTATGCTTCAGAGGATAGTTGTCATGCTCCAGTGGTGGTGGGAGAGATGCAAGGAAGCAGGCAGTGCAGCTATCAAAATGGCAATCCTTCTCTGTCTTCCAGCCTCCTTAGGAAGGGCTGAGTACAACTGGGTTTATTCTAAATGCAGATGCAGCCAGTCCATGGCAGTCTGTGCAGAGCTGTAGTAATAGAACTGGGAGCATGGGTGGGAGTTAATCTCCACAGGCTGCAGCAGCAGAGGAGGTGGTGCTGAGGGCTCTGTGAGCCTGTGTGTGCTGCACACCTGCTGAACACACCATTTATTGGCAGGCTGAAAAGAGCTTAGATGAATACAAAGCCTTTGTGTCTCTTTATCAGTTCTGTGCCTCAGACTTTGTGCTAATGTAAAAATGTAAATCCCCAGCAATTAACAGCTGTTTCTACATTAGCAGAGCTCCCAAGGTTCTGCTATCTCCATTTGTCTTTAAACATTTTATTAGAAATTTGACACCAGTGATGTTCTAATTAAAGTCCATTTCCTAGAATGAAGTACTTCTATATACAGCACTGTGGATTTATTATTTCAAGACTGCCTCCAATTTCAAGCTTGCTTACAGCAAGTGTTACAAATAGCGTTATTTTCATAGGGAGAATCATCATCGACATGGTGCCTAGGCTGCATTTCTGAACATTGTTGATTGTTGATTTCTCTTAAGATCTGGCAATTCTCAGTGGGCCTCATTTAGATACCAGTGCTGTGTGTCCAAATTGTTTCTGACTTTGCATACAGAAATTATGGTCACATATGAGGACAGACCCTGAAATCCATGCTGGGGATGAAAAGATAATTTGTCATAAAATGAAACTAGAAGGCAGTTTGTATCTTGGATATAGCAGAAAAAACCCTGTATTTAAGTGAGTTACACATTGTTCTATGGAAGAAACAACACAATGATTTGAACGAAGTAAAAAGGAACATCTTGTTTTTGAAAATGCCTTGGGGGCTAAAGAAAATATTTTTTTATGTTCTAACTTTCTGTAATCTGAACTACATTAGAAGAGAATGAGAGGCGTTCTTGACTTGATTTGTAATTAAAACAATTTAGGAGTTGAGTTGTTATTCATATAACTGTGGGATGCAAACATTTTGTCAGAAAAGCATTGTCGATACATTTCAGTGAATTTGAAGTTATGTTCTACGTGGGAAAGGACTTCTCCTTCGCTTGTTAGAGGTAAATAATTTAATCTGGCAAAAAATGTATCCCATTTTATAAACCATTTAAATAATAATGGCAGCCCTTGTGATCCATAGCTCATGGCTCCTAATCCAGAAGAAAAGATATTATTCAGTAAACAAATTGGAAAGACATTATAATAATGGTTTATATCTCTTATTAGATTCAGATATAATTCATCTCAAAGCTCCTCTATAATGAGGCTGCTGTGTTTTTTGAGGTAAGATGTTTTACAGCAAAGAGTCTCAATAGTCCACCAGGCTATACTTATACATGCTGCATTGAGCTGTAAACAGATGCCAGATACTACAAAATACCACTGTGGTATAATGCCTCAAATTGGGTTTGGCTCAAACACAATTGTGCTTTTTTGGTTGTATTTCCATCACTATGAATGTCTGAGATACTGACAAAATCATTATGTTCACTGTGTTGAGGATTTCGCAGTGGCTCATGTTTTGGCAACAATTGTTTCCTCAGCATTTTAACAGTTAACCTGTGAAGTCAGGCTAGGAGTCAAGCCTACAGATAAAATACACACTTTGCTGTGTATTTTACTTCCCCACTGGTATGGCTAAATTAAGTATATTGTTTCGAGTCTGGTGGGTACAGATCTGCATGAATTCAAGTTCATTCTAGGTGTTCCTGAGCAGTGAGTTTTGGTCTCTACATGTGTGACATCTCTGATGTATGATGCAGCCCTCCCCATGGACAAAACACTGCTGAGTGGGAACTCCTTAGAGCAGGAGCTCAATTATGTGTACTGCAAAACAGTGCAAGGAGGTCTTGGATAATTCTTCTGTCTCAGTGCTTTGCTATTGCAATCTCCTTAATTATGGGAGTTGCCTTGAACCCATCTTCACCCAGAGTAGTGGGTTATCTACTTCTGGACTTTTTCATGAGTGAGGAGTAGTTTTTCTTTTCAGTTTGCTGGGATTTCAATAACTGTGTGAATACTACAAGGCATTCAGTCTTCCTTTGCACACAAGCATTAGTTCAGAGCACTGCCTTGAGCAGTGGAATTCTGCTAAGTTTGCTGGTGTAAATACCCCAACTCACGTTAATTAAAATACTCTACCATATTCTGTTTCACTTTAGGTACCAATATGAAGCGTTTGTCACAGTTAAAAGTGACAAACTTTTTTTATTCCCTGTTAAAATCTGAATACTGAATAGCAAAATACTGCTGGACAAGGTCTTATTCAAATTAGCCTACTCCAGCAGATGGACTATGCAACTGCTTTAACTATTTTTTTTTTTGTTTTGTGTACTACCTAATTTGAGGGATTCTTTTTGTTTATAACCTCATGGGATCCTTATAGTCTTCTTTTAACAGAAAAGTGAACTTCTGAGCTTCTAAAATGAAGACCCTCTGGGATGTAAAACATACCTTGTGTGAATTTTGCATAACTTATATGATTTGGAAGAGAAGGTGCTAAAATTTTATGTAGATAAATCTTAAGCAGATAAAAAATTGCTGTATTATTTCTTGTTGAGCATTTGTTCTTTACTCGCATCCATTTTCTTCATGTGTAGCTGAGCTTCTGCAAATATATTTTCTTTCAGGTTAGCCATTATTACTTAGCACATTGATTTTTTGAAGACAAATGTTGGTTTCAGCACACAGATTTCTGTACTTGGCGTTTTGTCTAACATCATCTGTAACACTGAAAGATGAATGACATTTTATTATAAAAGTATTTTATTTTACCACGTTTGTTTATCCAAAGGAGTTTGAATATTGGGTACCTGAAATGCTGCTGTGAGTGGAGAACCTCTAAATATGCTTATTGTGTACCATGATATCACCATGATATTAATGATGTATTCTCCCTCAGAAAAATAAAAATGTTCATTTGATTTTTCTTTTTCAGAACATTAAAACAAAGAATATTGGCTCAACTGCATTCATCCCAAGCTTTGGTGTTCCCTAAAATGAGTCTGTGATTTCAATCCAAAGGAGGAAAAGGGGTTGAGAGGATGGGATGGAACACAGATGCTTGCTCTAAGTCCCTGCTGTCACCCAGAGCCTTGGCCCCTCTGCAGAACAGCAGACTGTGAGGGACAATATAATCCACAGTGCCTCGTGCTGCAGTGGCTGATTAAATATTTGATGTGCTAGGAGGGAAAACAAGCTCCTTTATTTTCCTAGGGAGTGAGCACACTGAAGAGCTTCACTTTGTTTATCATTACATTGAAGTGCCTTGAAGCTAATGAGCTGCTTTGAGATGCAGCAGTGGAAGACACCAGCCTTCTCCTTTGGATTATAATTAATATCCCAATTTTTCTTTTATTATACATGGATTTTGTCACCTTTAATCCTCCTCTGAAATGTAAAATCATGAAAATTATGAAGTAGAAGTTTTAAATTGTCCACTTTAAATTTTTTAGGAGGGCAGGGTTTGATTTCTTACAAAATTTAAGTGTTTGTGGCCAAAGTCTTGGACAATATTGTAAGAAGGCAAAGAACAATTATTTGGTGAGTGATAAAGGGTTCCTGTCTGTAACTGTTGTCTGTATTTCACGCTTTGCAAAGTCCAAAGATAAGCTTGACTGTCTCCTGTTATAAGACATTTTTGGTTATCTGTCTTGTCAATCAGGAAGATTCAACATGCTCAGAATTCATCCTTACACAAGTTATTTTATTATAAATTGGTATCTGAGTACAGCAAATATGAGGCTGTCCACACTGGCTTATTTTAATTTAGAGGGTTACTTCTCATTGTAATGACTGTGGGTACAATCAGACAATGCAGAAAGCTCCATATCTTATCTGCATGTTAATTCCTGGACTGTTCTTCTCCTCACAGTTATTTCTTTATTGTGTTGAAAACTAAAACTGGATGAATGACTGGTGGGGTTTTTTGTTTTAGTGGAAGGGGATTTTTAAAAATTGTTTTACATTCATGTAGTTCTCTAAGAAATGTTTTTCAGCAGCCTTGATTACTTGGAACTTTGGAGCCTTATTTGTATAGAAGTTTAGTCTGAATATAATTTGTAGGTGTTTCAGAAAGAGTTTAGGTGCACCACCACTGAAACGAATACCTGGAAGTGTCCAGTGTGGAACATATATAAAAGAGTTAAGGTCTGTTATGATATAAGGCACCAAACAATAGCAGCCTTCCTTCAAAACAGGTTACTGCTGAAAATGCACAAGTGAATAGATTTTGCCTATCTAGAGAAAGGAGTAACAGACTGTTCCACTGCAGTGGGTAACATCAAAACCAAATTTCTAGTATGTAGACTTAACTGTATGCTTTTTTGCTCCTTAAGTCAAAGCCTTCTAGTAAACTTCAGCTGTTGAAAAAAAAAAAATATATATATACAGGCATGAGAGAATAATTCATCCCAGATTTCTGTGCTAAAGACTCAGAGTCTAGGAAGAACAAGGAGGTCAGATCAGAAACAATGTTATCTTTAGATATTTTGACCAAATATAAAATTTCTTGGATTTAACACAGTGCCCTAGCACTAACCTTTCCCCTCAAGTTACTTGAAGCTTCCCTGTTACAGGATAAAACCCCTGGCATAATGGTGACCAGTTCTCCTCCAGCATCTGAAAGCCTTCCCAAGGGAAGAAAAGTCTGTCACCAAGATATGGCCAGCTGGTTGTGTTTGGCCCAGGGTGGGAGAGGCAATGGTGTGGCTTTTGATGGAAAAGGAGAGAAAATGACTAAATCTCAGGGTGTCAGACATCAGAGATCTGATGCTTCTAAATGTGTAGTGGGCAGAATAAATATCCTGAGTCCTAGACCTGGATAATCATTTGGCTGGAAGATTTTTGTTAAAATCTACACTGAAATTAACATTACCTCTTAAGAAACTTTAACTTTTTTCATATTATTTCACTACATAGTGAACTACACAAATTATAGAATTTTGGAGTGTTTTAATATATGTTTTTCACTCTCGTCCACACAACTCACCAGAAAATATATTTGGCTGGCCATTAAGCAGTGTTAGTAAAATATATGCAGAAATAATATCCTCATACCCATAATAGGTCATAAAACTACCTATTAAAAATAACATTGACAAGTCATAAAGTGCTGTTTAGAAATAATAGGTAATTAAATGTGGACATCTTAATATTTTCCCACCCTTCCCTCTTTCTCTGCAAGTTTATTTAGCAAATGATAAATGTAGGGGCACCAGGAGCCTGCCCAGCCTGTGACGTGGTTGTGTGCCTGCCCAGTCCCTCTTGTGAACATGTTCTACCCATTTCAGCAGCCTGCACACCAGGCTGATGGCAGCTCCTTACCTCCCTTCACCTGTTTACATGCAGGTTTATAGAGGCAATTTCTGCAAATGATTATATTTTTTATGATTCTGCAGCCTAAATGCATTCAGTTTCCTTTCTAGAAGAAAGCAAATTAGAATGAATTGGAAAGAAAATTCTGGTTTCCTGACATATTGAAAATATTACTGGAAAACCACATTATATATATATATATATTACAACTCAGAGTCAATTTGATCTTTATTAGAACTACTCTAAACTTACCTCAGGAGTCAGAGAAAACAGTTCTGCTGGAAAGAGAAGATATTTTACCCAAAGAAGCAGACAGTTTTGTACTATCTGTCAGTAGTGATGGCAGTAAAAGCAGTGCTCAAACATGGCAAATGCAGAGTGTTGCTGCACTAAGTGTGATTGTGCAGGTATGGTTGCATCAGGCCAGACTTTACAGCAGCCATCTCAGTATGGCTGGGATTATACAGGCAAGTTCATAACTTGAACTGAATTAGTAGAGGGAGAAAATGCATTTTATTTGGTCAGTTGTGACCCTCTCAACTCCTCTTTTCATGAATATTGAAGTGTTCAACCTGGTATCCATACTCAGAACAGGAGAGTTTTACAGCCCAATAAGTAGAACATTTTTGAATAGTTAGTTTGAAAGAACTGTTTCTAATTTACGTTTCCAATTTAACATTTTTACAGGGGCTGCCCACTAAGGAAACAGAAACACAAAGTTGTACTTACTGTAACTGATGCAGAATAACAATATATTCCACAGCAAAAATCTTCACTGTTCTGTCTTTCTGTGGTCTTCAGACTGAGAGTTATTCAAAAGTGACTTGGAGTCTGGATCTCAGACTGGCATGAACTGCTCAAACAAGCCAGAAAATTTCCTAATTGCAAATAGTTAATTTGTTCCATGCTTCTACTGCCATCAGATATTGCCTCCCCATTTCTCTTCTGCTTCAATTTTCTATAATGAACAGAAGTGGATAAAGTCAAAGCCTACTTACCTGTATGTGGTGACTACAGTGGGAATTTCTCTGACTTCATGCCTTGAATTTAATCTCTCCACTCCTGAGCCATAGCTTAATTCTCACATACTCCTGGTGACACCCTTGAAGACCTTTTTGTTCACATTATTACCACAGCAGAATAAAGGCCTAGAGTATTTCATTTCTTGTTACTGCTGTTTATTTTTACTACACTGAGCACAGAAGCCCTGACTGCACAAAGGCACCTGTATCTTGTTATAAAACCATATATGAAGGATAATCTCTGTGTCAAAGCACTTGTGCCATAAAGTAAGAGGGAAACAGCAAGTAAGAAGGAAATAAAAGTGACACATCCAAGGTCAAAAATGTTCCTGTAGACCTCACTGTTTCTCTTCTTGAGTCCTATATAAGGCAATTATATAAAACCTGGAATATTGTGCAATACAACTACAGTTGCTGTATTACACTTACTCTGAAAACAAAGGATGTTTCTACCCACACAGTAATCTTTCAGAGAGACAAATAGGGATGTGTATGAAACATCTGCTGCTTGCCTTCCATTAGATGAAACACTTCTGAAAATGGTAAATCCCTCTTAGCCAAAGTAAAATAGGATTATAATAACAATGATGAGCTGTGAACTAGAAGCCAAAAGCAAGTGTGGTAGACAAGCCCAATGCCATTTTAAACATCAGCCACTGGAAAGACACAGAAAAACCTGGTACATCAAACAAAGACTCTGATGTTAAAGGAAGCTGTCTGTAATGAAAGATGGACTTGATACAAGGTCGACTTCCATTGTAAATGGAATATGTTATGCCCTTCTTATTGGAGACAACTTTGCTGCACCTTCATACAGAATTTCCCAAAAGTGCACTGGAACTGTGGATTGTAGTGTCAGGCAGTGTTTGACATTACCTGCTGAAGACTCAGGAAAAGAAAACTTGCAGCTGAATGAAAGTGCAGCCAAACAGCTGCCCCTGTGCCCAGACCCCCGGGTTACCATGGTTTGGGAATGGCCATGGCCAGTGTGTGCAAAGGAGGGAGGGGAGCAGCACTCTGGGCAGCCCTGGGGAGCAGGCACCCCCTGGCAGAGGCACTGAACAGACACTGCCTTTGGCAAGACCTCGGCTCAGGGCTTGCATTTGTGTCCAGAATCTGTCCAGGATCTGATAACAACATCATTTCTGCTCCTAATGAAATATGTTGCTGTTCCATTGATGCTTATTTTCTCCTGGATACTTCCTCTTTGTCTTCTCCTAGGAGGAATGTAAGATTGTTGTTTTTGAAATAGCCTGTGAAATTTAACTATATTAATGAGATTCATATTAGCTAACTGATCCTCACAGTATTCTGACATACTTTGGAAAAGGTCTGGCACCCAAATTTAGCAATATTTGTTTAGTTGTGTTTTTTATTGTGATAAATAACCAAACAGCATATTTTATTTTTATGTAATCCACTAATTTTGAATATTTCTTATCAACTCTCCCTAAAAATAATGTTAGCATCAAAATTACGTCTTTCAGCAGCTTTCTGAGTAGTTTTCTAATTTGTTCAACAGTTATTACTGAAATGGCTGTGATCTTAGGAACCCTTATTCGTGTCTAACATTCTTTCCCTGTGACTAATTATTTTTCAGACTGTTTTAATTGCAGGGTGTAGGAGGTATTTTTTATAACTGCTAAGTATTAGAAAGGGACATGCTCTGCAGATCATTAAATGTGCTACTAGGAATAAGCATTTTTCTGAGACCAATGACATTTGTCAAAATTAGTCAGTGTGTTTGTTGAGGGCAAAAGGCCATCTCCAGGAAATGTCTCCCAGTAATTGCTGGTGTGGTAAGAGCTGTTAATTATTTAAGGTGATATGGAGACCATAGATCTTTTCAGGAGAAATGGATTTCGTGTTTCTTTTATTTACTAACAGGATGCATTAAAAACCCCAAGTTAATTGTATTTGTTTTTTAAACAAACCCAGACAGAGAATTTTTTTGGTAGCCTGCAAGCATTGCTAAAGAGAAGGCAAGTAAGAGACATCAAAATATTATGCATATTTCATGGCTTCCTATCAGAACATAAAGTGATGTAAAATCTCTTAAAATATTTGAACATCTATGCTCAACTTAAACTAGGCCAACCTCACTGTGTGCTTTCAAAGTCATTCACTAATGAGACTACCTATAAAACCTAGGTCAGAGGTACTGCTTTGCAGTGCTGTCAGGTAAAGCTTTTGTTTTGTTCTATCTGATTTTGGAAAAGCAAAGGCTCATGCTGTCCATGAGTGCCCTAAGCCCCAGGTGACAAGAGCACATCAGGAGCAATCAGGGCTCTGAAAACCTATGAGCAAAGATTGAAGGAATTGGGACTTGTAGCCTAAAGAAAAGAAGATTGAAGAAGTGACACACTAACAACTTTGCTAGGTACAAAGATATCCCTGGAGAAAACTACCTCTCTATGTCCAGACAAGAAATAATGGGATCAGGTTACATAAAACAAGGTTCTGTTCCGAAATAAAGAAAAGGTTTTTAAAAAAACCCAAACCAAACAAAAAGACCAACTAAACAATCACAAACAAACAAACAAACAAAAACCCCAATCAAAGCAATGCACTGGAATGAAGTGTCTAGTGTAATTTGAACTATCACTTCTCAGAGGTAATTTAAACATAATAGTTCTTGCCTTGAGGGATGTGACTTCATCAAGCTCTATTCTAGACATTTTTGCAAGATATTTATGGAGGAAATCCACCTGGGAACCAAAATAGCCTGTCTCAATAAAAATTTAATCAAACCAGGTCTGATTCTAGTAGAGTGCTTCAATTTTGTCACTGCTGGGGAGTTTTCTTAGGTTTTTGGGGGGTTGTTCGGTTGGGTTTTGTTTGTGGGGATTTTTTTGGCTTTGTTTTGTTTGGGTTTGGTTTTGTTGTTGTT
>VZRX01022379.1:52930-104015 GCA_013398075.1 Notiomystis cincta | reverse complement strand
GCTCCGGCTCCGGCTGCGGCTCCGCTCCGGCCGTGAGGGAGCTCGCAGAGGGAAAATCCCGGGATCTTCTTCGCACGTCCTCGGCTCTCCATCACCTCCAGTGGAAAGAACACCTCGCCTGCCTCGGTTACTGAAAGGACGTTTTATTCCGATCTGCCCAACATTACCGAGCTCGTGTATTTTACTCTTTTTTACAGTATTTTCTGTTTACATCAATATATTTTGATGAGGAGACAATTTACCAAAAGCTGACATTTTGGGAAGTCTAACATTATTCAGGGGGAAAAAAATAAAAAAACTGTTAAAATACTTTATTTCAACATTTTCAGAGGGTGGATTTTTTTTTCCCCCCCTAAAGAACATATTTACTTAGAAACTTCTTGCTTTCACATTTTCTTCTCTAAGGTTTACTTGACTGGAGAAGGGAGAAATAAAGTGAATAATATCTAAAAGCATAAGCACCAAAAATTGATTGGAATGGTTCAGATAAAATTAAAAAGGATTGTTTCATACTTTTCCGGGTTTCACAGAGCAAACAATATAATTAAGCTAACACATATTATGTGGAATATATTATAAATTGAAACTCCCTTGGTTTTGGTTTCATCCAATGTACATTATCCTTATTTTCACAGTAACTACAATTTCCAACACATTTTGGTGTGGTTTAAGTTCATCCTTTCATGTCTGCTGAGGGTTTTTTTAAGAGACCAATGCAAGTTTTAAGATATATTGAAGAGAAAAGTGTTTTGTCAAGGGAATACATTAAAAAGTTTTACAAAGCCTATGAAAAATAAAAGCTTAAATGTATTGCATTTCCTATGGGAAAATTGTGGTGTCAGATAATAGGTAGGAGTACTCAAGGGATAAAATTTATTTTTAGATTGATAATTCAAGTATTTACAATAAGAATATGAAAATGATTCTCAGAGTCATTACCTATTGTTTGTATATTATGTAATTTTGAAAACTACTTAAAATTATAAAAAGCTGAAATCTAATTTGCTTGATGCTAATAAATTCTGGAATAACAACATTTGTCTGAGTAGTTTGAGAGAATTTAATATTAATTAGGGTTTTAATTAGGAAAACATGAAGATTGGCTATAATTCTGTGGAGACAAGCTGTAACAAACTTCCTTGTAGGTCAGATTCAATTAACTTACAGCCAAAAGAGCATAAAACCACACTGTGATTCAACAAGCCAAAAGCATGACCAAGATTCATTCATGAAAGAAATTGACCACAGTGTTTCCATCATCAGCATTACTGAATAGCATCAGTTGTTTTCTGAACCCTTTATCTATTAATTGCTCATTTTTTCAGGCACAGGACTAGATGGTCACTTTGCTCATATCTGTATATTTCATGCACAGCTGAAATGCACTTTCATGCACTGTCCCTCTGTGAAGTGGAATGTGTGACAAAGGTGGGACAGTCTTAACAGCCACAAGAAGAAAACTGCTCAGAGAAATTCACATGATGAAGGAACATTTACTGACATGAGACTTTATCTTGGCCTGGTGTTTCCTGTCACTACGACATCCGAGAGAGGGAGGGTTAAACTCTGCTCATGCAGGCACCTGGTCAAACACCAGTTATTGATGGTTACCATGGCTCCAAATCCAAACAGGGCTAAGGAAGTCATAGTGAGTTTAGATTGGACTTGAATTTGTATGGCAGCAGTAAGTCTTTGCCTGGCATACAGCAGATGGGTCTTTTGACTAAAAAGGTTTTAATCTCCATGTGATTAATGAATTCTGTATTCAGCTATGGTAATATTTTTTTTGTTGTGTCATGAAATGTGACAGCTCACACAAGAGTCATTGTGTTCCAGTAAGGTCAATGCAAACTTTTCCTTATCTATTTTATCATTACTTCAGTAAAGGGACAGTGCTCAGATCAGTAGAGAAGACTTGAAAATGAATCTTGGTTACTTAAAAAAAAAATTATAACAAAATAATTTTTAGCTTTTAATTGAGGAAAATCCATGGGTGTTTTTCTTTGCTCTGTTCCTTCTAAAAAGCATGTTAGTTCCATATTTTATGTTGGAGAAACCACAGCACGTCCACCTGAGCACCTCAATACCCGTCAGTCCCTGGTTTGGCAGCTTTGCTCCTCTTGATGTAAGTTTTCACCCAAGTCACTTTGCCATCTCCACCTGATTGGACAACCTCTTCTGAAACAATCACTTAAACCACTCTTGGCAAAGCCCTTGGTAGAAAAGAATGCCAATGTGAACTCTGTCTCACTGACTATTTACAGATTTTATGTAAGGAATAAGTCCTGTAGAACAAGGACTAGAACATGGTTCTCGTTTACTGCTGGCCAGCTTACTGCTGCTGGACAAATTCTCATCTAAACACTCAATTTCTGTGTCAAACAGACACTTCAGTGAAGGGAGTCAAGAGCTGTGCCCCCCTCCTGGCCATTCCACCCAAGCAGCAGTTAGCTGGGCTATTAGGAGGCTTCCTCTGGTGTCTGGGCATGACGTGAGTCACGTCCTTAGGAGAAGCATCTCAGCAGCAGAGGAAGACCTCGCACCCCGCTCTGTGTCCTCCTGCACGACCGTGCTGAGGACTGATCTAATTCCCATCAGGGGCATGGAGGGACAGGCAGCAGCAGAGGCTGGGGTGCTCCTGCATGGCCAGGCCCGAGCCAGCAGCCCCTGAAGCGCTTCAGAGACAGCCAGGCACCCAGCACAGGCAGATGGAGCTGTGTCAGTGAGCTGCCCATACTTTATTAACGTGAGCTGTCAGCTGCAGGCTTTGCCTCTCCCACAGGCAGGGCAGTGAGAGAGTTCTCGGCCTTCTGAGAACCACAGGGCCTGACAGAACAATTTAAGGTGTGTGGCTTGGCATGTGCCACCCCAGCCCAGGAATCTACTCAAATGGTAATTCCACACTGTGAGGAAAAACTTACTTGTTAGAGAGGATCTAGCTCTGGCTGATCTGGACCTTTGTCCAGAGAGGCCTTGATTGACCTCAGAAAAGGTTCTTATTTACAGACTTTCTACTCAGCTGAGAAATTTTCTGTAATGGCCTTTAAGGGTATGTGTTTATCAGTCACTCTTTTATTAGGTGCAATATGAGCCTTTGTGAAAAGGCTACGTAATGACTCTTGATATTTGCTGTTTCACAAAGGTTCCCATGAACTCTGTTTGAAAAGTAAAAGTTCTCATGATAAGAGTTACTATAAAAGTATCTGCTTTAAGAGAACCTTGCATAGGTAGAAAGGAGAAAAATTCTCTTTTCTGTAAAAATCAAAAATAGGTCCAGTGATAAAATGTGCCATAGATAAATAAAAGTCCAAAATTAAGAAGTTCCGAGGTTGTTTATATGTCAATAGTCAAACTAGGTTACATATCATTCACTTTAAAGACTTCTCCAGTGATGCTGCCCTTCACAGTCTGTGAGAAAACTTGTGATCTTTTTGGGTTTGGAGTTTTTGTAGGGGGTGTGTGTGTGTGTGTGTGTGTGTGTGTGTGTGTATGTGCCATTTCCCCTGCTGGTATACTGCAGATGTGTATGTAATAATCAAGACCTCTACAAGGTTAACTTTCATTACACAAGTTGCCTGGAGCACAGACATTGACACATCCCTCCTGAAAAATTTCACACAGAATTGAAATCTTCTCATCTCAGTCCTGTTCCAACATGTATTTTAGCCCCACACTAAACTTGAAACCTTTAAAAGAAGAGATTTGCTTGGTACAGTTCTAGATGCTTTCTGTAGCAGGAAATAATAGTGCTTTTAAGATGCAGTGAGCTGTCTGCAGAGCACATACACAAAAACCATAATATTGGAGCAGTAACATGCCTCATTTCAGAGCTAAATCCATCAAGGTCTGCAGAAACGATGTTAGAAAGTCCTTCACTGGTAGGAAATGTAATCACCTCTGAAAGTGTGAACCTCCAGAAATGCTGAGCTGGGGAATTTCAAATCTTGATTGCAATCTCATTATGAACAAGGCACGTGATCCTCCACACCTGTAAAGCGAGCCCAATCTCTTGCATTTGGTTTCAAGATTGGCACTCACATGGTGTCAGGGAAAGAGGCATCAACAGAGGCACACGAGAGTTCAGCTCTGAGCTGTACAAGAGAAAGCTGTAAAGACGCACAGCTTATTTACATTAAAATATTTTTGGAGCAACATATGCAAACAACGGTAAAATATGAACAAAGTAAATGGTGAGCAGAAGGTGAGCAGTATGTCTGGGAGCTGAGAAAGTACTGAAGGTATGCCAGGCTTGGATTAATTTCTTATTCACTACGTTTCCTAGCTTAAGAATAGAATAAAAGTACAAACTACATATATCTCTTTGAAAAAACAGACCTTGAAAAGTAAAATAAAAGCAATTAGCGTGAGCAGGAAACAGTAATGTCTGGAAAATAGTAAGGGGAACTATTCCACAGAAGAAGGAAAGCCTCCTGCAGATGGCCTTAGAATTGCTTGTAGAGGCCAGAATGGGATGGGTGATAGGGAGAGAGAGGATTGGAAAGGGGAAGGACTTATTACTTTTGTCCTACAGTTTAATCAGTGTAAAGTAAGAATGCTGTACACATGCAAAGTGCTCCCTTTAAAGGGACAGTCTTTGGCAAGGGTAAATCTTGGAAGATCCTAACTTTCTTGCAGCTTTTGTTGGCTGCACAGTAACTGGGCATGCTGTTGCCCTTTTTATTTTGCAGCTGGTCTCTGGAGAACAATAAAAAAACAAAACAAAACAAAATCACACCAAAAAAATATCATAACAAAACAGGACTAATGTAAACCAGGAAAAAACTGAGCAGATACTGAATAACCCTTTCACAACTAGATCTGCTGTCTGCTCCCATCCTGTCCTGAGCAAATCAAGCTCATCCATTAAGCAGAAGGATGTTCAAAACCAGGAGTGCTTGAATTTGACTCACTGCCATAAAATCTCAGGTCAAATTTTTCTGTGTACCAGAGTTTGTGTTAGAGCTCCAGTAGGAAAAAAAGAAAACCCTTCACCACATTAATCATCTTAGGAGCCTCCTGGTCTTTAAGCATTTTCTCGTAAAACATGCAGTTGAACTGAGATGTTCATAATTCAGTGAGTAGTTTTAGTGAAATCAGAATGACTATTTTTAGACATCCTTAGCAACTGGAGCAAGGGAAAATCTTCCCCAAAACAAATGAATTGTCTTTTTCAGGAAAACACTGGTGGCTTTTCTATACTTAAGAACCACAAGGGTCCATAAGCAGAGACACAGAGGGATGCAAAGGCATTTTTAAAAATATGTGCACTATTAGTAAATTACTTTTTATCCAGGTATTTCCTGGATGAATGAACAGTTTAACTGTGCCACCACTGTGATGCCCACAGGACAGCAGGGAAGGGAGCCTGTCTTCTCAGAAGTGTGGAGCTCCAAGTGGCACTCTGCATGCCAGGGCAGGCCTGTAAGGACATTTCTGCCCATAGGTGGTTCCACATTCAGCTCATGCCAGTAGAGCTGGTTTATGAGAGAGCTGGCTGGGGAGAGTTCTGCCACCAGCACTTTGGATAAGTGAATGTATAAGAAGCCAACTGCACTGCTTATTTGTGATTTTCCTAAACACTTCCAGGTAGTCACGACATCCACAATGAAAAATTGCACAGCAGATCAAGGCAGCAACATCAGGTAATTAAGATCTGGATTCTTGCTTTGTGTTGAACTAAAGAACAATACTCTAAGAGTGTTTTTCCAAAAGCAGAAGTGAGTTGAGGTGTCTGCTGTGAGGGTTCCTCATTTCAGTATGTGCCAACATATAAGGTGCAGAGCTGTGTGAGGGAGAACAAATTCATTCCCCATATGGAGTGCTCTTGGTCAAGTTAACAGATCACAAATACCCCAAAATAGAACTTAGGGTTGACAGACAACTTATATGGATTGACCCTGGCCAAGGACACACCAGCAAGAATGCATGCAGCCTTTGTCTAGCATTTGAAAAGAGTTTAGATATAAAAAAATAAAAAAGCATAGAATCTGATGAAAGTTTTCAAAGCATAATTCTTCTTCAAAACAAGATATGCCCTTAAATGCTGCAGTTTTTGTTTCACTGGAGGCATTCCTACTCTGTCACTGGTGGTCATGCAGGTGAATGACTTAAACCTTTTCTATGTCCAGGAACAGAGCTAATGCACAGGATGCTCTACCAGGCTTATTCTTTTCTGCCTTAGTGCTTGGCTGACTGGAAGCTTTCCAGTTTCAGGCTTAGCAAAAACATGTTAGTCAAATGAATTTCATCCAAAATAACCTAGTCAGCTTTAACAGCCATGAAATTTCTTTAATGTCTCCACTGTGCATTATTGTTTGTAAGAAATGTAACTAAACTTCAGCATGTTTTAACTACACTTTTCAATATATAATTATTTTGGTTTGAAGTATGTAAAATCAATGGCAGTGCTGAAAACAATTCTTATTGATTCAAAGGTTATATGTAGTACCTGATCATTAAAATGTGAGCACCAACTAAAAGGGTGCGTACAAGATGAAATGGGGAATAAAAGATTCATTTCATTCTTGAGTTGGCTCATGGTTTTAATTATGATTTTTATAAAAGTCTCTTCAAATAGGAAATTTGCTTGAATATGATCATTACATATTAGATTTCCTGTAAAAAAAAGGAAAAACAGTTTACTTTTTAATGTATGTAACAAAATACATCATCAGGAAAGAGAACTGGATTTATTTGCCCTTCATATCCTGCTTTGCTGACTTCTACTTTTCTCCAGCAATGCCTTATAACCAGTTAGGGTTTTTTCAACTCCTTTATAAACACATAAGAAAACATACTTATATTTTGAACTTCCTGACAATAAGTTTTGTAAAAAAACTAAGTTTGATTAGCCCATATCAGGAATGCATTATAAATTTGATAATCTCTCTTGGTTCCATGTACAGACTAGCAGTTCTGTCTAATGTGTGTTATTTGTTGCATAAGAGAGTTGTAGGCAGTTGACTGAAAAGGCTTTGGAGTTCAATGTATTCAAGTTTTACTTGCAGATTTGACTTTGGAAATGAAGGATTCTGGCTGGGAAAGTCACTGAAATTCAGTGGGCTGAAAACAAAAATCTTTGAGCTCTCTGAAACAGTTCTCTGTTTTCTCAACCATAACAGCATGATGCTATTAAGCAGTGTCTTTGATCTGCAATAAGCATATCTAATTTGAATTCACTTGAAATTACTGCTAGTATCAGCTAAGCCTTTGTGCATCTTCCAGATTGCAGGAATATTATAATATAAAGAATAGCTTCAGCCCAATCAGGAATATTTGAATCATATGCTTTTCTCTTCAGCAAATGTCATGAACTACAAATGACACTTCAGGACTATCACTAAACCAAAAATGAAATCTGTCATTCACTCACCTGTTCTAGGAAAAACAAACAAACAAACAAACTAGTTTTAAGGATCCTATCTCCTGTGGTAAGAAATTTGCACAAAGCAAAATATTCTATCATTAAAATTTCCTCTGGAGGAAATGACTCAAATGTATTTTTCCATGAACATTTGCATATAAGTATTACTGCATAATGAATATTACCTTACCCAATGCACCCAGACTATCAGGATTTCTTCAGGATAGTCATGCATCTCAGAAAATGACATGGAAGAAAAAGAAGTAACTGATAGAAATTTCACTACCCTTCTACTATTTTATCACACAATCTTTAAAATTCTTTCAGATATGTACCACACTTTTCTGTCAAAGTAAATAACTCTTAAATATTAACAGGCAATGTTTATTTTCTGCTGTCTCTTTTCTCTTTCCAGTAAGGAGATTCTTACTGGGACCTTTGTTTCTTGATCTTTCCATGACCTGCCATAATAATCTGAGTCTTCTGTTTTCAGAGCAATTCACTTCCATCAATTGATTACCTGTTTCAATCTTACCCTTGAAAACAGCAATAACTGGTGCTCATTTGTAAGAGACACACACTGTAATGTGGGGCCTGATCCAAAGTCTGTGTCTGAGTAACCAAGGTCTTAGGCTCTTAAAAGGGTTTTGATTGGGTCCCAGACCTCTCACCTCAGTAAAAGCCAGTGCAGCACCAGTGTGTCTCTCCTGCTAACACAACCAGTACAGCTGATACCACACAGCAAGCAATGCCACAGGTGACTGTGGTGGAGCAGCTCATGGAAGTCAAGAATGGAGAGGACTGTGTGTGCACCTTCTTCATTTTTGTGAGAAAATTAAGGATGAATCTACAGGACACCACAAAGCTTTGGCCATGTTCTTTGGACCTGACTGGCAAGTCAGTATAAAAACAGCTCATGCAAGCCTACCAAGGCAAATAGAACTGCAGAGTTTTTCTAAAAGTCCTTCCAGTTATTTATAATGCAGCAGCTTTATGTCACAGAAGATCTCCCTGCTTTTTGGCTTCTTTGATGAGCAGAAGACCCTTGCAGTCACACCATCTGCCAGGGAAGCAGGGGCAGTCCCCCCAAGATCAATCAATATTCCTATTCTGAAATCCACCTTGGAAACAGGCAGCCTTTTCTTACATGGCAGAAGAATATTTAGTAGAGGTATTAGATGTTTGGCATTGAAAGGCATTCCAGACTGATGTGAATACTCTCCTAATATATTCCTAATATATAGTACAAAATTATAAGAAGTTTTTTTAAAGACTAATATTGTCCTGGCTGGAAGTAGGGGATTCTGACTGTGAAAAGCTTTTCTACTCTGATGGAAACAGAAATCTTAATCTTCTCAGTTTCCTAAACATAATTTCATAAGAAAGATAAAAGATGACTTTTTAGTGCAAAAAAATTTTATCCATATTCAGCCATTTTTCAGTTCATTAGCTGGCTAACTGAGCATCAAGGAGCAGAGTCTCACACCCTGATTATTCAGAATGGGATATACCAGAATTGAGAACTTCCTTTAAAAACACAGGTAAAAAAATGGAAACTGGCAAGAAACAATGTCAAAGGAATTGCCTACTGTGGCTTCAGGCTGGGCTGGAGGCTACATAGATGAATTGAAAAATCACTGCTAGCTGACTAACAAGCTATGGGTCTTCAGAAGGACCCAGGAGGACTCAAGATCTTGGTACCCTAGAGAGAAGGCTTAGTGATGGTAGATTTTTAGAGTACTCATGATAGAAAAAAAGAAGTTCTTTTCTTTAGAAAATTTGTAGTCATTCCACTCTCTCTTCTGACCTTTTATCATTTTAATTTTTTAAGAGAGTTTCAACACAAAAATGTTGCATGTTATTTCTGCAAGGTATGTGGGCAGTAGAGGAGACAGGTAGACTAAGTTTTGGTACCTAAGTTCCAGTTGTGGTTTGAGCTGATTTAAGATTTCATAGTTATGAATAAGAGCGTTTTCAGAGTATTTAATGAAGGAATCCATGGTTGGATATTTTTTATTCTTAGTTCCCCCAAAAGTCCCTTTAAAATTTTTTTTCAATTATTTTTCTTTTACTGTGATAAGTCGTGCCATCCTCTAGAAATAGTGATAACACTTTCCCTTTCTGAGCTGATCAAAGCCCTTCCTACTGCAGTTACTGTGTTTAAAAACAGAAAAGGTTTATAACTACGCTTCCAGTGCTATTCCTCTTCTAAGACTCCATGGAAACAGGTTTTTTTCTATCTAGTGACTATCCAGCAGGAGGATAGGAAAAGGAGAAAAAAATACTGGGGTGGCATATAATGCCCTTTCCTGTTGCTGTCAAGATTCAAAAAAAATTCCAAGCAGTGTATTCCACATATTTTATGGTGTAGGCCACCAGTGACTGGAGCTAAGCAAATTTTCAGTGGATTTGTCTTCCTATGGTCGTGGCAGGATTTTGGGGGCAGCTCATTACTCCTCTTCAGTGCAGTGAAGATGTGCCTTCATAGCAGGATCTGTCCTTCACCATACAGTCCCCAACAGACATTTCCAAGACAAAATCCTCTGATTTACCCATAAGATTTGTCTCACCATAGAAATGAGTTCCTCAGCAAGATGGACACCATGAAATATCATTCTCAGTAATGAAGCATGTAAGATAATGGAAAGAAGTGTGAATGATGTGGGGCTTTTTCTAGATATCATTCTTGGCAAAGTGTACTTTTAAAAAATGTTTGACCCAAGAGGAATATTGAGAAATACAAAATAGCATCTGCTACCTGATTAGTGTTTTAGAAAGGCAGCAACAGGTGAATAAATTCAGTACCAGGGATGTGTAAATTGAGTTCAGACTGGAGGCAGGCATACACCAGTCACCCAGTAACCATGGTGCTCCACTCCCAGTGAGAGCACAGACTGGCACAAATCAGAGAAGAATAAAAAATGTCTGTGAGTATGTGTGCCATAAAGGCCTTTTCCTGGTTAAATACAGGATCAGAGTACAGTTTGGCACAAACCCAACTTTTGACACCTTAATTAGAGCTCTGATTCTATTTCTCTGTACTTAGAAGCTGCTCAAAGCTTTTTACCTGACAGACAGGAGCTGCAGCACAGGAAAGCAGTCTGGCTGCATGAAGAGTTAACAGTGCCAGGTCTGTGTAGTTCACATGGAAGCCAAAAGCAGCCCTCTGCCATCTCCTTTCCCTCATACTGCATCCTAGCTTTCCTGGGGGATCCTTGCCTGCATTCAATCCCTCTTTCCTGTCACCCAACTGCAGGCTCCAGCTTCATCATAGCAACCTGGGTAGAGAGAAGGTACATAAATTTTTTGTCTTCAGTGCTCCTACAAATAGTTAAATTTGCAACAACCAACTTTCTGCAACATTATTTAAAAAGAGGAGGAGAATCCCCAGCTGATGTTGTCAGCAAGACAAATCTACCTGTGCAATTGGAGACCTCTGTAATTTTTGCTAAAAAAAGAACTGCAGTATGTGCTCAATATAGATGTGGCTTGTGACACATGGAGCTGTGCTAAAAAGTCCTCCATTGCACAAAGGGTTCCAATAGTTGTTTGAAATTGGCAGTGATTCAATTTCAGATGAAGTCTCAGGCACTGAGGGTAGACTCTAAAGCAGATGAAGATTTCCAGCAAGCTCCAATAATACATTATGAAACTACTCTCAAGCTACACAGCAGAGAACCAGCATACTTTACATGATCTTCTTAGCTTTGTAATACTCACTATAGGAGGATTTAAAATACAATCCATTCTCTCCTCTTGAACTGCAGAACCTCTGCAAGAAATGCAGGGATCTCTTTTTTGTGAAGTTGAATTTAAGGAAACAAATAAATAGCGATGTTTTTACCAAAGAGAGATAAAAACTTTGAAGTGCAAAGGCTTTCTATATTCAGAACCGAAGGCAAAACCTCTTGTTCCTTCAGCTTTTAATTCCTAACATGGAAATATGTAGTATAGTTATCTATACATAACTTGGTACATAAATAATGATTCAATGACATCCCTGAGGAAGCAGGCACTGAAGGAAGAGAGATCTCTGAGGCAAGTAAGAAGAAAGTCAATGAAGCTCCCATTTAATTATCCTCTCTGCTGGAGTTCCTCACAAAACTCAGCCAAAGAAGTTCCTCCACCTTGAATGACTTTCTTCTACCAGCAATATCAACAATTTTCACTAGGCAGAAAACATCTATATGTGTAAGAGAGAAGTAAAATTTAGTGGAGGAAGCCCCTGAACACTGTCATGAGTCAGACTGTTGACAACAAAAAGTGTATAGAAGTATCAAAATAAGAAATAAACAGGTAATATCTAGAAGGATCTTGATTCTTCAGAAGAAAAATGTGAATTTTGGTTTCTAAATATTTTTTATTCACTCTTTTTCCTATCCCATCTAGTTTTAATCTGAGCTTTGCTGAGTGTAAGACAACTAGCTCATGAAAAGTGTAAGTTATTACAAGACCTATTTGTTGGAAGCATTATTTCTGCTTTTAAGTCAGACAATTTTTTTTTTTTTATGAGACTTATTTCATCAAAGAATTACTTATATATAATCCAGCAACTTTTTTGCAAGAGAGAGGTTATTTATAAGTGGGCCACTTTGGTTAGAATGGAGACCTTTCACCTGTAGGTAAAAGCTTTCCTCTAGTACCTGCCTGAGAAATAAATGTAGAGATATCTTGCTCCTAGGACTATTCCAGATGCACTTTCATTTGCTAGCAGCAAGCACAGAGGCACTTTTGGGAAGGCACTGTTACACACACACGTGTAAGTAACCTAGGTACACATAAAGGGTGTTTGCTCTGTGGCATTAACCTGTCTGTGTCCCACAGGGATGTGAGGGTCAGCTGTAAAATCAGCCAAGGAGCTTCACTTCAGCCCCTTGATCAGATGTGTGTCAGAGAAGTGCCAGAAACAAACTGAGTGAGGCTGCTCTCTGCAGGGACAGCAGGAGCTCAGCACCAGCCGTGTGGTGCAGGAGATGTGATGAGCTCAGGAGCAGGAGCTGAGCCCTGCAGCAACCATTCCAACTGCTGCTACTCTCCTGGCACCAGGACTGAGGTCTGTATTCCATCATGCACCCCCATGAGCAGTAGCTCAACCTGGGGAGAGATTTCCAGTCAAGGAATATACTGGTGCTTAGTAATCCCAGCAGTGAAGGCAGAATTTAGAAAGAGATCTGAAACTGGGTATTACACATTCAGGTGAGTGCTTTGAGGAGGATGAAAGTCCTGGGCCCAAATGTGACCTTTTCTTATGTGTGGTACAAATGAGTGGAGAATACTTACAGAATGATCCCTGGGGGATTTATGAAGAGTATCTGTCCCAATTCTTAAGTATATGCAAGGTATAAATTGTTGCCAATTCTTCCACTGCTTCACATGCACCCTGGAGCAAAAATGCAGATACAAAAAGCCATTGGGCATCTTCAAATTTAAGTAGGAAATAAACAAGATTTTTAAAGATATCAAATGCACCTAAAATCAGATTTCAATATCTTAAGTAGTAATTAGGCAAGCAAACCACTGTGCAGACATACATCTAAATAGTTAAAGCAGAGGAGCTGCTCCTTTTAATACAGCATATTCTTGATGAAGTTGCCAATATGAGACCTTTCGAAATTCCTTTAAAATGTTGCCAACAGGAGGGACCAAGAGCTGTCGGAGCACAACCAGGGATAGTGCAAGCCCTACCAGGCTGTCCTTTGCTTTATTCTGGAGGGCCTGGTGGGAAAGTCAGGGACATGAACCCCCACAGCAAAAGAGGTGAGGGTGTGACTGCACATGTCCTGCCATGACAGCTGTGTCCAGGCTCTTCTGCAGAAGCAGTGCCAAGCAGCTGACTTCTCACAAGCAGGCATTCAGCCTGCCTCACATTCAGCACATTTAGGGGGAGCTGGGAGCTTTCCTTGGGCTTTGCCCAGTTTAGATCCTGCAGCACTGCCTGGATCTCCATGAGGGACTGTCCCTGTGCAGGGGGATGTAAGTCTACATGGGGAAAAGACAGGGGGCACAGAGGTTCATTATTTTCAACCATGTACTGTTATCACACTGTTATGTTTTCTGATCTCAGAGTGAGATCCAGCAGCTTGGGCCAGATTTACTCCTTCCAGCTATCACCAACACAATAATCCTGTGGTGCTGCTGTGTCTGAGCCTGTAAATCAAGCCTAGGCTCGGGCTCTGTGTGATCAGTCCCAGGCCCCAGCAGCAGTCAGCACCCAGCACAGCTGGCAGGGCTGCCACACGTGCAGATCTCCACTCTTCTCAGTGGAGATCCACTGTTGTTGCTGTCCGACCATGGCCACAGCCTGGCAGCAGTGGAAGGACTGACATGGAGCCACAGCCATGGGATTTATTTTTATAAATGTGAAGCCTTGCAAGGAAGCGTGACTTTGTAAGATTAGCAAAGTTTTCACGTTCCCATGAGCTCCACATGTAGGATAAATCTTGCTGCAGCGTCACAGTAAAGTTTTAATTGACTAATAGACTAATACATTCTATAGAAATGGCCAATAATTTTGGAACAAAGAACCACATGGAGCAGGCTGGGGAGGAAGATAAGACTTTGCTGCCTATTCATTATTTATCTTTTTGATTATTTCTAAATTAAATATAGTGCTATAATAGAGCTTGATTATCATTGTGCTTTCCATATTCTGTTTACATTAAAAATTTAAAAAAAGAAATCAATATAAAAGAATTCCAAATACAGTGCACTGGAAGAAAAAATAAAACCCCTTTAGTGAAGAAATTATGTTCTTTCTGAAAAAGAAGTAACTTTGCATGCTATGAATAGCAGTCTTTCAGTAAGCCACTTAACAGCCTTTGATAAAATTATAATTTATGATGTATTAATTGGACAAAGCAGTATTAATATTTTATCCCAGAAAAGGTTACACCAAGATGAACAAAATAATTTATTTCAAAATTTATTTTCCTCCATTTCCAGGAAAATAAGTCTTGTTTATATTGTCAGTTGGAGAATGGCTCCTAAGAAGTAAGTTTTCATAGTACACTTCATTTCTTGGGATAATTTAAACTCCTCTACTTTAAAACATATTTGTTAACTGTGCTTTCTCAGAGAAAATGTTTACTATTGCATCATTATCTGAAATAGGATTTCAACTTTTATAATACAAGGATTTGGTTAATAACCACAAGGATTCTGCATGTAACCTTATAGCAGTTTTATGAGAGATCAGTTTTGAAAGTGAATTTACAATATTTAGAAAATTTCCACTTATAATATTGGAGGTAAAACCCATAACATTACTAAAATTTATTTAGTAATTCATACACCACATTAAATGTTACTTTTTACATTCCAAAATGTTTATCATATATGATATGTACCTCAGAGTGTTTTTTACCAAGTATTGAAAAATGCCTTTGTTTCCTCTAATAAAAAAAAAAAAACAAACAAACCAAAAAAACTCTCAGCCTATATTTCTTTTTCTTTAAATCACAAAAATCCATTAATTTCAGAATGCCATTAATTTAAAAAACAACAAAAAAAAAAGATTGTCTAGATTTTTATACTTACAAAGCTCTGATAAAACAGGTAAGGAAAACGTCAGAATGAGTTGTCATTATTCTTAAGTCCTGACAATGAAATAAATAGTGTTCAAGTCAGTCTCTCTACAATTTGCAGGAACCTGTTTATATTCTAGAAACAGCCTGTGAAAAGCTTGTTTGCAATTAAGGCCACTGATGGTGTTCATAGGACACAAACTTTTTTCAAAGGGAATATATATCTGTCACAGACTCATTTTCCTTTTCCTCTGGCTGTGAACAGAACTTAAGTATTCAGCCTGACCTACTGTGCATACTCAAAAATTTAGAGCCAGATCCTGTGAGTATCATAAGGAAGGACTAAAAATATATTTCAAAGACCCACACACATTTTCAGATTTTTCATTTGCCTCTTGGATTTTGACCTTTTATAAGTCACATTTTCACTGTACCTCTGAGGACAGAGAACTTACTGCAGCCACAAAGAGGGAGTTATAATCACATGACTTCAGGAGCTTTGGATTTTAGAAATACACCAAATATCTTTACTTTGCAGTGTAATTGGATTGATGGCAATGCCATCAGGACAGCAGAGGACATAAATAGGGATATAAATACAAGAAATGACCTGACTTCCTATTTCACTCTTTTCTATTTAAAAGCTCTAATATATCAGATCAGAGAGCTACTAGGCTCAGGTGGACCTTCATCCCCTGCCATGGATATATTTGTTTTCACCAACTTCACTTCATCTGTGTCCTTAAAATTTAAGGTTGCATTGTGCTGGCCCAATAACAAAACCTTAATTATACTGTTTGCAATTTGAAATATTTGTTTCTCCTTCCACTAATACCTGAAACAAAGTAACTAATCCATCAAAACAAAAAAAATCACAGATGAGTAATAAAGCCAGCTGTCTTCAATTTGCCCATTGCAGTGTGAAATTGAACAAGTGCAGCTTTTTGAGGGGAAGCTGTGTTTTGTGAAACAAACCATTGTATTAACATATTAAGTGCTCAGGAGTCACACAGAAACGAGGGTCTGTCTTTTTCTCCTGTGACATCAAAGGTGTCCATCATGTGTACAAACACCATTAATGCAGAGCCTCTTTCTGTAACTGAGGAATTGATGAAAATACCTGACAACATTTAAAGTCCAGGGCATAATTTTCTCTAAAGTGCACCATGAAGGTGCTTGGTTTCTTTTGTGGTTTGTCACCCATAAAGTTTTAAAAGGGAATAAGTTGTTGTTCCTCTATTGTAGCTCCATACTGTGTAAGGCTTTTACCTCTGGAAATTTACCTGCTTTCTGATGGCAGGTTTTTCTCTCACATCTGTAGGAATTAATTAACCCCCACCGATTTTACATCAGTGTTTGCAGGGTGGATTAAAAGGAGCAGTCAAGTGCTGGGTTTTATGTCCCTTGTGTGTCACTTGTCCTCTAATCTAGTTCAGACAAATTAACTGAGATCATTTAACTAGGATTTACTGATGCTGCATGAAGTAAAATCTCTCCCCCACTTCTGCTTTTTCTGCTCTCAATTCGTCATATCTTTTTCCTTTTTCTTTTTTTAATGTTAGCTATAAAATCAGCAGAAATGAAAAAAATTCAGTTCTTCAGTTGCTAACATGTCCTTCCCTGCTCTGACTAGAGCTCAGGATAAGGAAAGTTTCTCTAGGATATGAAAAAAAGAAGCCTACATGTGCTAAAATGAGATCAGGAAGTGGAAAACAGAATGAAGACACTGCCTAGCTAAATCCTTGGCCTCAGTTCCAGGATGACCTGCTTTCAACACTGTTTACAGCTCAGGGTAGGAGAATCCTGCTTATTCCATGCGTTTATGTCTTTGTATTCTTCAGTCAATGGGATGGAAGACAGGGGCAGAAGACTTCATTCAAGCATTGTCTTTAGCCTTTGGATTTGAACAGCTGAAAATCTAGGAAAATTACCAGTCCATGGATCAGGCATTAGGGGAATAAAAAGCCATATTTACCTAATAAACTTCATTGAGGAGAAATGAGTAGGGACTTCCCAAACCCTCAGTTTATATATTTCATTTAGAGGAAATATTATGGCCCTCAGGATGTATTTATCTAGAAAGAGCTAAATATCTTTTTTACACCATTGCTTACCTCTATTTTGCACAATAATTTCACTTTGTAGTTTAAGCCAATTTCCTCCACCACAGAATTTTATTATTTGCTGATTGTCTCTAGGTAGCTTAATTACTGGTAAGAGGATAATGAAGTAAACCTGGAGCTGATGTTTAAGTAGAGTGGAACTACTCAAGTGTAATGAGCATTTAAAATTTGCCTTTTAGTACTTTGTAAAGACCTATAACAAAATGCCTCCTTCCCTCCTGCCTTGCCTATTAAAAGGCTGTCAGGAGTTGGTGCACTGCAATTAACACCGAGGAGCAATGTGCCTGCTGTGGGGGGTGGGTGGAGGCAAAGGGGGGCTTGCTGCTGGCTGGGCTCTTCTGGGGCTCCATTTGCATCATGCTCTCATGGCATCTTCACTGAAATAGAAAAGCAGGACCACTGGGGTCTTAAAAGCTCTCCTGGTGTTTCTTTTTTACCTCAATGAGACCATTATGGGTTACTGTTGATATCCTCAAATATTCTAGCAAAGTTCATTATTTTTCAGCTACTTAAATAATTTCCATAATTTCAATTATATCAGCGAGACTTCATTCTTAAAAGTTTTGTTTTTCTTGCTTGTTTTGCAAGTGGACTTCACACCAGAGCTGACTTCATTTCTAGTGACAAGAAAACTCCCTGTACCCTCTCATGCATGGTCTGAAGGATGTCAAACCCAGCAGAATAGCCTAGGCTCTGGCATGCTCTTGCTCATGGCTAGATCAAGGAGGCAGCACAAGTCAGGAGGGACTAGATCTTCCCAGTCTGAGTATATACAAGTTAGAAAGCAGAGGATTTAGCTCTATGCATTTATCTATGTTTTCCTCTTACCAGCAGATTCAGAAAACGAGCCCTGATCTGCTTCCTTGACTGTGTAACTCAAAGGACTAAGTTGAAAATTGGGTGATAACTTCTCTTCTGCAATTTCTGTTTCTTTGTGGTTTGCATGGAGTAATTTAATCAGCTTAGGCCTTGTAGGTGATGGCAAATGGTGTTTCATTTCCATGTAAAGTAGAACTGTTGACTAAAGATGTTGAAATATACTCATTCACAGAATGGACCAAGAAATGTTTAGGGTCCTTTATGAGTTTAAATCCTTCTGAGAGAAGAGGACAATCCTTGTTACCCTTGGCATGTGGGGATATTTTGTGCATTGTTTGAAGCAGAGGAGGAGGAGAAGAGTGCAGTCCTGCAGCCACTGCCATCATTGTGAGGTTCAGTCAACCAGAGAATTTAAAGGCAAGTTTCTACCTTCTGACAGCTCATTGTGTTTCCCCAGCTCAGCCCAGACTTTGGATGCCTCAGCAGCATCAGTGTCTCCTCAGACTTTACTACAGGTGATTAGGTGGTTTGACACTCACTGATACTTGATGCAGTTTTAGTTCCTCCCTTTCCTTAGAAGGAGTTGCAAGACTGATTGCTGCTAGAAAGAAAGGTGACTAAAATGAAACGCTGCAGTTCTAACCATTGTGGATTTAACTCGTTGCCACTGGGCCTTTAAGAGACAGGTGCATGAGATGCCTCTGCTGCTGAGCCTCATACCCACAGAAAATGGAGTATTAGCCCTGACTGTGCTGCTCAACTGACTCCTGTGAAAACAAGGCCAAGCAGGATAATATTGTCAGCACCAGATGAATCTTCGGTCTGTGAGCTGAATCTTCTTGAATTATGGTGTAATATACATCTAGAACATAATCAGTATGCACTATAAATACCACAGCCATAAAAGCATACTTGGCTGAATCCTGTCATGGCATATCAGGCACAGAAAGTGTGCAGAATTCAACAGATCCTTGTCCCATGTGCCCCAAGAGTTAATTTGGCCAGTTATCTTTCTTGTCCTGTTAACGTTTATTTGCACCTAATAAGGCATGAAGTCATTACTTGTGGTGTATGTCCTAACATTTAATCTCATGGTGTCATATTTTAATTGTACAGAAAGAGTATCTAAATGGTTCTAATTCCCTAAGGATGTGGTTATCCAGTAATGATCACAACCCTTGAAGCTCCCCTATTGCTTTTATTGAAATAAAATCTTTCATGACTGAAATACTACATAATTTTTAAATTGCATCAAAATGAATTTGATGGTTTAAAAGAACAGATTGCAAATTTAGTTCATACAAGACTGCCCCTAAGTAATACCTTATAGAGCACTTTCACATACCAGGTCCCCTAGCTATAAAAGGATAACACTTCAAACACTCAAGAAATGTGGCTGAGGGCATCACATCTTTATAGGCCCCCTGAGTGGCCTGTGAGGCTCAGACCAATAAGTATGGTTTGGGGCCTCAGCCTTTTTTATGTATATTACATAGCACGTGATCAGAGAGAAATCAAGCACCATTTGCTGCCCTCTATGGGGCCCGAGCTGATTAAGTCACTCCATGCAAACCATGAAGAACAGAAACTGAAGAGAAGCTATTCACTCAAATTTCAGCTCAGTCCTTTGAGTTATACCTCACTGGTAGCACAGACTACAATTCAGTTTCTACTTCCACAGAGACATAATAAAATCATAAAATAATATAATAGTTTGGGTTGGAAGGGACCATAAAGATCAGCTGGTTCCAAGCCCTCTGCTACAGGCAGGGACACCTTCTACTAGACCAGATTGCTCAAAGCTCCATCCAACCTGGTCTTGAACATTTCCAGGGATGGGGCATCCACAGCTTCTCTGGGCAACCTGTGCCAGTGTCTGACTGCCCTCACAGTAAAGAATTTCTTCCTAATATCTAAGCTTGACATACCCCTTTCAGTCTGAAGGCATTCCTCCTTGTTCTATCACTACATGCCCCTGTAAAAAGTCTCTCTCCGTCTTTCTCATAGCCCTCTTTAGGTACTGGAAGGCCACAATTAGATGTCCCTGAAGCCTTCTCTTCTCCAGGCTGAGCAATCCCAATTCTCTTTGCCATTCCTCATAGGACAGGTACTCTACCTCTAAAGAGGCTATAGCACCACTCTCCCTACTTCTCTTTGGATGAATTCACAATTCTTGCATCTTTCACAGATTTCTCAGATACCCTCCAACTCAACAGAATTATATGTATGCCACATCAAATTTTATAATGCTACTCCCTAGGTTATATATGCATGACAAATCAGCTGGAGGCAAATTTTTGAGCAGTTTTGCTTTCCTTCAAACCTACACAAACCTTTTGGCCTCTCCCAAAGGAGGTGAAAATAGTAAGCAATCCACATTATTTCTGAAAATTGGTGCAGCTAGGAAAAGAAAGGGAAAGCAAAGGCTAGCAATTAAATCTCTAAAATGTAGTTCACAGTATACCTACTGGACAGCAGTCCCTGGTTATGCAAAAACCTCCTGAATTTAAAATATAAATCTCTGTAAATGAGGAAAGGTTACTATTAAAAAAAGAATAACCTTCTTGGTTCTGCTATTTAATGAAATAATGTGCCTTATGATTTATATCTCACTCTGGTCACATTTATAACTCTTCATTTTTATTAAGAAGGTACGGATTTCACTATATACCAACTCAAAGAGCATACTTATGCTGATCATGTTGGGCAAAATCTTTCTGCAGATTTTCCTCAAGTGACTGTTGTGACATTTCATAGTTCATATGGATCACAACTGTGGGTTCAAAGCAAGCTTTGAAAGACTTGAAGTACTTTTCACTGCTTCTCAAATCAATGCTGTCAAGAGAAAATCTTGACCTTTATGCAATTTTAATTAATTTAATAAAAACCTTTGGCGTTGTGAGTAATTTCGAGATGTATGGAAAAAACTTGGCTGTTTAAGTAGTTTCTGTCAATTTTGACAAGGACTCATGATGGAAAGTGAATAAAGGTCCATAAGAGTCTATCAAACTTGTCTAAAGCACTAGGAAGCATTTAGTCTTACCCTGTTTATTCTGTTTTGTACACCAAAGCCAAGCAAGGTGAGCTGCAACCTAAAGAATAACACCACAATTTACTTTCAGAATGCCTGAAGATGATTTAACATTTAGCAGACTACACAGACAATCTAAGGTTAATGAATGGATTAGCTGGAGCTCTGCTGTGCTAGCAACTTTGTCCTATTAGTGTACTGGAACAAGAGGTTTTGGTGCTTGGGGCTCATCTTCTGTTTCTGCACACCTGCTTGTACTGACTTGAAATCTAAGAAGAAAAAAATATGTGTCAAGCAACTCCCTTCAAGAAGTAGCTATCCATAAAAATGAATTTGTAGAATAATTTGCATAACCTCAAAGTGTTTTGGATCATATGCTAACTTTTCCAGTTTGCTTCCATGCCTATAAGGTAGCATGGTCTCCAGCTGATTAAGGAAGTGCACCAGTGAGATCCCTGGTCAGATCACCCAATTAAGGGTTCTGTTTCACTTTCGCACCTCTCACTGACCAAAGCAGAAAAGCCAGCTCTCAAGTGATAAAATCTTACAGCCCTGTGGTATTAAGAGTGATAGAATGAGGGAAAGTGTGTTTAAAATGAGAAATGAGAGATTTAGGTTGCATAGTAGGAAGAAATTCTTTATTGTGGGTGTGGTAAGGCACTGGAATAGATTGCCCAGATAAGCTATGGATGCCCCTCCCTGGAAGCATTCAAGGCTGAATGGAGCTTTGATCAACCTGATCTCGTGGAAGCAGCTCCTGCCCATGGCTGGAGGCTTGGAACTCGCTGATCTTTAAGCTCCCTTCTTACCCAACCGACTCTGAGATTCTATGATTAGTGACACAGGTGTGATTGGCCTGCTCTGCCATTTGGACACAAAAGACACAGATATCAACTTCATATACTACAACTAAAATTTCTGTGCTCTGAAGCTGTATTTTGTTTGCTTCAGAAGAATATTTAGTGTGGGTAAGACTAAGCAGAATTCAGAACAGAAATGTTGTATTCTGTGTTGCTGGGATGTGTCATCTCCACAAGGCACATGGTGCAGATGGCTGGAAGTACTGCCTGCAAAGAGCACAGAGCTGAATCAAAGGCAGAGCAGACTACTTCCATATGGAATAAATAGTACACACTTACATTCCAGTGGGAAAGTTAACAGAGATTTAGTGTTCTCACCTGCTCAGGTTTAACACAGGGTTTTATAAGGAGAGGGATATTAGCTAGCATTTGAAAACTAATAATCCAGACTCCAGACAAATTATCACAAATCTTGCAATCACATTGGTTAAGAAGGAACTGAAAGCCTGAGATGACATGAAGTTCATTCTTGTGAAAAAAGTGTGTCTGAGCACAGGATTATTCAGGAATATCTATTCCATATTAAATTTCCATTTCACCATGCTTAAATGTCAGATATTGACCTGCCCTTATTTAAAAATAACAAGTAAATGCTGATATTTTTTATAATGGGACCATTCAGTGAAAAAATCAAGAACCTGAAAGTCCAGGACACCTAATTCTGAGACCTGAGTTTCACTCAGAAGCTTACAAGGAGCTATTTTGCTGACAAAACTGATGTTAATCACAATACTGGTTTGGGAGACTTCTTTTTGTTATCACACTGTGAAATCACTGAATTCTTTTTGGCTGCATATAACAATGTAACTGACTAATGAAAGAAAGGTTAGATTTTAGGGTGAGATTCCCTATCTCCAGATCAAGAATTTCACAGTACTTGGAGAAGTCTGATTGCATGTTATTTGGTTTAGGCTCACAGATACACACCCCAACAGCTGCAGTGGCATTGGTCATGGGAACAGGCTGTGGCTTCTGTCACTCACCTGGGAGCTCTGTGCTCCTCATATGCAGAAGCAGAAGCCATTCTTCATTTCTGAATGCCTTTATCTTACTTCTTCAGGCTCTGAAAGAGGACACCTGGGTTGGGGTTTTTTTTAGGTTCTTTAGATAGAGAAAGGAGTTTCTATATAGAAATCTGGTCAAAGTATTTTTTAAAGCTATTCAGAAACTGTAGTTTATACTAAACCCTCAAGATTGAAAATAGCAAGGGTTCACGGTGATTAAAAATTTTAAAGCGCAAAAATTTGCTTTCCTGTGTTCCCTGGCACATCTCTCACCTGCGTGGATGGATGTGTGTACCTGTGCTCAATTCAGAATCAAAATCCAGTGTGAAAACTGGCAGCCTCAGAAAAAGCAGGAACATCTCCTGAAAGAAGCTTTTGAACCTGAAGCAGCTGCCTTGAAAGGAAGAAAGCCAGCATGTAATTTTTAAAAAGAGCTTTACTTTACAGCTTGAGCCTTTAACTCAATTTCAGAATCAAAATGGGAGAAAGGTGCTGATTCTGTCCTAATATATAACTCTACAAGGCAGTTGTGATCCTCCTGCAGCCTGTGGAGTGACATCTGTAAGACTAATAAGACACATGAAAGAGTAATACCTATCAGATTGCAGTTTTCACTGAGTCTTCCTGACACTACCAAAATGCTAATATGAAGCAAGGACATAACTGACTCTTTAGAATGCATGTGAAAGACAGTATCAGATGTATTGGGTAATATCCTGGCTCTGCTCGAGTCAATAAGAACTTCTCTCTTAAATTTCAGTGGGTCCAGGACTTCATCAATTATATTCATCAACAACAAAATGCAATGATTTATTTCTGACTTATATTCTTTTGTATTAAAATTCCTCAACTGTAATAAGAAGTTACAGCTAACCTAGAAATATTCTAACATGATTTTTCAGTAATGAACTACTCTTATAAATATTGAGTTCTGCTACTTTAAAGTATGAAGGCATTTTAATTGGATTGTATAAACTGAATACACAGCACAACTTCCAAGGAAGATGAGAAGAATAAATGCAGAATGGTAATCCTTTATGTAATCATACACATGATAGATTATATCTGGGTATCTGGGAAGACAAAGGCTGTTGTAGACAGCTACGGGAGCTGAATATATTCTTTTCCCATCTGCAATTTTCTTGATTTTTAGAAACATACAGTAGAAATCAAGAGAGTAAAAAATCTTAAAAATTCTCATGAATAAAATATTTGAAAAAAAAAAAAAAACAAAACCAAAAATCCTAGCCCTGCCAGAATATTTTTTAAAACACTAATTCAAAATTCTTATAACTGACAAACCAGCTGAAATCTTGGAATTAAAGAGCATGCTGATCTAAGCATACCATATTTCTCTAAATGTCAAACTTTAAAATGTCATATGTTTCTTTAAAATAAGGAAGATATTCAGAAAACCTCTCAGAATTCTTCTCTTTGAAAAATTATTTAACAAGAAAAAGAGATTAAAAACTTCATGGATACGTCTAAGGGGCTCCTTAGCAAGACCACTTAAAAATGAAATAAAAAGGAAGACTTTGGACACTTTATCATATCATAACTTAATTGAAAAGCTGACGAAGTACACACCAGGTAAATAGTTAAGTGGACAATGAGGTGGATTGAAAGCTGACTGAAGAGCCAGCCCAGTGGTTGATGATCAGCAGTGTGACTTCCAGCTGGAGGCCAGTCCCCAGTGATGGGCTCCAGGGGACAGTACTGGTGTTGCTGCTGTTTAGCACCTTCATAAGTGACACGGGCTCTGGGACAGAGCTCCAGCAGCCAGTGTGCAAAGGGTACAAACAGGAGCAGGGGCTGATGCACCACTTGGGTGTGAGGCCATCCAGGGGCACCTTGGTGAGCTGGGGGAACAGATGGAGAGGAACTCAGGAAATTCAGCAGGGGAGGAACAGCACCAGGCACCAGCCTCCATGGGGACAGGAATGGTGGCAGAGGAGGACTTGGATGTCCTGGTGAGCAGAAGTTGGCTGTGAGCCAGCAATGAGCCTTGGCAGCAAAGATGGCCTACTATATCTGGGGCTGTGTGAGGAGCTGAGCTGCCAGCAGGCCAAGGGGCTGACAGCTCCTCTCCCCACGGTGGGGATACCACTCCTGGAGCGTGGAACTTTGTAAAAGAAATCTTGCTGGAGTGAGTCCAGTAGAGGGCCACAAAGATGGTCAAAGGATGAAGCACCATTCATACAAGGAGAGCCTCAGAGAGTTGATATTGTTCAACACAGAGATGAGAACGCTCAGAGGGACTTTGACCATGTAGAGAGAGGTGGTTCTGAGTGCTCATCAGTGATAAGAAGCAAAGAGCTCACACTGAAATACAGGAAGTTCTGTTTAAAGATAACAAAGCACCTTTTTATTGTAAGAGTGGTTGAACATGTTGTGCTGGAATGTTATGGAGATATTCAAAACATGACTGGAAATATCTCTCAGCAGCCAGCTCTTGCTGATCTTGCTTTGAGCCAAGGACTGCACCATAGGATTTCCAGAGGTGCCCTCCCTCCTCAGCTGCTCTGTGATGCTTCTCCAGGCTTGCTGTAAGAGCTTAAGCCCTATTCTTAAAAAAACATAACTGTTCCATTACTGAGGTCCAAATTCATCAGTAAGTTAACAGATATAATTTGAGTTCACAGTTCCAGGACTGTGTCAATGACAGGAAGCTGTGTAGAAAGAATACTGATTTTCTGTGCATCTGAAACTAAGGTGGTTTTTCTTTCAACAACTTGATAGCAGAGTGTTGAGACAAGCAAATAAAACAACGAGGAACACTTGCAAACATCACTCCTTATCAACATGCTCAGGGTTGGGTGCAACTGAAAAACTACAAACCAGAAGCAGCATCAAGTTTACAAGCTTAAAACCAAAAGGTTTATTAAATGTTTTGTAAAGCAGTCTCAGATATTGAAGTACAGTTGAAAGATGTTAGTGAAAACTAGAATGGCCACTTATTTCTGTATCAGAAACACTGTTTTCTTCCCATTTTTTAAGCCTCTTGTGGGAGGCTTATGAATTTCATTGATAGTGTTATGATTGGACTTGTTGTCACCGATATTTTTAACAGAAATCAAGATTTAAACTTGGTTCATTTGTCACAAGTGTATTTTATATCTCTAAGTTTTCCCCTGGTATTACGGGATGTTTTAAGGAGGTCTTACAGCCATGTCAATGAGCAAACTATATAATTACACATCTGAATTCTTGTCTTTTATCTGACTTCATGAGCTATATCTATGTTAAATGCCTTACCTGTTTGAAACATACAGTCTGAGGCACAGAGCTTTTACTTTTTCCAAATTTCTACTTGAAAAAACAGACCAGTTTCTGAATAAGCTTTTCAGCAAAATTGGTTTGCTCTCTGTAAGAGTATTTTTGAAGTGTGATTTTAGACAGAATAATGTAAATCTTTGTAGTCCCATTCAGTTGTGTTTCCAAGAAACACAAAAGTAGCTTCTAGGGATTTGTCTATACATATGCACCAGTAAAAATTCACTAAATAGAGTATTGCATGAGTTACAGTCAAACTCAAAGAAACTCCTTGGAAACTTCATGACTGCAAGGAGAAGAACATTCTTTACATATATGCAAATCTGAACATTTTGTTACATTTCTGCAGGCATTTTGTAAACAAAGAAGGAAAAATAAATATGTATTCCTGAGCATTTGCAGTGAAACCTCAGAACATCTGATATCTCTGTTCCTTTAATGTTATTCACTAAGAAAAGCAAATACCTAGAAAGCTGAGCATACAGTAATTTTCTTTATAAAGAATGCTATTATGAATACCACAGTTCTGTATAATATTAAGATTCTTGATAATGTCAAGACTGCCTGACTCAAGGGGTATGTATTTGAGAAGAGAAAAAAAGAAAGAGAATTTCAGTTGATGCCATCCTGTCTGCACAAACATCCTTTACTGTCAAAAATTTCTAGAGCTACTTTTACCACTACTGGGCATAAAGTCTGACCAGAAAGAGAAGTTCATGTTTTTATGCAATTTAGACTTGTGTACTTTATAATCTTGAACTATAAATGTTAGATTTATGATAGAGCAATGGAAGTTACAATCAAAAGAGCATGTCTTAATTTGAAGAAAAAACAACACAAAGAATTAGTTAATACAGCCTGAGGGAAATAAAAAACAAAAGGAACTAGGCCTGTCCCACAGTCAGAAGTAGTTCAAAGAGGAGGGAGGGTACAAGTAAACTGAACATTTGTAGGGATCTTTCCTGCTTCTGGCTTCCTGCAGCTCTCCCTGTGCTGCTCAGACATCAATGATAATGTCAGACTTAGGCTGCTGCCTTCAAGAGAGGTCCAAATGTGTTCAGCCAGGCACATTTAGAATGATTTAACTGCAAATGTAGCTTTGTACAAATTTAGTTATGAAGTTAAACTAAGAATAATAGGATATCTTGTAGAGAATAACTCAGTATAATTGGAATCATGCCATCAACTGGTAAAACAGATTTTAAAACGCTGGGACTATTACTACTCCAAATTTCAAAATAAGTCATCACAATATGAGTTGTAAACTGTGACCTCATCCTCAGCACTGTTTAGCAGGGCACTGTTTCACTGACCAAAGTACCAAACCAAGCTGTGGATAGCCTTTACAGTTTAACCTTCCTGCTGACCCAAGTAGGTCCAACCAACCTAGTGGCAGCCTTTAAAGGTTAAACTTTAATTTATTTATTGTATTGTTCATGAATATTTTATTTAAGATTTTTCTCTTCTTCCAAGGATTTCACACCCTCTTGAAATCTGATTTTCATTAAACAAAATTAATATAAAAAGGCATTACTGGAACTTCTATCAAGAAACAAACAAACAAAACCCCCCATGAGGACAGAAGATTTTTATATTTGTATTTGTGTCATGTACAAAATGCTGTTTGCAGCTCTGTGTGAAAACAGCCTCTGAAGAGTCACAAGCTATTTATCCTATAGAACTCAAAGATGCTCTGATGGCAAACTTCAAGCAAGCAAAGGCGTGCTGCTTGTTGGTAGCAAGTGACAGTGGCTGCCTGCAGCTGTGACCCCCTCTCCAGTTCCCCAGCACTGTGGGCACTGTGCCAAGGGCTGTCTGTGGCACAGGGAGGGCACCAGAAGCAGCTTGGCTGAGCAGAGTCCTGGCAGCCTGCCCCAGAGTGGGAAGCACAGAAGGGCAGCGTGCTCCTGCCCTCCCAGTGGCACCCTGACCTGCATTTGAACCCCCCAGAAACAGCAGCATTCCTCTTCCTCTAAATCCTCCAAGGGATGAAACACAAGAAAGGTTTCACTTGTCAGGACTGTTTACTACTTGTTGAAGTAAATGTAAAATTGATGTTTCTCTAACAGGAGCTGACGGCTCTATTTTACAATGACATACCCATAGACTTCTTGGCATTTCTTATTACTCTTTTGACACTAGAAGCTCTTTCCTGTGATTTAGTGTCAAAGCAGCAAGGTCATCTTGAGTTGTTTAAACACTTGCTAAATAGAAAGTGTTAAAAAACAGAAGCAATAACATTATAAAAAAGAAGTGTTCACATATATCTCACTACAGGTACCCATGAATATTTCTGTGCAGCTACAGTATTTCTACAATAATATTTATTAAAGAAATATATTGCTAGTGATTAAGGGTGGATCCTTTAGTGAAACTGTGCATTTTATTAAGGAACAACTTCTGCCATGAATGAGTTTACAATTTGAATTGGTCAAACATGTAGAATCAAAGAACACAAAGTAACAGAGAAAGCAGAATAGCAATTACTCATCTTTCCTTGACCAGTTTTTATGATGTTTTAATTTCAAACAAGTGACCCCCTCCTCTTACTTGAGTGGTTCCTCTCCTGGCTCTGACAACTCAATGTGGAAAGTTGCTGACTAGCAAGAAAATATCAGAAGGCTTCCACAGTTTATAACAGTTCTGCCCCTGTAAGGACTGTCCTAGTTACCCTGCACAAGAGTCCTGCAACTGCTGACTGAAGACTGACTTCTTTTTAATAATTCCATTTGTTATTTTGACTGACAGGGAACTGATTCAGTTTAACTATATGGTCAATTAGCTATTATCATTTTAATTATAATAACATTGTGAGTTGTCCTTAAGAAGTTATGCCCCTATGAAGAAAATGATGCTTTAGGAGATACTTCACCTCCACATTTGTGAAGGAAAGAAAGAGGAAAACAAAATCTATAGTGCGCTGCTTTGCCTAAAAGAAAACAAAATAAAGATACCATAGGTATCAATAATCTAGAACAGGTTAGTGTTCTGATTCTGCTAAACTCTCCCTTCAAAGTGCTTTCTAAAAGTTAAGACTAACTAAGGCATACAGGACCTCTGGAACAGCCAAGAGTGACTTCAGAGTAGCTTGGATCTGTGTTTGGATGTGGAAAGGTTTGTTTTAGTTCAGTTACAATGGTTAAGTCAATATATGTCAAAGCTACGACACTGCTGTTAGAAGCACAAAAGTTGTCATAGACATTCATGTCCTGATTGATTTGAGATGTGGGGCTAATTTAAATGATTCAGAGGGTTGCAAGGACATCAGTCTTGGAGCTTCTTTGCTGCTGAGGGTTTATATAATTTTATTCTTAGTGGACTCTGTACAGTCTCTGCAGTATCTCGTTTACATCTGGCTTGACTCAAATGACTGTCACATCAACTGGAAAAGCAATGTGAAAAATCAATAACTGCTACAGCTCTTTATCACCACCACAAACTTTTAATGTTTGCTCTCAAAACTTTCTCTGTGCAGTTTTATGCATCAGTTGATATGGATTTTACTTTAAATCTTTTAAGGTGTACCACAAGGTCCTCAGCTGAAGTGCACATTTAAGGGATAATTACCACATACAAATGAATTTTATGACATTGAGATGTTCCAGTTCCATATTTATGTGAGTGCATTCTTTGCTGTTGATATTCAACCTCTACATTCATCAGCTCTTGGCTTCTACAGTGCCACAATTCTGTCCTCTGCAGCTTCTAGTCCTCTTCTGCTGCATCCCAGTTGCCAAGTGCTCTGTCTGTATGTCCCTGTGTACCCTGCTAAGGGTTGTGGGTGTACAGACAGCAGTTTCTGTTGGCTGCTCCAGGTGTTGCATCAAGTCGAGATGGAAACTCCTTCCAGGTGAGCCATGCTGGAGGAGCAGCTCTACCCTGGCTGCATGACCAGCAACACAACACTGATAGTGCAGTTGTAGAAACACGCAGTGCTCATCCTCTGGAGATTCAGTGATATGTGGGCACGTTTTTTAGGTTTGGCAGATTAGAAATTCTCATATTTTCCAAATGAAGTAGAAAACACTTAAGATTTCCAAGCTAATGAATGCTGCAATGCCCCAAACCATTGCATACACACCAGAAGTCTGTGTACCAGTATGACTAAGGTACTCTTTTTCTATTTGGAAATGTCCTTGTCCTTTTCCAATGTTGTAGGGATTTTTTCCAAAGTGCTTTCACTAATTGTTAGAAGATTGCTATGATTTCTGCTGATTAAAAGTTCTTAGGTGCAGAAGTTAATTCGTAAAAAAAGAGCTTTCTCCCTGCTATCCTTCCTATACTTTCAAGATCTCTGCCCTGAGTGTAGTGTGTCCTGGAAGTGTCTCTGAAGGCATCTTCCATATGAGCAGTAAACACAATATCAAGTCTTAACACATTTTAAACTGTTCACTGATGTAGAGGATAATCTTGTGTGATGCAAAGTCTCTGAAAGTCATATTGATGTCTGGCCATAAAGTATTGATATCTATCAAGAACTTCAATAAGAACATCAGAAAGATCACATCATGAGGCAAGGTTCACTTCATTTCCAAGGTATTTTATCAGTTTGGTTATCTTGCCTGATGAGAGATTGTTATTTTTAGAGAGAGATTGAGGATAACATTGGTTTTCATGATGACAGAAGTCTTGTAAGTCACCTTCTTTCTTCTGAGAGGCAATGAATAATTACAGGAATAAAAGAAAACAATTTTTAGAAGGATTACTTGCTGGGTGTTTTGTCACGTGGACTTGAAGAAATTACATATGAAAAAAATATTTCTGTATATGATCTCAGATAATGTTTATCTTCACAATTATTTTTTGTCACAAAATCATTATATAGTGTGATGTCAGCATATATGATGATCTTTAGGTATTCTGAAAACATGCAAAGATCACTTGTTAAGAATTCTGAAAGAACACACAGAATATTTTTTAAACACCTTCTTGCATTTTCCTGTTATGTAATTACATACACACATGTCCAGAGAACAACTTCTGGACCATTGCAGTGTGTGACCTGAGGCAGGTGCCTACATATCATTTTCTCCCCCCAATCCCATTACTCTCTGTCCCAAAACCTGTCTCTGTTGAATCACTCTCATTATCTGAATCTCTCACAGAGAAGCCCATTAGCTGCACTAGATCATGTCAGGTTTCTTTCTTCTTTCTCTGCACACTTCCATACCTTTCCTGCTCTCTGATTATCCTCTGCTTCCTAAGAATCATCATAATCCTCTGATCAAGCAGCTGTGGGCCATGTGTATAAAGCTATAAAAGTTATTGCAGATATGTTAGTAGAAACCTATTATATGCTTATTATTTTAATTTTAGAAGGAATGGGGAAAACATTCTCAGCATAATTAAGAAGTTCCTTATTACATGTTTTCTTTATTTTTTTTTTCTCACTCAGTTTTTTGCTAATAGTTCATTGCAATATTATGGATGTCAGATCATGCAGAAAAATTTGAGGACATATTTCATTCTACCTAAGTTTGTTCCTTTATAAGTTTTCCTAAATATACTTCTACAGGTGACAGTCGGTGTTATTCATGTCAAAACTTACTCTTTATATTTCAAAATTCAGCACCCATTTGTTACAGGATAGTGGTATCTTTTTACTAAGCTTGTCTCTTTCTCATGGTGACATTTTATTTAAATAAGAAAATCTGTATAAAGTGGCTTTGTGCCTATGGGTGAATTTATTTGAAGTGTAAAATGTCAAACTGGAAACAGCAATAATCCTGTAAATTAGGTATGCCAAATATTGTACATGTAGACTTGTGATTCATCTAAGAGTGGAAGAATTTCTATTTCAAGAAACCTGAGTCATGAGTTCCCACTTCTTAATTGGTACTCTTGACAAAAGTGAGGAATATACCAACATAAAAAATTTATAACTCAGAAAATATTGAGTCTAGAGTAAAACTAACACCATCTCCCAGTACAGCAATTCTCAGAAAGAAAAAAGACATCTCTATAGATGGAACAGAGTTCATCATCAAACAGTAATTTTATAATTAGCAAACTGCTACTAAACTATGTCCAGGAGGTTGTCTGGAGTGGTGCATAAATGCATTTCCATGCTGGCTGTGCTGTCACACGGCCTGTGCTGCATGAGCCAGTCTAGAGCAGTCACAGCCCCTGAGATGATCTCATCACACACCATCACCTCCAAGACCTGGGGCATTCCCTGTAGTAGGACTGAGAATGCCTGGGGAGACCACAGAGCCAGAACACTGGCTGGGACATGGGTGGGGAACACTCACATCCCCACGTGGCTGTGGCTCCTACAGCTGGAAAATCACCTTGTCACCAAAGCTGGTCCCTTGTCCCTAGCCTTTCCTCACCCCTTTTCTGGGTAGTGCAAAGGGTAGTGCTGCCCCTTGGGTTCTCCAAGTTCACTGCTGAGATAGGCATTTCTGCTCTTTTTTGGCCAATAATCTATTGTGGGGGTTTTTTTGGAATCAGATTATCAAATAACAATTTGAACTATTTAAGTTTAGTTTGAGGGAACTAAGCTACAGAGTGCTTAACCTAAGCAGTCTCCCAGAACATCTGAAGGGCAGCAAGGAGTATTAGTAAATACTGAGGAGCATGACTTTTTCTAATTCTATTATTTCAGCTAGAACATTTCAAAATTAGAATTTTCTCTATGAAAGGAGAAGAAATTTTGTCTAAGTAATGAATTTAATTGCAGCTATTTGCTCTAAGTACAGTGCCAACAATTTTCCTTCCTCTGAGAAGACTTAGCATTTTCCTGCAATGATAAAATGGACTAGGGCACAGTTTGCTTCCTATTGAAGCTTTGCCACTTCTTACTCTTTATTTGAGTCTTCTCCTTGGTGTAAGCATGCCTTATACACCTACCATGCACTCTACTATTTGCATATGTAGTATCTAGAATACTCTTGTATTTTGTTAGTCCATTATTGTAATGTGGATGTACTATTACATTGTGCTATGCAACACGTTTTGCAGTGCTTTACCTGCCACTTTTTGCACTGAAGTGCAGAAACTTCAGCAGTAACTATTCTCTCTTACAGATAAATAAATACCTTTGTTGGATTTATAGGTCACAATTAAATTAAAAATGCTACTGTCCAAAATGAAAGAAGGAAAATGGTAATAATTTAAATTATTACTTATTATATGTATACCATGTTAATATTATGGTATACACAGTATTTATAAAATAAGTATTTATACACAGCAAATAGGAATTTTCTCCTCTCAAATTCTTGTGCTTCCTGAGGAATAACACTGTTCTCAGGAATCCCTAAGCAGCTATTGCACAGTGCTTGTCTACGAACTTTCTCATGGAATCACATCATTATTGTCATTCTCTGCATTTGAGGAGGTAGGCTAATTAAAGTAGGTGTGTACACCTAAATCAATTGGAATTAGCTCCACCCAGCTACACCAGTACCACCTGGTAACATCACATGGTAATGTCACTTCATAAAGATTAAAAGAAGCTATGGAGGAATATTCTCTCCTGACCTGAGTACTGGCCATACATACACACCTTAGTGATCCTTTAGAGGATGGGACAGAGAGGGTCAGGCCCCAAGACATCAGCACTAAAAAATCCATAACTGAACCTAATCAGTCAATTAACAGCCAGAAGTAGAACTAGTCTGTAGTTCAAACATACCAGAAGAAGATTTCTGTAAAGGAGACCTGAAAGAGTTTTGTGGCATCCCCAGCCACCAGCACCAAACCAGGGACATGCAGGCACCAAAAGCATTCATCAAAGGAATCTACACACAGCTACTACACCTCACTGCTTGTTAGGCACATTGCAAATAAAACCTTGAGTCTGCAAACCTCCCAAGTAAGGCTTACAGGTAGAGGAAGCTGTCCAAATGTGTGTTTTCCCTCTTATCTTGTAATGAATTAATTGCTTTGCACAGGCTTGTTTCAGTTTATTTTCAATGTCAGTGTAAGTTTTCCAAGCTCTCTTAAAAATGAAATATTGTCAACAACAGAACAAGAGACTAAGTATATCTTTAAGTGACCCTGGTTTCCTCCCCTCTTCTTTTTGTGTTAAGAAGTTGAAACATTCTTCAGAGTTGGCAATTAGCCACACTGCATTCATATACCACTCTGAATTTATTTTTCAGACATTCCTCAGTGTTAAACAGTATAAAGTACATCACATTGTTTGCGAAGAAATCTCACCATTATGATCCCTTTCGTTTCTGCCTAATTGTCTAAGATAAGAATAGCTTGCTGTGCCTGAGGGGGAAATTTTCCATTACTGCTGAAAAGATAAATGGTAGAAAGCAAAATGAACTTGGCTCATTACAACCTCCTGAAAAAAAAAAGGCAAATTGGTCTTCAGAAATGATATAATAGACCTGACACTTTTAATAGTCTGGAGTTCAAATGTGGCATTTTATGTATTTTTTCCATAAAGTATAATACAAACAATTACAGATGCTGGCAATAATGAATGGTACTTAGTTTCTTTTACTAGCTTTATTCTGTAAGTTCCAGGGGGAGGAAAATGTTTTTACCAATAACCATTTTAATGAGCAGAGAAAGGTTACTTTTAAAGAAACATAACATACATTTCAGAGTGTTTCTAGTCTTAATCTCTGTAATAATTGCACTAATGCATTTTGATCTACTATGAAAGTGCATAAAATGCTTAGCATGGTGAAAGCCAGACAGCTTATTTAATATTCTAAATATCTGGTCAGCTTTGCAAGATAAGTCTGAAGAATTATTTCTTTCTTAGTAATAATATACTTCAGACTAATGGTCAGGCTTTGTACTTGGGATTCATTTATTTCAGTTATTTCTAAACAGATTTTCCTTGTACTGTGTATCATTAGTGCTTAACAGGTAGATATTGATTGGCTGAGTACTGACTAATATTACACAATTTCATCTGACTGTAGAAATATTTGAGTATCCATACAACAAAGCTATGAATCATTTAATTCAGGTAATTAAATGATGTGGTTGATCTCAAAAATCCAAGCTTATCTCTTACACATATTGCATAAATTTACTTTGGTATATTGTTACAAGCTAAATGGAAAGGAGCTTGCAAATCTCTTGAAAATATATATATATATATATATAAAATAAAAAATATGTATTAGAAGACATGTATATTACTGTCAACCTATGCACCAGTCGCCAGTTCAGGAACACCCATGAGTATTTAGACAGAAAATCTTGACCTCAGTAGGATTTAAAGTCTGGGTTAGGCAGGTTTCTAAAACAGTGCTGAACACAAGACTTGACTTGAGGGCATAAGATTAAGAAGATTTTTCTGACAGTTTAATTCCCTTTGCTCCCAGGTCTGCATCTGACAGTCATTTTTTATCAACCTCATTTTCCAAAAACAAAGAAAGAAAAACATCTGGAAAGTATTGTTTTCTCATGATGCTCGTGCAGACAGCAAAACTTTTTGGTTTTTTGATGGAGTTGGGTTCACAGATTGACATTTGCCATGAACATTTTGATTGCAGTGTTTAGCACATGTTGTGGGAAATGCCTGCATTTGTATGTAGCCTGAGGAGAGCTTAATACATTGCAGGTATTACCTAGGCAGAATGCAGTAGAATGAAAACAATAATAATAATAATAATTCACAGATATTCAATTATTGCCTAACACAACATTACACGCATTTTTATGGATACTTATAACTAGAACAACACAAGCTCATTAGCAATGGGAGAAGTATTTTAAATTATTTTATCAAAATGATTAATGCTACTTTTCCAATCTTATTGAGGTCAAATGTGTGCATTCATTTATGTGAATTAAAAAATAGATAAGTTTGGTACAAATAAACTTGTTATGTCACCTTGCTTATTCAATTCTCTCTCTTCCCCACAAGCAACCTCTGTGCTGTAGGAGGAACAAGGTCATACCCACTGAGTCTTAAAACACAATTTGCAATCCTTCTATGTACATATCACTAATGGGAAGGGGAAGGAGTTCCTGAGGACTGTGGAGACGATTTCTGCTTTCATGTTGTGTGCCAGGTTGCCAAGCAAAGCATCCCTGGAGGTTTCCCATGGCTCCAAAGATACCAGGTGCCCTTTTTTCCCCCCTCTATTCCACACTTCTAGCCTTTGACCTTAATCTTCTATCTTTTTTTTCTTTCTTTCTCTTTCTTTCTTTTTCTTTCTTTCCTTCATTCTTTCCTTCTTTCTCTCTATCTTTCTTTTCAATTTTTCATTTTTTTTTGTCTCAGAATTGCACTTAATTTTTCTTGTTTTGGTGTTCTTGCTACTTTCAGGCAGATTTTCATTTTTTCAAGGTAAGTTTTAACATTGTCCTGAAGGTTAAAATTTAAATAGACTGGAGCTAAAATAAGAAAAACAAACACAAGAAACAATGACTGCCATCTGTATGAAAGGAGGGCTGTACATGCTTCACTCTGAAGGCTATGTCAGCACAGACCAAATGCCATTTCTTTCAATCATTTCTTGAATTTGACTCTCTTCAGCAGCAGAGGCTCAGTTATTTAGCAAACTTCTTCCACAGTAAGTCAGCAATCCTTGTCACAGCCCTCAGCTGATGCTGTAACACAACTGCTCAGTAAATAACTCTAGATATCACCCAGCACATTATTACAGACTTGTTAAAATCTGGAGGGCTAATTTCAATAACCATATTTCTTGCATTTGCTTGGCATGTCTAACTGATATAGATTTCCCCTCCATTGTTACCAGATTTCTGGAGCCCCAAACAGTATGTTTCTTCTGTCAGAAGTCAGAGGCTCAGTATTTATGTGTAAAATGAGTGTCCACGCTGCAGTGAGGTGTGTGACTGCAAGGAGCCTACACGGCCCCAGGTCATGTCTCAGAGAACCACCTTGAATGCAAGTGGCCAAGCTGCAGGATGGTCTCCCTCTCTCCCTCTCCTGACCAGCTGGACACTGGTCACCTTTGAGCCAATGAATAACATGGCATTGTTAGCAGGGTACTAACAGGTACTATTCCTACATCCCAAACTCTGCTGAGCAGCTCTATAATTAGTGCAGGCTAATTAGTCCTGTGCTCATGGCCCCTACATGGCTTACACAGCCATTCAGCGTTCGGTTCAAAGCTTGCTCCCTACAGCCAGGGGAGGACAGTGAGTCTCAGCATTTCCATCCATACCTGCCCTGAATGTTTCCTCAGTGTCCCTGGCAGGTTTGGCATGCCCCATGTTGAGCTCTGTGCTGGTACCAGCCTGAGCTGCTGACAGCTACCCAGGACACAGCTGCAGGGTGACAGTCACACCTTTGGGTTTCGGTGTCAGCACGCCCTGTGCTGACAGCAGTGAGAGGAGGTGACATGAGGCAGAGGCCAAGAGTATTACTCCCTCCAAACCAGCTTTTACAATGTGTGAAACCGGCCTAAAGCAGTTTATTTTCAAGGTGAGAGGTATACAAAATGAACTTTTATGCTGATTCTACAATTCCTCCAGTCTTCCTTAAGGCACAGATTTCTGTTCAAATGGTTTAGTGATACTATCCATCAGAGGGTTCAGCCTTTGCAATATGTTTCACAGTAGACCCTAGGTTTGACTCAGGAACAATATATCATTTTGGTATTGCTTTATAGCCTGTTGTCAGCTGTATATTTATCATATTTATCGATTTATTGGGAAAGAATGTGTGAAATTTCTAATAATCAATATATTGAATGTAGCAAATAGAAACAAAAATAAAGAGGCATATCATAAAGAGTGAATGGAATATCATAGAAGTAGTCATCAAGAAGTGCTAAAATTAGCTGTCAGTCAACTCCAACTAACTTCAAGTTAAATGACAAATTTAGAAATTGCTCACACACTTACTGATATTCCTAAGGTTGGAAGTGTTAACAGCACTCAGGGCAGGGAAACTGTCCACCCCTTCCATAGCCTTCAGGATCAAGGATCTGCATGACAGACTCCATTTTTCTTTTTGAATTTTAAATCCTTAGCAATATATATATTGCAGTCACTACTGTGCAGATACATCTGAGCCAGTTTTAAAATATCCTGTTAGAGGACCTGTACTAGATCAGCTGTTGTAGAGAGCAGAAACAGCTCTGTGTGCACTATAAGTCTATCAGAAAAGTAAAGTAAATTAGCAAGAAACCTGATCCATACTGGTGTCACACCATTTATCCACAACAGGACAGTGGTGGTACTGACACTTTACTGGAATAAATGTAGTTTAGGTGTGCTGGTGTAGAAACACTCTCATAAAGAGTCAAAAACTGTGAATCTCCAGCAATTACTGAATAGGGTCCTGATTTGAGAAAAATGAGCAATGAATTAAGCAAGTGAGAACACTGCCAAAAGAAAGCATAGCATAAGACATTAAGTACTGCCTGGAATCAGATCTATCTTCTGTAAAGCTATAGAACATCAAGTACACTTCTAGCAAAATTATGATGGGTCCCTGGCCAAAGCTCTTTTCTACTCTGATATAATAGGAAGGGATAAGGTAAAGAAAAACACTAAATTTCCTGGCAGGAATCCACTTTTGTAGTTAAATGAGAGTAAGTTTGGTAGTTCCTCATATAGTAAACTCTAGGAACTTGCTTTTGGTCATGTTATGACATGATCAAAATAAATTTCAGAAAAAATAGGATTATAAGAGGTAAGGAATGTGTTTCTGTCTCGTTTGAATCACTAAAAGAAAACTTTTCTAGAAATTTAACTTAGCTTTCACCTGTAGTCATAGCTGTAAACAAGGGTATCACTGATCTCCCAGAGACACAGACCAGCAACTCCACAATCTGTGCTCCTTCACCTCTTCCTCCTTTGGGTCAGTGTCTTGTAGAGGAGACTGGACAAGAGTGTGCTCACATGGTGGAAAGAGCATGGAGCAAATCCACGCTCAGAAGAATCATTTCCTCTGGGGAAACAGCTCCTGACAGCTCAAAACTCATCTTTCTATGTAAAATAACCAATATTTGTGCTTAAAAAAAGAGTTGAATCAGTCCACTTTATTACTAAATGATTAAAAATACCACAGTTGTTTTTATACTGTTATTGCATAAGGTAAATAATTATTAAGCTAACCCTATAAATGTAATAAATCTGTAAATTGTTTCCATCACCACCAATGCACAAAAAAGCCTTAAAAAATAATAAAAAAAGAACTGTGATCTTTATTGAATAAATGCTGAACTTTAAACACACTATTACAGAAAGACTTTTTTATTTTAACATTCTAAAGGTCTTGTCTCTGCATTTCCCTGTCCTTAGTAACAAGGTGCATCCCTCTAACACTGTTTTGTAAGGAAGGATTTCTTCTCTGCCACATTAATAAGAAAATCTAATTTCTCTTTCTTTCCATTAGAGCAACCTATTCTGAAAGTTGAGATTTAAGGTAATCTCAAATGGAGTGCTCCTCTACCAATCAGATTTCTTCTCTTGCAAAATCCCTTCATGATGTGTTTCTGATGATGAAAGCTGAAGGTAACTGATAAATCTGTCTAATATTCTTTTTCTTGCAAAACAATAAATTCCCTGAATTTTAGTTTTCTTTCACATGGCCTGAAATCATCACAATGTAGTTCTGTTTTGTACAGCTAGTTGGGGAGAAACTCTGAATTCACACAAGAGACTCTTCTCTGTTCTCAGGTGGGGATATCACTGTTGGCAGTACTCATAGATGCTCAGGTGTGGAGTTTCCTCAGGAGACAAAGAATGTGTGCCCAGTTCTGGATCCTGAATGCCCAGCATTTCAATGTTCATTTTCCAGTCATGTACCTAAAGCTCAAACTTTAGAGCATTTCGACTTCTTTGCTCCACTGTGCATCAAACACAAACCATTGTCAGTACACAAGGGAGGCTGAAGAGTCTTCTGTGGTTGGAACAGCCACCAAAGGTGGATGAGAACTTCCTGCCAGGCTGCCTTTGCCAAACAGCCTGACCTGCAGTGACACAGTGTCCTGGTGTTTCTGGTAACAAATATATAGCTACTTCTTGCTAAATTGAACAGTTGCACCAGCAGTATCTGCCTGAATCCCAGGATATTTAGCTTGAAGAAAGCATATGACTGTCTTTTCTCTTGGTAGGGAATACCCCTCTGGGATGGGAGGGAACAAAATAACAGATTGTGATTTTCTTGAGCGAGTGGTCTCATGTTTCAGCACTGAGATAGCAAGGAAATATCTCTTGGGGTTTTTTGACTTGTCCCATCATTTTATCTGACTCTGCATTCTGAAGAAGGAGCAGCTCTGCCCTGTTGTACTCCATGACTTTGCTTGCTGTGATGTAAAGCAAGTCAAGATATTTTAAAAGCATTTTCATATAGACCAATTTAGGCTGTTGAACTACAGAACTAATTATTCACACAACCCTATTAAACAGATAGGCAGATCTAAACAACTAAATTACATGACCTTTATTATTTGTCAAATAATAAAATTTTAATTATATTTTATTCCAGCATCTGTTCTTTTCCTTTTTTGTATGTGTTCTCTTGGCATCTCCTTCCAATTTCCATTCATCTACTTCTCCAATCACATCATTCATACGCTTTTTTTGGTACTTCTTAATACAACAGTAGTGTTTTGACATATTTCTACATTCTCTTTCACTTAAGTTCAGTCTTGTCCCAGCACTAGTTTTGCTCTCTTCCTTGATTTTACAGAAAATGCTAATTCTGACTTTATTCATAAGTGTCACAGTGGTGCAGTTCTTTGGTATGGATAAATGTGAGTTAAATTGTGCAGGATCAGGTTCTATGCAAGGACAAGTCCAAGTCCTGCAAAGCTAAAGCTGTAGCTAACATGATAAATTTCAGGAGAGTGGAATAGGAAATTTCATCTCAAGAATCTGATTCACATACAAATGTGAGGGTAGAGACACTGTTTGAGGTGAAAAGCTGATTCCATGAAGAAAACACCAAAATTATTTACTGTGCATCCATATGGAGCCTTCACAGGGAAGTGAGGAATTTCCTCGAATTTTTTGTTTAATGTAGATATGAATCAGGTTTACTCTTCCTCTTCAAATACTGCTGCACCCTGCATATCCTTCAACATTACAAAACAGTTTTCAAGCACCAAAGCTGAAAAAACCTCCAATGTGGACACATAAGCAGGAGAGAGCCACGTGCCACCCATGTTTCTCTTTCATTTCTCCACTGCTTTAGTTCTTGTCAATGTATTTACTGTATATGTACCATCTTGACAGCCATGAAAATGAAAGCCTATTAATCATGAAAAAGAGGACTGGATCTTGTGCTACACACTCCTTGGGATGAAATTTCAACTGCTTAACAGCCAGTAGATATTTGGTCTGAAGGACTGTTTCCAAGAGTAACAACAGTGTGAGATTCCCATGCAGAAGTCCTTCAGCCTCACTTTTATGCCTCAGTGAGATAGGAACACCCTATCCATGCATTAGTTAACACTTTTTATTTTTACTTTCCTCTGTTTTTTCTTTTTCCTTCCCTCCCCCCACCCCCTTGCAAAATAGCCTGAGTCAAAACTGTAGCTCAGCTCAGAAATCTTGGGTCTTAGCATCTCCCTGATGCACTTGACTGCACTCCAACCACAGCTCTTCATGCCCTGGTTTTCCTTCTAAGTGAAGATATGGTTTCATAACGCTGAAATGACTGGTTTTAGGCACACCATGTACTATCTCATACTATGCAGAATCAACCTCAGCTGGCCATTTCAGTACCTTCATATTTCCAGAGAAATGCAGAGGGACAATATTAATAATTGGATAATAATCAGTAACTTGGGAAAGCATCAGAAAGGAATTTCTGTTGCCCAACACAGAAAGGAACAGTCACACTTTAAAGACCAGGATCAGCAAAACGAATTAAGTCAAGATCCTATCTCAAGTGATTCTGTATGCAGGTAAGTTGTTAGATCTGTATATTTATCCCAGTTAAAATATTTATGTAACCCCTTGGTCAGTTCAAAACCCTGTAGGAGGAATTGAAAGCAAGAAGGAAGAGCAACTATCCTTATTCCTTAGAGAGCTCTCTAACTCAATTCTCCTACAGAGACATGTAAACAGTATGCACTTCTGCATATTTTCTTAGCAACCTAGAGACTACCACAAAATGACTAAAGAGGCAATGTTCTAACAGCAAAGTGACCTCCAGAAACAGCTTTCTATAACCTGGGACCTTTCTTTCTCATCAATACAAAGAGATATTTACATTGGGAGACTATAGCTCTTTCTTTGGTTTTCAAGTTCCCTTCATTAATATCCATAGGAAAGTCCCAGCTTCTTTCAGTGGATGTTAATGTTTCTGTTTTCAGAAGCAATAACTCTGGGATCTGTTCAGTCACACATCAATCTGAATTCTGCATTCAGTGAGATTAGGGTGAAAGATGTAGCTCCATTCAGAGTAAATAACTGAGCAACATGTACATATTTTCTATGTATTTCAGCCTTGAATGACCTCCTGACTACCACTCTGATAACAGAATACACCAAATTGTGCCAAAGCTCAACCCAAGTCCCAGTGTAATCTGAAAAGCTACAGAGCTACAGAGCTACAGTCCCTGCTTTGGTTTGTTAACATCATAGGACTAACAACCAAAAGAGGTCTCCTTCATAGTAACTCTTCTTGTGAACACTAGGTTTCATCTTATCTGATTTCATCATTAGTCAGAGAGCACCTGCTCATTGTTCATATTTGGCAGTCTTAACCTCCAACACAGAGAACACAGAGAAAGAACCAAGTCTTGTATTTACTTTTTACTCCTTCCAAAATTAAATTAAGAAGCTTGGTGTTGCTACTCTTAAAATTTTACATTTCCTATTTTGTTTTTGATTTGTTTTTATTTTCTTTTTTCTGTGATATAATAAAAAAACACATGAATTTATGCAAACACATGTGCATGTATCTTCTGGAATAAAATTGATGCTCAAAAGACAATTTTAGTTAGCTAGGTGGTATTAACAACAACAACCAAAAAAAAAAAAAAAAAGAAGAAAAAAAAACCAGGAAGACTTGTGTTTGTATTTATGAAGCAGAATAATGTTACTGAAATCTCAAGCTATTATACTGCATGCCTTATCTTCTTCCAATATGGAAAATAGATTCACTCTGATTAAGAGTGGTATTGAGATAAGGATGTAAGTTAGTGGATGCAATTAACTAGTTTTGATAGATGATGCAATACACATTTTTCTTACTAAAACACAGCTAGAAATAAAGTCTCCAGCTTTAGTAGACCGTAATGGTAGCTCATGAGTAACCTGCTTTCTCACATTAATTTTAAGCTGGCAGGCTTCCATTATATAATGTTGACTTTGGATTGAACTCCTTCAAAGCTCTCTTGAAGGCATTAACTTTCAATTTCAAAACTGCTGTAGAGGAAAAGAGATATTGGATCTCCTTGGAATAGTTATGCTGTGAGGGCAATGTTGTTATTGCCCCTGGGCTAGAAACTGTGCTGAGAAGGCTCACAGCCTGTTGGGAACACCTTGCATTTGGACTGAGCTGTCAGTACTCTCTACTCCAAAACTGCTGTAGAAAATGAATAGTGTACCAACTATCTTCATCTCTAAAAATCTCTCCACAGTACTAAAAGTATGGGAGGGGAAAAAACTGTTAAAGTGTTCACTACAAATAAATCAGTAATTAGAAGCAGAAGTATGAACTTTTTGCTTAAAAAATTTACACAGTAAGTTGATGAAATGATTATCTTAATGTTTTAATCGTTTTAGGAAACCTTGACATAATCACTAAAGGAAGATCCCAAAAGTCATCTTGAGGCTCATAAACTTGGTTTTTTGAACCTTTTACTAGACATATTTGGTGTTTTGCAAACTGAAGACTGCACACAGCATAAATGACAGCACTCAGAACATGTAGGTTCAGTACTGGCCTTGCTGCAATTCCTAGACCATGCAACACCTCCTCAAAACTCCCCCTGGTGCCCCAGCACTGGGAGAGAAGATTGGGCAGAGTTCCTGAGGGTGATGTTTACTGAACTGGCTGCAGACCAAGAGGCAGGAAGAAAGACCACTCCACTTTGACTTAGCAAACTGCTTATTAGACATCCTGAGGAAGAGTTTCTTGGCTTGGGGTCAGCCCTGGGCTGCACACCTGTGTTGCTGGGGCAGGCCTGAGCTCTCAGTACTGCTGTAAGGCACAGCACTGTGCACCCTTCAGTCTGGTCTGGCTTGAAGGTTTCTTCATCATGCTTGAAGAAGTGAAATTGTTCTCAGAGCTCTCCGATTTAAAGGGAGCCTGACAATGCTCAACCCAGCACAGTACTTCAGATGCCTTTGTGCCAAACAAATATTAACATCCATAACTTGTTGGATAACTCTTAAAATATCATTATGTTAGTATTCTACACATTCAACTTTCCAAACTTATGGAACAAGCTTTTTTTCTCCCCCATAAAAAGAGATATCATATGAGGTTTCCCATACAATCCCATGTGAGTGGCTGGTGCTAGAAATAACACAATATAACATCCAACAGGACATTGAAAAGCTCAGGGTTTAAAGACAATAATGCTGAGTACTAAAGTTTTCCCTTACATTTTTTCACTTTTTAGCTACACTCAAGTTTGCAGCACAGTCAACCTTCAAAAAGTTGAAAGATCAGGGAAGCCCTCCTGAAAATTCTTCTCTTGAACCACCTCAGAAATAAATACTTTAACAATGTAATATGCTGCTTCAAGGTGTTACTAACACTATAGGAGTCTACAGAAATTCTTTGCCAATTAAGTTTGTCAGAGACTGAGGCTTTCCATCACAAATGCAAAACCTTAGAACAGGCCTCCTGTAGCTTGCCCTAAGTATCTACTGTCTGCAGGAAACTGTGTGGCTTAAAGAGTAGAGAGAAGGGATGCAGAAGAGGGAGACTAGGGATAATTACTTACAGAGAAAAAAATGTTATATAAAGAAATATTGTAAAAAATGGGAACACAAAAAGAAAAAATAAAGAACCATAGAGTAGGGCATAGATTAAAAAAACCTAACATATATTTTAGACATAACCTGGCAGGAAAGAGAATACAAATGTGCCAAAATTAATATACTGCAGGAGAATGCCAGTTTTATTCTGCCTATTCATCACTACATATGATTTCATATTTTGTTGATAAAAAATGATGCTTTTGTTGGTTCAGTGATACTCCTGGAGGAAAGTTTCACTGGGGACAGAGAAATCTGAATAATCAAAACATGGGAGGTGGGAAATATTTGCAAAACACATCTCTCATGTTTTGGAAGGAACACAACAAACTGCTGGGGAAACCACTCTCAAAAATGTTCATTAATGACTGTCTCCAAAAGCTTTCTGGATAAGGTGGCCCTTTGTGCAGGAAAAGATGGAGCTGCAAACCCCCCCTTGCCCTGCTCAGTCTGAACCTACACTGCTCAATCCTGCTATGTCTTTAGCTTTGGACATGTTGCATTCTTGCTCCCTCTCCTTCCCCTTTAGATCTCACTGCTCCCTGACATCTTTTACAGCTGCTGTTGTGATTGGTGTCTAATTCACTTCAATTAAAGTGAGTTTTCTTAAATGGTTTGAAAAAATACATGTAGTAAAATTCCTATCTTTATCTGTTTCTCCCTAACATAGGTTAGGAAGCAATCAGGCAGGTGCATCAGATGGCAAACCTAGAAAAAAAATTACTCTGGAAGAGGTTAGAGCATAAAGAGATAAAGAAGTCCAGGAGTCATAGTCTCCTCACCTGTCAGGGGAAGCACAATGTCTAAGACTAGATAAACCCAGGAATTTCCCACCCAGCCAGCCCTTCTGGTCCAGAAGGACTCATTCTTGAGTGTCCATCACAAATAACTGCCCTTCAGCTGTATAACACTGCATTTTTATCATGTATCAGTGGCTCAGCAATGGGAGAAGCTCCAGGTCAAACACAAGATATTTTCCATTTGTTTCCAGTCTGTTATCCTGCCTTTATTACCAAAGAGGATAGTGTGTAATAAACTGTTAATTTTGTTGTTGAGGCAATTGCAGAATATAATCTCTAGATGAGAGTGCCAGTCTGAGAAGTCAAACCTAGTGATACACCAGGATTTGATTTCAAGATAGAGGATCTCTAGACTTAACCTGTAAAAACTGAACTTTTGGAAGGCAAGATTGAAGGTGTCGTCAGTTTTCTATCAGAATTACTCATAACTGTCACACAGTTACAAGCTTGGTTTGAACAAATGTCTAGAAAGGAGCACGAATCCAGTGAAAGACTTTCTGATTGTCTGCTTTGCTATGAGGCAGTCTAAATCTCAGGCAGGCTGTCTCTGCAGCAAGAAAATTGGATTTTTGTTCTTGTGGAGACCTTTGTGCTTGGGTGCACACATGGAGGAGGTGTGTCTCAGTCAGAATAAAACCAAATTTTGGTTATTGTTCATACACAATGAAATCGTTTTTCTCAGAATTCCTTTGGTGTGCAAACACAGATGCCAAGATCCAGTCACTCAAGTGTCAAGAGCCAAACAGTTCTGTGTGAGCAGACTGGGACCTGGGCAGGACAATGGGAACCTTGAATGAAACACATGTGATGGTGTCAGAAGTTGGTAATGGCTACTCTGAGTGCATCTTGTATTCCCATCTCCTCAGAACTCATTGCCAGAGCAGAGATGAAGCCCACCTCTGTACTCTCCATGTATATAAACACAGGTAAAACAGCCTACTCAAAAATTTTGCCTTAATTTTGCATTGCAAAAGTTCTGAGTCCTTTTTGGGGCACACTCTGGTAGTGATTATACTCTCCCTGTATATAAATTATCACACACTCGTAGGAAGAAATGAATACTGTAAAGACCCAGTCCACAATTCTGTCCTGAAATGTAACACTTTAAATAACATAGTTAATATGATTTTAATATTTTCTGAAACAATGAATATATGACAGCAAAAAAGAAATGCTGAAAGCTCCTTCCTCTTATGATGATAAGCCATCTCCTTCAGAAGTAATAGCAGTGTTTTCCTGATGGTGTTAAATCTATCCTCTAAAAGCTACACTACAATTTGGAAGAGACTGAAGAAACTGAAGATATTTTTAACCATGATTTTGAAACAAAACAACCTCTGTTTAGATATGTCTTATTCTAACACTTGCTCTCTAACAGTGAAGGATTTGTATTTTTACAGTCGTTCAAAACTCCATGCATTCACAATGGAATTGTGTAAATTCGAGATAAAAATTAGTAAAGCAAATTGTGAATTCAAGGTTCATAATAATTCCAAGTCTGTCCATCATGACTGGTAGGTGATCCACTGTGGTCCCAGAGCTGATCACTTGGCCCATACTTTAAAATATTTTCCCACAGGTTTTGCTAGCTGTTAGACCCATTCTACTCTGATACTATTCCTTTTGATAACTCTTCTGGAATTCTTACTATGTCACTTAGCATATGTGCATTTTAATGCCACTGAAAAGCTAAGGATTCTATATGAATCTGATTTGCATTCAGATACTTTTTAATGACCTCATTAGCATTCCTTTTTTATCCTTCAACAGTGATTATTTAAATCAGAATCTTTTTGTTTTAATGGAGTGCTGTCAAAGAGAATGGAGGTCTGGGTTATCTCTCTGGAAGTACTTTGGAAAATAATGTCAGTGCTTCAGTAACTAGGTTGCAGAATTCATGGAATCATAGAAGGGTTTGGGTTGCAAGGAGACCTTGAAGGTCAACTAGTTCCAACCTCCCTGCCATGGGCAGGGACACCTTTCACTACACCAGGTTCCTCAGAGCCCCATCCAACCTGGCCTTGAACACTTCCAAGGCTGGATCATTCAAAATTTCCCTGGGCAACATGTTCCAGCGTCTCACCACCCTCGAGGGAAAGATTTTGTTCCTATTATTAATCTAAACCTACTCTCTTTCAGTTTGAATCCATTCATGATTGGCTTTCTGGATCAATTAGATACCTGTCTGCCTCTTAACCTCCCCAGCTCGCAGGTTACCATTATCTACCTCTGCTGGCTACTTTTTCTGCTACTTCTCCCACCAGGGGAATAACCTCTAAAGTACAACACTGGGGCAGTGAAGTCTGCAACTCACAAGTTAGAATCACCTCAGCCTGTCTGTTGGAATAAGAACTAAGTCCAGAACTAAGCAGCTGACCATACTGGTTCAGTTCCAGACTGTCTTCCACAGACACAAACTCTCTAAGTCACCAGTGTCTCTCCAAGACGCCAATCTCTAATCCAAAATTTGGATCCTTAAAACCTTTACTCAGCTTCTGCCTGGCTCTATGGGCACATGCATGCTTTAGAGAAACAGTTTCCCCTCAGTGAAACTACATATGTGTGCTCCTGGGCATGATAATGCTAAGCAGGTAGTTGCCAAAATACAGCAGGATGCATATAGCAGATGTTCTTCTCCCAGTGATCCACAGCTACCAAAACTCCTTGCACTGATCTTGGCAGTACTCTGTAATCTCTCCTCTTTGTCAGTAGCTGGTGGCTAGATATTTATCCAGAAAATGAAAAACCAGAATCAATTCTGTCTGATAGAAGGAATATCTACATCTTTCCTTCCAAATAAAGACCACCACCAAGCACACAACAGTTGTGTGTTTCACTTAATCTTTAGGGTCCTGTCATAGGAAAATTCAGTGTGGGCTGAGGGAAACGGCAGAGCAACTGGAACTCAAAAACATACTTTACACACTAGCCTAGAAACTCAGTTCTGTTCTTTGAAGGTTTGTTCAGACCACTGAACATATTAGGAAAAGGGCTGTCAAAAGTACTTCCTAAATTTACTCAAATGCTTGGCCAAATATTTGACCAGTTCTGATTTTGTATATTGTCCCTAGTGGAGCAGGCAGCACCAAGCTGAGATCCTTTCCTGAAAAAGGAACTTTTTGCAGCCATACGAGGCTGTCTTAGGTGGCTGGATAATTATTAATTACTCTGGTTCACCCAGGCCATCGTGATTTCTGCTTGCCTCAGGAAAAACTGTAGTCTCCTTCAGGCTGTAAACCACACCAAGCCTCTTTGTTATGTCCTTGCTTGCAGCTATTTTGCAGGACAAAAACTGTGGCACTCCCCACGCTGAGTGCACTGCAGTTTGTTAGCTCGAGGGTTGCAATGTGTCCTGGGTGAAATGTATTAGCTGAAGCTACAGTTCCAAGAAAGACTGCCATGCTTGCATAAATTTACAGTTATTTTTTCTAAATGTGCTGTACAGACAGACTTCGATATTGTGATCTGTTTTCAATATTCATCTTTTCTTTTCAAAATGTGAAAGCAGAGAGAGGCCTTCATGGTTAAGATAACAGCTACAGTTGGACTGATTTTAAATGAATAATGGAGAGTATGTATCCTGTTGTCTGGGAATAATGTAAGAGCTACTGAAAACTGGGGCTCCTGACTCACAAGATTTTTAGTGCTATTATTTAATGACTGAGTTCCAGGGAGACAAAGAACATCTTCCAGCTGAATCTGGGTAACTGCAAAGTCAGGCGTGAAAGAGGCTGAAGCACAGACAGCTCAGCACAGCACAGTGCTTTAATCTATCTTTTACAACATTCACTAGAGAACTCTCAGTCTACAGCACCACATCATTCCTGGATTTTTTATTTTGAGAACTACCTAAAACACACTGGCAGTCTCAAGTACAAGGATCATTGATTTTTGCTAACCTAGCTGGGAGCTTTAGGCTACAGAATTAGACTACTAAATCACAGAGCACTAAGCTCTATACCTGCAAGACTCTGCACTTCTTTATATAGGATTTTTCTAAGTTTTCTGAGTCAGAACCTCTTGTGCAGGGATAACAATTTTTTTTGTCCTTTCATGGCAGGCATAGTACAGTTCCTTGGTAAGAGAGGTTGATCTAGCAAGTTTATAATAAAAATGTGAGATGAAATATGCTGTTTCTTGATTTATAAAAATATTTGAGATTTTGGAATAAATGTCAAAATAAAAAGAGAATCCTATTTTGAAAATGGATCTGTTTGGTACATAATACATCATAATAGTTTTGAGAATTTTATTTTTATTTTGACTTTTAAATCTAAGTTATTATTAGTTCACTTACAAATATGATGAAGCCCAGGTCCTTTTCCAGTATCATCATTATATCAGAAGATATCATCATTCACTTTTCAAACTTTTAGCAATTGTAGTTTCTAAGACAGAATATTTACTAACAATGAAATGGTTTCCAGTCACTGTGGAAGGCTGCAAACTGCATCTAATGCAATGAATATTTACACCTAGATAAGGAACTATCCCATCAAAGGCTTGTCAGACCACTCCTCTCTTACAAAAAACACACATTCTTGAAAGAAGTATCTATAAACTTTTCCACAAGCCAAGCCCACGTACAAAGAATGAAAATCAAGAAGGGTGTTTTAGAACAATTGGCTAACATTCTAGATCTGACAGCAGAGCTGAGCCTGACTGCACAGCAGAATTTGGAGTCATAACATCAGCAATGAAGCACCACTTTGAGAAAGGCATGGTTTTGGTGATTTTCATTTTAAAAGCCCAACACTTGAAAATGAGTTTTATTCACAACAGCTGCCCTCTGAATTTATAAAACAGGCTCCCCCAGGTGATCAGCATTTTAATCTTTCCTCAATAAACCTTGCTAAATATCACTGAGTGCTTCAACAGACAGTAGAGTAGCCTTGAGTTTTTGGGAAATTAAATTAAATTGATAAGCTTTTTTGTAGATAACTGTGAGAAAGACTGATATGTCACAGTATTTTTGATAAGAGCGAGATACGGCTTCTCAGCTTGACAAATACTGTTAACAAAAAGCAGAAGAGAATTACATAGTTAGGGTAACTGATAAAAGAAACCCCATTGCCATTTATGATCTGTTCCAGTTGCATCTCACAGATTTACAGAACATTCTGAGGTGAGAGGGACCCACAAGTGTCACTGAGTCCAACTCTTAAGTAAATGGTCCCATGAGCTTGGTGTTATTAACATCATTATTAATACCTGCTCTAACCAACTGAGCTGATCTCAGCTCATTACTGATGGAAAGTTAAGAGATCCAAAATGCCCATGAAGTTGTATGGTGATCTTGGTTCAGCTCCCAGTGTCACTGTGGTGGTCAGAGAGCACACCATGCCTCCAGGCGGGTATGGCACTGCTCTGGTCAGGGGGAGCAGGTCCCAAGGGCTACTTGGCTGAGAAGATAACACATGGGTTATTATCTCTCACATGTGTTATT
>VZRX01022379.1:0-51926 GCA_013398075.1 Notiomystis cincta | reverse complement strand
TTTAGAACAATTGGCTAACATTCTAGATCTGACAGCAGAGCTGAGCCTGACTGCACAGCAGAATTTGGAGTCATAACATCAGCAATGAAGCACCACTTTGAGAAAGGCATGGTTTTGGTGATTTTCATTTTAAAAGCCCAACACTTGAAAATGAGTTTTATTCACAACAGCTGCCCTCTGAATTTATAAAACAGGCTCCCCCAGGTGATCAGCATTTTAATCTTTCCTCAATAAACCTTGCTAAATATCACTGAGTGCTTCAACAGACAGTAGAGTAGCCTTGAGTTTTTGGGAAATTAAATTAAATTGATAAGCTTTTTTGTAGATAACTGTGAGAAAGACTGATATGTCACAGTATTTTTGATAAGAGCGAGATACGGCTTCTCAGCTTGACAAATACTGTTAACAAAAAGCAGAAGAGAATTACATAGTTAGGGTAACTGATAAAAGAAACCCCATTGCCATTTATGATCTGTTCCAGTTGCATCTCACAGATTTACAGAACATTCTGAGGTGAGAGGGACCCACAAGTGTCACTGAGTCCAACTCTTAAGTAAATGGTCCCATGAGCTTGGTGTTATTAACATCATTATTAATACCTGCTCTAACCAACTGAGCTGATCTCAGCTCATTACTGATGGAAAGTTAAGAGATCCAAAATGCCCATGAAATTGTATGGTGATCTTGGTTCAGCTCCCAGTGTCACTGTGGTGGTCAGAGAGCACACCTTGCCTCCAGGCGGGTATGGCACTGCTCTGGTCAGGGGGAGCAGGTCCCAAGGGCTACTTGGCTGAGAAGATAACACATGGGTTATTATCTCTCACATGTGTTATTATCTTTCTAACACATCTTTCACATGTGTTATTATCTTTCATAGCCTCAGGCTTTCATTTATTGGTATTTTAGTGATCCTTTGAGAGATGTCATACCAGTTCTCTGGACCAATCCAAGTGAAATGTACTTTTAGGAAAGGTTCCTCTCCTCCCAAAACATGCAGTTTTATTTATTGAACAGTCTAACCTCTCACTCATTGGATTTTTAAATAAGTTCTGTTCAAAATGTACATTTCCAAATATAAGCTACACAAGAATTTAGACCTACACCAGAATTTAGACAACAATCCCATGCTATTCCTTCTTCACTGTAATTATGACACTCAGAAATAATTTCTGTTATAAATCCTTACTTTCAATCATTTTTATTTCGTGACAGAATAAATACTTCTGAAGATCATTCAAATTTGACAAAGTTTCAAGATTATTGTATTTTATTTATGAATCAAAACTTTATGTATTTCCTAAACAACAAATAGAGGTCTAACACCAATTCTCTGAGAACAGTTGTAGTGCACTCCATTGCACTTCAGTTCAGGAACTGACAAGCAGAACTTCTCTTTACAAAATAATAATAATAGATATGTACATGATCAGCTATGTTGTAATTTTAGATGAGATTTGACTTGCACATGGATGTACTGGCATCTTCAGTGCAGGAAATTGAAGACAGCATATATTTGATCAGTTTTGAAGTGTTTACATTGTCTAATCTCCTTGAACACTGTCAAAATATGTAAAGTGGTTTTACAGTGGCCTAGATTCTTAGTAAGGTGGTAAATGTTAAATTAATGGTATTGAGCTAATTTGACAGCAGTTTTTCTACATTAAATTTTAAAAAATATTTTAATTAAGCCTTCCCCTTTATTTAGTTTCAGCAATTTCATATGTATGCACAATATAGGGACACACACACACATGCATTCTTTTCAAGGTATTTTGTTTCCGTTCATCTGAAAGATTTCTAATCAGTTTGAGTTCATTTGAAATAAAATGGCCAAACTGAGCTGAAAAATGTTTCTAACCAGCTTTAAAGCTGTGTGTAAACTACACTTCAAACTGAGCAGGTGCACCTCTTCCTTGTAGAGAATTTCCAACTCAAAGGATAAGAAACACAATTTTCCATGTATACAGGGCCCTGGGCACAAATCCTTGAAAATGTTGTCCTTAAAATTTATTCTGAAGTTCATTGTAGCTGCAGCATAATGCATTTACAGACATGCTTTAGTACAGTAAATGCCTTTTGGGCCATCTCATTCCATTCCATAATTGTTTTCTGGGGAAACCCTTACCCTCTACTTGATTTATGCAATACAGATGGTTGGTAAAACTTGAATTTTTATTGATGCATAGTAATATCTTTCTCAGCACCCTTAAAGAAAGTGACATAATTCTTTAAGACATAATATTACACTTAGGAATTGCTCTAGAGGGTCATCAATCTTTTGTGAAACTCTTCCAGCACTCTGCTAGTGTTAAATAAACCATGACTAGAATGAAATTCAGAATAGTTTGAGTGATTTCTGCAAAATGTTCTCCATTTGCCAATTATGTAGCACTATATTTCATCCTATCAGTTATTCATTATTCTTTGCTAAAAATACAGCAATGGCAAGGGATTTTTGTGAGTTTCGGTAGAATTACAGATGACCCACTTCATGAAAACCAGGAATTATTTTATAAAGCATAACAAAGCTGATAACTAAGTGATGAAGAAGTGATATTTGTTTATAATTTTTATTTTCTTGATAAGAAACAATATTCCAGCCCAGTGGGAAGAGTGTTTCTTCAAAGCCATTTTCTAAAATATTGGCTGGATCTTCTGAACTTAGGCTGAATTCACATCCCATCCTGATGGTCCTTAGCTGGTACCAGAATCACAAAAGGCAAAACACAAAGGAAATAAGCGTAATCTAAATATGTTGATCTAATATAAAAAAAAAGACCATACCCATGTCCATGTTCCTTCTTCACAAATATGTTTGAAATACTTTATTTGCTTCCATGTTCATAACCCTGCTCTGCCACCTCCTCATGCCAACTTTTCCTTTAGGTTTGTCATTTTAGCTCAAATCCTGAGTTGGGACTTTTAAATACAGTCTGAGTTCAGCCATCTAAAGTTCATTTTAAAGCATTCTAGGCATTTTTATATGTCTATATTTGGGGGTGTTTTGACTTAGATTCAAACCTCAAAGGAGCTTCCTTTCAAGTCCCACATCCCCAGGAGCTCTGACCCAGGGATAATGATGTTCCCCAAGAGCCTGGCTCTGCATTCTGTACATTGAAGGCATCAGCCTGGACCTTGAAAAGTTCTTTGCCCATGCAGAAAGCTGTGTAAGGAACCTTTTTAAGGCTCCAATGTGATGTTTAACATAGAAAATAAAAGCAAGGCCCTAAAAAAAGTTAATAAGGTGGGCGCATGGAAGGCAATTTCTTTGTCATTCTCTTTTCTGGTCCCATAGGCAACCTTGTCCCAGTTTAAAAGGGAAAAAAATCTTGGTGTTGCTCACAGTATGTTACATGCCATCCTTATTACCACTGAAAATCAGAGCACTCTGACCCAGAAGAAGGTTATGTTTTGAAATATCTCCATTTTGCTCAGGCTTCCCTTACCAGTTGATCTCTCACTACTGTACCTTTGATATGAAGGGAAAAGCTATGAGAGAGGACATTTTCTTCTTCTGTACTAAAAGATGGTGTGATCATTCAGAGATATGATTAGGTGTTGTGCTTTGATTTCCATGCTTGCTGAACGTCTTTAAGCTGTCCTCCTTAACACTAAACATTCAAAAATAACGAAGAAAGTCTAGTTTCTTAAAGTAGATATACTATAAGAGACAAAAAAATAAGGAAACATGCTAAATAACTTAGGGCAGTTTCTTTAAATTATGGAAAGGAAATAACAAAGTTTATCTCAAGTAAAATAAACTATTTATGTTCACTTATGTATTAGTTTATTTCAAATGAATTCAAAGTTTATCTTGTGTGTTTTAAATAGTGATTTTCCATTAACAAGGCACACAGACACACACAAAAAAATCCTAAAATCTCTGGCCCTTTATTCTTTATTATCCAGGCTTTGATTCCCAGAATATATCCACATCATGCAGTAGAAATCAGCTTAACATTTTAGAACAAGCCCCAGTATAATGGGTATGGTGCAGTGTTTGGTCTGGCTATTCCCCACTGAGTGATTAAAGTGCTCTCAGACTCCACTGACAGTTCCTCCTGTGATTTCATCGAGTGCCACCTCCTTCACACCCCAGCTGAGGCATCTTTCACCAGCATCCTTGGGAAAAAGTGCACTCATGCCTTGGGTGGCAGATGGGCAGGAGCAAGGGAGAGGCTGTGGCTGGGAGACCGTGCCACGAACCCAGGTCTGAGGGCAATCAGAGGGAATGAGAGCTGATTAGCAGGCCACTGGGCCTTGGGGAAGACAAATAGGAGCTTTATGATATGACTTCATAGAAACAGAAAGTTTGAGTGTTACTAGTGGTAAATGTTATATTGACCTGAAGTCCAGCAACTTCTTTTTAATTGTCCAAAAGAAGATTCCATAATAATCAAATAATTTAGGTTGAACAAAACCCAAGTTTTAGTGAACTATATTTCAGTTGAAGATATTTAACCAGTTCTAAGAGTTTATAGAATTTACAGAGACATAAGGAGTGGATCAAAGCTCACCATCTGCTGTTGTAAATAAAAACTTTTATTCTAATGTCTGAAGCAAATAGGGCAGCTGTCATGACATCCCTCACGTATTATTAAATAAAAACCCTACAGCACCTGTAGAACTGACACGTTGCCTCAATCCCAACATGTGAGACTTGATTCTGGGAGTGATAATCCTTATTCTTACTGTAATAGAGTCAGGCATGCCAACACTGCAGAAGACAAATTATTAAAAAATATTTATATGCTAAAATTTCTTCAGCAGAGAGAGAGAGTATTGTCCCCATTAGATGTACTAAAAATTACTAATAATGTATTAACCTATTATTCACAAGAGAAGAACTACAAGTTCACAGGCATAATTTCTTCTCTCTTAAGAAAATAAAATAATTATTTGTGATATACTTTTTGAAGCTGAGTTGACTCAAAAGAAAAATCAGAATTTTCTTTTCATGAATGGACAATGATTTTTAAAAGGAAGCTATTGAGAATTTTTTTTGAAAATTGTCTCTTGTGCCTCCAAGTAATTCATCTGCTTCACAAAAGAATACCTCTCTTCTCTGAAAGTCATCGCCTAATTAAAACTCATAGCACTGTGTCCTTTCTGGTTATGGCTGACTTCTTCCAAATTGTAAGAAAAAAAGCTATATCACTATGCCTGTAGAGCAGCATTTTTTACCCTGGAGATTTACTTTCAAGGAGAAGTCTTCATCTCACTAGATGAGTGAAGAGATTGTCTCACCAGATGAGTGCTCAAAGCCGTTTTGAAATACAGCTTGAACTCAGTGAGTTTGGTTTAGTGCAGGTGCTCTTCCTGCTTTGTTATGTCCTTGATTATTTTCAGCATCATGACAATTTTGATATTAGCCTTTCTACAAGAAGGTGAAATACTGGTTAGACTGGTTCAAAACTGAAAACTGTTTTAACAGAGTTGGGCCTTATTTTTCACAAACAGTAAGCTGTTTAAGAACTACACTCAAATTTTCAGGTAGAGACTAATGAACTCATCACAACTGAAACAGATGGCACAGCCCATTTGCTAGTCTATTAACTTTTATAGAGCACTGAAGAATCATCATGAAACAGAAGTAATCCAGAAAACAGAGAAGACTCCTGAACTAGATTTAGGATGTATTTATCATTTTGATTTGATTTACAGAGTTTCTTAATTTTGTTACAGAATGGATAAGGATACATAAAGGTTCCTTTTTTCAATGGAATCAAGGATAAAAGATGACTGAACTTTCCTTTTAAGTTAAAAAAAAAAAAGAAAATTACTCTTTTCTTGTGTATAAAAATATATGACTAAGAAAAATTATGTCATGAGAGCCTCCCCATTGTGTATTTCATGTTAAGTGTAGTTCAAAGACTCATTATAAATGTTTGACCCAGGGGCTGCTGCTTCCCCTCAGTTGATATTCATTCACTCAGTGAGCCACCTGAAAGACAGTAATTTAAAAGCTGCCATGGGATGCCTCACTATAGGATATATTGTAAAATTATTTCTGTTTGGAGACTCATCCTTTGTTGCTTTCAACAAGAAGAAAAGTTTATATGAGAGAATGTGTATAATTTCTGAGTCATACACTTCCATTTGTAGGGCAAAATACATCTCACAAAGCCAATTAAGCAGTCAAATAGAGGAATTATTGTGTAAATTATCAGTAATTTATAAGTATTAACTATCCAAAATATTTTCATAATTTTTTGCAGTATTCAGTTACTAACATAATTTTTATTAGATCCAGTAAAACACAATGACAGCATTCAATTCTTTTTCAAGGCTGTTAAGTGAAATTGAAACCATTATTAGAGTAAATTAGAATTATTCAGAATTTAAAAGTTAGGACTAGGTTTCAAATATATTTCCTACAAATGAAAATGCTTCTTAATTAGCTTATAACCACTTCAAAGGACCAAACTCATATGACCCACATGAAACAAGGGTTAAGAATTATAAATAGAATACGATTTTGCCTTTATCTACTGTGGGTATTTAGGAATGATAGTCCCCAAAGTAGTTCTCCCACCAAGATTCCAAACCACATTGCCATTTGCTCCCTCCCTCCTTCCCCTCCCATTTCTGCTCCGGCAGGAGTTGAGAATTGGAGGCACAAAAGAGGAAAGCCCTGGGTTGAGAAAAGAATGATTTACTGGAAACAGCAATGAGATAGGATCAGCAGCAGCAGCAACACTGATAGCAAGAGGTATAAGATGAAGAAAGGATTTACACAGAAAGCCCACGACAAACACTGACCCCACCACCTTGGCAATAATGTGAGGGGGTGCAGAATCACATCCGGGCCTTAGCCATGCCCCCCTCCCACCTACTGTAAAAAATTAACCCTATCTTTATTTTTTTCATAACCTAGTAGTATACAATCAGAATTGCAGCACTGAAAACCTGATGTTAGGCCTGTCTTGAAAACATGCTTAAAAATATATAATGCAATAATGAATAATAATAATAAAAAGAAAACTGGTTTCCTACTAGATCATTTTATATTTTCATCATGCCATAACACCATATAAAATTTTCCCCAGCTAGTTACAACCTTACAATACACCATATTTATTTGATAGCATTTATTATGAATTACTATATGAAACTTTAACTTCAGGGAATAAACATAGGTATTTTTTATGCCCAAAAGAGGCAAGAAGTGAAAATTGAACTTATGAGTTGAATCTGACCTGTATAAAATCAATAAAATCTGCAAAAATCATAACACTACTCACAGAAATAGAAGTCGGTAGATAATTGTTCATTTCTAGGTGGGATGTTTCCTGTCCGGGCCATTTTAAGCAGGTATCAGTAGTTCCTATCCCATCCTTGGCTGGGATAAAGTTCATTTTCTTTACAGCATCTGGTATGGGGTTCTGTTTTGGATGTGTGATGGAATGTGTGTTGGGAACTCAAGGATGTTTTAGTTACTGCTGGGCAGAGTCAAGACCTTTTCTACTCCTCACTTCACACCACCAGGAGAAGGCTGGGGGTGCAAAAGGATCTAGGAGAGGTCATAACCAGAACAGCTCATCCCAAGTGTCCACAGACATATTCTATACCATGTGGTGTCATGCCCAGCTATAAACTTCTGGGAAAGATTGACAGAGGGATTACTGCTCAGGGACTGGCTGGGCATTGCTGTGTTGGTGGTGAGCAACTGTTTTCATTGGCTTCACTTGTCCTTCTTGGGTTTTATTTCTCTCTCTTTGTAATTTCCGCTTCATTACAATTTGTATGTTTGATTTTCATATTTTATTTCCATTACTAAACTGTTCTTATCTCCAGCCACAATTTTTTTCACTTTTACTCCTTCAATTCTCTCCCCCATCCCACTGGTGTGGAGTGAGTGAGTGAGTGAGTGAGTGAGTGAGTGAGTGAGTGAGTGAGTGAGTGAGTGAGTGAGTGAGTGAGTGAGTGAGTGAGTGAGTGAGTGAGTGAGTGAGTGAGTGAGTGAGTGAGTGAGTGAGTGAGTGAGTGAGTGAGTGAGTGAGTGAGTGAGTGAGTGAGTGAGTGAGTGAGTGAGTGAGTGAGTGAGTGAGTGAGTGAGTGAGTGAGTGAGTGAGTGAGTGAGTGAGTGAGTGAGTGAGTGAGTGAGTGAGTGAGTGAGTGAGTGAGTGAGTGAGTGAGTGAGTGAGTGAGTGAGTGAGTGAGTGAGTGAGTGAGTGAGTGAGTGAGTGAGTGAGTGAGTGAGTGAGTGAGTGAGTGAGTGAGTGAGTGAGTGAGTGAGTGAGTGAGTGAGTGAGTGAGTGAGTGAGTGAGTGAGTGAGTGAGTGAGTGAGTGAGTGAGTGAGTGAGTGAGTGAGTGAGTGAGTGAGTGAGTGAGTGAGTGAGTGAGTGAGTGAGTGAGTGAGTGAGTGAGTGAGTGAGTGAGTGAGTGAGTGAGTGAGTGAGTGAGTGAGTGAGTGAGTGAGTGAGTGAGTGAGTGAGTGTCTGACTGACTGACTGACTGACTGACTGACTGACTGACTGACTGTGTGGTGCTTAGTTTCCCCCTGGGACTAAACCATAAGACCTATCTTCTTAAAGTACTATGAAGTTTATGAAAACAAAGTTAATTTCTCATTTGGTGGACAGCTGTAGGGTGTGAAAAGGTGGTTGGAAGCCTCACAGTGCTGTAATGCACTGGCAGACAGTGGGCAGAAGCAGGCATGAAATTTCAGAAAGCCACATATTGCACACACACACACACACACACACACATAAAAAAGGAAAAAAAAGTTATAGTTAAGGCAAAATATTTCAGCATTAGAATGAGAGAAAGAAAAGAGGGAGAGTAAAGTACATTTCCCACTCAGCAAAAAGGGAGAAGAAGGAATCTGGACCTCAGAAAACAAAGTCATATTTTTCTTCTTTCAGACAGAAAGTCTGAAATATGTCAGCAGCTTTGAGTTTTTAAACAGGCCAGGAAAATGACAACAAAACAACATGCATGCTTCCAAAGAGACCTACCAAGGCAATCGATCAAGTGCAAAAAGCAATATTGAAGCAGGTGCAGGTCTTGGAAAATCACAAACAAGTTTATGAGATGTGATATTACTGATATCACTAGAAAAAAACCCAGAGTGAATATAAGGCATCCATTGCAATTGTAAAAAATAGTAAGGACTGAACTTTTGAGAGGCAGTTACTTGTAAAAGCACAAACATTGCTTACACTGAACCTCAAGCAGTGGATTGAACTGGTTTGCAAACAAGTGATCAAGTTAAATAATATAACAAATATGTGCTGCTCTGATGGAAATGTTTAAATAAGGAAATGGAGAAATCAAGGTTAAATTTGGTGGAGAAAAAAAAGTCATAGACTTCTGCTTGGAAAAAGCAGCCTGAAAATTGCTTAGAGAAAAGAGAAATTGAACTAGCTCATCCTACAGCTCCAAAGAAAAGCCATTTGAAATAATGGTGGTATCTCAGAGAAAGTGTTTTCTGTTTTCAGAAATACTACAAATACTTTCTAAAAAGCATACACAAACTGCTATAAAGTGGTCTGCAATGTTATGAAAGCTGAATTGCTGGAAATGCCTCTAAAAGGGCAAAGTCAGAAAATGAAGATGAATCAGGTTTACTTATGCTTGAAGTCATGTTCCTTAAGCTCAGCTTTCACACCACAGGGAGAGAACCAGTGAGCTACAGCTACTGCAGAAGCAAGGAGTAAAGGGCATTTGATCTCATGAAAACCTTTTTAGAAGTGCTCAGAGTTTAAAAACAAGAGTTTTAAGGTTATGTTTCAGTCTCTGTCTTTTCACAACCATAAATGAAATTTTAGTGAAAGTATTTTCAACAATGCATTTGCTTTCTGGTAATATTGTAATGTAGTACTTTCTTTGAGACCTTCTATGGTTTCAGAATCTTAAAACAAATATTTTCTTCACATTTTCCTGTTACTTGGATTATAGCCACAATATTTCAAGATGCACTGCTTAAACATCAGTGAGGTGGTCAACATGCCAATCTGTAGATGTCATAAGAAAAAGGACATTTGAAGTTTGAATCCATTATAATGTATTTTTTAAAACTATTATGAACTGCTTGTACCTAGAGACAGTTAAAAATTTTGCAAAGTTGCTTTTTCTTTTCTTTACAGTCTAAAAATATATTTGGATTTTTATGTGGTAGTACAAAATTAAAAAAAGTTTGATTTTTACTGACATTCTCATTGAAAGAGAAAATAATTTCATGGGAAACATTTCTTATGATTGCTATTGATCCTAATAAGTACCAATCAGTCCTCTTCCAGCACAGAACACTCCTTTTCTGTCCTTCAAAACAGGCATCCTAACAACTCTTATTTATTTCCCCATCCTTTCATGTGCAATCAAGATCAGATGTCAATTAGTGTTAACATCACATATCAACGTTTTTAAAGAATACAAGTATTATATCAGATGTGTTGTCTTATTTATAGAATATTTATCTTATTTTCTACATCAATAACTGTAGAAGAGGAGCAATGCAAAACATTTCCAATGTTTGCTTTTTTATTACCTTTTTGACTGAGTACCTAGATTGGAAATGTACTAAAGCAATTGGGTGATTTATATGCCAAGACTGAAAATCAGTTAGCTGTTTTGATGGCCAAATATCATAGAATATCAAATGTAAATGCCATCAATTACCTTTTGAAAATCAAACTGAAAAATTCTCTAAACATTCACCCTATAATAAATTAGTTTTATTCATAATCTTTAATCTGAGTATTCTGAATATTATAATTTATTGCTTGGAAATACAGTCTAACTCCATATTCATCTACTCTTCATATTGCTTCAGAATAAATAAATATTATTCTTTTCACTTTTTAATAAAAATAATTTTTCCTTGGTTACATTTGAAATATGGCATGGTTATGAAATAATTTAGGTAATTGGCATATAACTATTCCTAAGAGGAAGTGTGGGCTACACATGGTGTGTACTTCACACTTTCTAGTCAGTATATCTTTAAATTTATGCTGGCAGTCTCTCACAAACCTATTTAGAAATGTGGAGATTGTTCTGGCTGTTTGAAGTGTGACAAAATGGTGGATTTCCTCTGAGTTACGTGAAAGAAAGATAAATCATGTAGTCTTAACATCAAGGAAAATCACTGCTTAAAATTGCTGCCACAGTAGGGCCTTTAGTGAAGGAGTTTGTTACATCTGATGAACAGCTGTCACTTCCAGAACTCTGAGTATACATGGAAGAAGTAGCCTTAAGACAAAAATAAGGAGGTTACAAGTTGTGTCCTTGTCCTGAAAACAAAGACTTGCCCCGTACCTTCTGCATCTGTCTCTGCTCTAGCACACATTTTGGCTCTCTGCACTGCCCTGTCTGGCTGTGTTAATCAGCTCCAATAAATCCAAATATTTCTCAGTGACATTATTAGTTCTGTTGTCATTGTCAGTTTGCAAGTGCACCCCCATACTTTTCCTTCATTCTTAGATAACAAATATCATAAAAACAATTTCCCTGTTCTAGTTCAATACACTCAGCTTTATTGCCTGCTGTTAGAGCTGTGTGGGAAATTTTTATTGAAACAAGCTTTTAGTACAGAAAATCAAGAAGACATTTTCATAGTGAAAATGCTCTTTCAAACTACAGCCCGTTTGTTCTTTTTTTTTTCTTTTTAAAGGTTGTAGCAAGCATTCCATTCTCAAACATGAGACCTCCAGCTCATTTAGATTCCTCTTCATAGCCTCACATGACTTTTCCCTCTTTCCTCATAATTCCAGCCATTTCTTGTGTTTTATCAAATCATGTAATTAACTGAAACTTCGCAGAACTTGGAATGTTGTGTCAAATTTGCACCTAGGGAGCTTCCCAGTCTGCTACTGTGCTGCCAAGTGCAGCTGCTTAGGGCTCCAGACATTCTCTGATAGAATTAGGGCTTCCTGATCTATCATAGGAGCTGAATAAAATCCCTGGTAGTCAGTGGAGGTAGGAATGAAATATATGATAAAAAAATGAGCTCAAAGGAATGTATATTGCTTGTGGAGGTATACCACATCCATTTTACAAAATTCTCAAGGGGATGAGATCAAATTGGTAGTTGTTTGAGGAGAATAATGACAAAAAGATGGAATTACCTTTCCCTAAACACGCTAGAAGTTGCAGAGCTTGCTTGGTTAAGAAGAGAGAAGTGAGCCACTCTTCCAAGGAAACTATCTATGAGACTAGAATAGTAAAAGCATATATTAAAATTAAGAGGAAAGTGTTTATGAGAAGTGTATGTGAGCCACAGTGTTGGAAAAGGAGGAAATTACTCAAATCTCAGTACACCCAAATAAGACAAGCCTGCCTCAACTTAATTAAGCATCAGTGCTTCAGAGAGATTTCTCGCCCACTACTTTCTCATTTGTTTTCAGAGATGAAGCATAGATTTTTTTTCCCATGCTGGGGTAAATTTGGATCTAGTGCAGTTTGATTCATACTACCATGGCAAAAAGTCCTAGTGAAAGTCCTTGGTGAAAATCCAGACTCTGCCAGAGCATTTTATGTGGTACATATCTCGTTCCTTCTCATTCTTTTTTACTCTTTTGGAAGGCCTCCCTCTGCACAATCAGCTTTGTACTTAACATTAAAGCAAAATATAGCCATACCCTGTATCCCTAACGTGTGGCAAGGGAGGCAATAGCAGGAGCTTGTCTCCATCTATTTACACCTTTTCTTAAAAAACTTGGTGTGAATGAAAAGAGGGGAGACAACCCTGTGTTGTCGAGTTGCCTCTGGTAGTTTAGACATAGACTCCCTCCTTGGTACTTATCTTTTGGCAGGTAAAAAAATTAGAAAACACTGAAAAAGGAGTGCAATTCTTTATTGGTCTGGTCATGTTTCCAATGATGGAAGACCAGGAGGAGAGTGATGCGAGGGAAGGGCTGTGCAGAATGTGCCTGCTGGGGGGTTCCTTACAGCTGGGCATGTTGAAATGTGGATTACTCTCACTCTGGGGGTGCTGGACAAGATTTAACACACTTCCAGTGTTCTAAGCACTAATATTGGATCATCCTTGAACAAAACACAAAACCCCAAAATTTGAAGTTCATTAATTGAAACACTTCAACAATGTTAATTACCCCACATGAAACACTCAACACCAACCTTGCAAATTCCAAGCAAAACCCAGGTATGTTCTGCATCCCCCAGAGTTCACAGCAGTATTTTCCAAGATACACTGAAAATTATTTTGAAACAAAAAAGATTCAAAGACTTTTGAGAAAAGTCTGTCTGAGTACACAAGCAAAATTCAGGGCTTTTGCCCTTTCATATTTTTGTTTGCTTCCAAAGTTTCACAGCCATTAGGAATACTTTGCCCCCTTGAGGCTTTTCCTGGCTCTTGGCAGGCTGGTATTTTCCCTACACAGCAGGCAATGACAGTGACAAGTGAGAGCATTGACTCTCTGCTTCTGGCTACCTGCTGCCTTTCTTCTCCTGTTTCCTCAGGAACAGAGGCTGATCTATGAAAATAAAGCAAGAGGAAATAATTCCGCAATTAATATTTTAAGCCTTGTGCTTTTATTTCCATTGCATTTTTATTATTTCCCCTTTTTTTTTATTTAGGAAGAGTCTTTTCAAAAAGTAAGATGCCATCTTACTATTTTGTCTGCAGAGCTGGGATAGGTGATTTCTCAAGGGAGAGTGGAAAATGAATTATGACTGTGCATTTGCTGGGTGTCTTAAACTTCATCAGCCAACCAAATGCCTGTGTTGAGAATAACAGATTGTTAACTCACACTAATGGGCAGTGTATTTTTCCTCTACCCAGGGAACAGACTAGACAAAAGAAAAAAAAAAAGGCCATAAAACAAAAACACCAAAGTTCTTTCCAGGGCTCTCCTGCTGTTCCTGTACTGTGACTGCACAGCACTTCAAATTGCTTTGTCCCTGTCCCAGTGACAGCCATCAGTCCTTTTAAAGCTTGCTATCTTCTCTCAAGTAAATCCTCCCTTTAATAAGGAGCCTTTGCATTAGTACAAGAATTTGTAACCCAGCTTTTGTTTGAGGTTTTGGTGGGTGTTTGCTATATAGGTTTAATGAACAATGCAAACACCAGCCACCCAGGAGAGTGCTGTAAGAACACCCAGATTATTTATTCAAATGATCAGAAAACAAAGAAAGGGAGAGTTACAAGTTAAAACCTAGACCGAGACACCTGTCATAATCTTAATTTTAAAAGTAGAAGCCATTTTCAGAATGTTAGTAGAGAAGGTAAAATAACAATGGTAAGGATTTATTAAGGAATATGGGATAGATGTTATTAAGGAATATGTGAGAGAGGAGTTTTGGTTTGTTGTTGGGTTTGGCTCTTTTTTATTTTCCTTTTTTGTTTTGTTGTTTGTTTTTTGGTTGGTGGTTTTTTTGTTGTTGTTTGGGGTGGAGTTTTTATTGCTTTGGGTTTTTTTTTTTCGTTTTTCTTCTTTTGTTTTTGCTTTTCCTTGCAATCCTTTTGTAGGGTTTATGACTGTTAATACTTAAGTGAGAAATAACAGTTTGGGAAGATTTTCCTTCTACTGGCCTATGTGTAAAGAGATGCCTGACCACCAAGGCCACCAATGTGGCACTTCTGAGTCACATAGTAACAACATTTTTGAAATCTGGTCAAAACACTTGGGTTGTCTCATTTATTCAAAATATTAATCACATGAACAGCAATGATCAAATTCACCTCAGGTGATGCAGGCAAGGCAGGAAATGCTAGCCAACAAAATGATAATCACAATGCAAGGAAAAACACATTTGAAAAGTAAAGATAATATCAAACAACAATTTTTCCTTGGTTTTTTTTCTTTCATTTTTCAGTGACATTTCAGGTTGTTTTTGCATGAAATGAACTCAGAAGCTGGCAAACAGGCTGCAGTCAACAATGAAAAACAAGCAAAGTCAAGAGAAACAGAACAGTGGAATAGATTTAAAAAGGCAAGAAGTAAAAATCTATAAATAAGAACTAAAACAAAAATATACTAGCTAATATAGAAAGGACATGGCAGGAAAGCCATCACACTCTCTTTTTAGCATTAAAAAATTCATGCAACAGGTTCCCTAGCCCCTCAAGAAAAAAATAATCTTCAGTTTGAAACGGTACCATTCCCTAACTGCAGTGTTCCAGCAACATCCCATCCTACTCCATCTAGCCCTGTGGTTATTTTCTACTTCTCTGTCACAAACTTTGTCCTATAACAAGAATTCTGCCCCATATAAATTCAATATAATTGCTTCCAAATGTTGCTGTGATCTTCAGTTTATTCTTCTCTCTCAGAGATAACATTTTTGCCCTGTCCATGACTCATCATCTTTTTAGTGTCTGACTTCACCCTACCCAAATTCCTACCTGCTGTCTCCCCTAATCTCAAAGCTTTTGAGTGATTTTCTTATCCCTGGTTCCCTGCATCTTTCTCCTCCTTTAGTTTTGGAAATATTTTCCTGGTCAAGGGGTGATATTTCATCCTTGGGTCCTTCCCTCTTGCAAACTGTGTTTATCTCCCAGCTCATCCCAGATTTGTGGTTTCTGACCTCAATAGAAGAAATGACAGTTCTCTCCTTGGTTTGGGAAAGAACAGAATTTCTTTATTAGACTTTCCTTCCTAAGGGAACAGGGCTTATGTTATTTTGTTGTCTGCCTCTGTCAGAGTCATCCCTTCCCCCACCTTTTGAATCAGTAAGCCTATTTCAGTCAAATTGCTTGTTTCAGTCAAATCTTACACAGGATGTATGTATTTTTTAAAAAAATTAAACTTTCCCAAGTTTCTTGAGATGGAATTTGGGGAGATAAAGAACATCTTAAAATGCCTAAACTGAAGAAAATCCTTCAGTGTAACCCTGCCTGTTGTTACTGGAGTTTCTACATTGGAGAAGGTTTAATAAACAGGAGATGCAGAGATACTCTAATTAGAACTGGTGCTTCTTAAACTTCCAGTCAATCAGTCCTGATACATAAACCCATGCACCATCATGTTTCATTATGGTTATCAGTGCTCAAAGAACTTCCTGTCCCTCTTTAATGAAAACAGTAACTTTCCAGCATCAGCTCTTCCCTCTGCCCTGAGTATCATGCATGGAATTCGGGTAGAGAGTGAGAGTCAGCCCAGGTCTCTGTATGATAATGAACTTGATGAAAGTAGCCTGCCATTTCTGAGGATCAGATCTAGATCTTGGCTATCTATTTGAATAAAAATAACAGTTTCTTGCCAGGAAATAATTGTGCACATTGGGAAATTTTTGTTGTTGTTGCTGTTGTTGTTGTTTTTTAACTTATGAAGTAATAGTAGCTCAGCGTATCTGTAAGCAAAACAAATTATAAAGGTTCCCCCTGCAGCACTTGTTTCACTCTTCCTTCCAAAAAAGCATAATATGTTTATGAAATTAGGGTACTCCCCCCAAAGGTCCTTGAATAATGATAAGATATATGAAATAACTACTATAGGCTTTGAAATCAATGTTGCAGAAGATAAGGATTTAGCTAGGATGCAGCTCAGTCAAACCTGATTAATTTGTGCCTGCTTGTGCCTAAGCCACCAAAACATTTCACTGGCAGGCAGTGCAAATGACAAGCCACTGCTTTGGTAGTCTGGAGGGGATTCTTGTTAATATTTATGAAAAGGGTCTGTAAACTGATTCTGTCTAACTAGGCCTGTCTGTACTACCATTATCTTATCACATCCCACAGGGATTCAAAACCTCAATACTGAATTAATCGTACTATGACATTTGGAAGAAAGAAAAAGGAGAAACTATTCTGCTGGCTCAAACCACTGGAGATTACAAATTGTATTTATGATTGTTGTTTCAGAAGATGACAAATACATTTTAAAAAACATCTGTCAATAAACATCAAACTATTTTTTTCCTAATAGTTCTCTGCCCTTTTTCTCAAACATTTAAAGATGCTGATCACTACTGAAAACAGAGTTTTGTAAGAAGTTGCATTTAACTGGAACTGACAAGGTTACTGGCTTTGCAGCAGTTTAAGAATATAAACAGTAAAAATGAAAGTGCAGATATGATCAAAGCAGTATGAGAAATTTGCAGCATTACAGTACCAAATTGCCTGTTATTTTACATAAAAAGAACTTCCATTGAAGTTATCATAGAAAATAAGCGTATTAATTATGTAATATATATCTGCAAACTGACTCTCAGTGGGAACCATGGCCCCTTTCTGTGCACATGTGTATAAATGTATGTGTATTTTCCAACAAATTACACACGAATGGCTTTTAACCAAATCTGATACAGGTGAAGATTTTAAAGACATTANGGCCCCTTTCTGTGCACATGTGTATAAATGTATGTGTATTTTCCAACAAATTACACACGAATGGCTTTTAACCAAATCTGATACAGGTGAAGATTTTAAAGACATTAATTCCTGCCAGCATATTTAAAACAGGAAATTAAGCAGAGAACTGAGGGTGTCTGTGAACTTCCCTCGAGGGTTGAGCTCATCCCTAACTTGGCACTAGAGAACCCAAGGATGCAGGAGCTTATCTAGGACCTGGGAGCAAGGAAGGACCTTGAGCAGCTTGGACCTGGCAATCTACTGACAAGACAGAAACTCATTATCTGCTCTGTTCCTTGGAGAACAGTCATACACTGGTTTTGTGCAGGATTGTTTGCTTCCAAACCATGGGATTCTGAGTGCTGTGAATGGGAGCTTAGTTTTCCATGTCTGGTACAGGTGAAATCTTGAGGTAATACTGGAGCCCCAGCATCAGTGGGGTTCCACAATGTTTGGGCACAGATGTCCATGTGCATGCAGGTAGCTGAGGAATTTTCAGACCAAAATTTACCTCCTCAAAGTATAGTCATGCTGTCAGAGAATTTCTGGATTTTGAAAAACGGTACCTAAAACCTACAGACATTACAATTGTAGAATCTAGAGACCTTTTTTTTTTTCATAGTTTTATTTGAAGGCAAGATTACCTGAAAATTAATTTACTTTGATACTTGGCATTCTGATAACACAGTGGAAGATAGATGCACTAGCTTCCATAAAAAGGTTCAATGTAATGCAAGCCAAGTACAAGTGAGAATGAGAGCCAGAATGCTCTAATGAAGCTGAAACATATGGCAAAGGAATTTCTCTACAACCCTTTAGAGCACAATAATACCCTTGTTATAGAGGTTTTAAATAATTCTGTGTAACTTAATTGCACCCCTGCTATAAAATGTAAAGGTTGGTTTAAAACAGCAATAGGGTGGTTATCATTTTCTACTCACTTCTATTTATTACTTAATGTCTCCAACTCAAGAATAATAAAAAAGAGTTCTTCAAAAAATTTACTCAAAATTCCTTTACAATATAATACCAGCTTTATGATGAAACACTTTTCCATGTAAAGATTGGCTCTTCTTTCCATAGAATTTCCTCTTTTATTTTTTCCCATTAAAATATTTTGATTGAAAACTTAATTTGTCAATGACAGGTGGAAACTTTCAGATGAAACATTAATGAAAAAACAAATGTATATAATTGTTATATTAGTAACTCTGGCCCTATGGAACATCTAATATGTCCTACACTCCTACATCTTCAAATGAAATCTCAGTCCAGTGACACAACCGAACCGCAGAAGAAAGTTTAGTGTTGAATGAAAAGTGATGTTTTGCTGCTTTCATTTCCTTTTCTATGTGATAAATTTTCTATTCTTTTTCTGGCTATTCCTGTGTCAGCAATAAATACTATTTCTTAGCATGACTTTCCTATATTCAAATAAAATTAAAAAATAATTAGATGTTTGTAAGGAGTGATACACTGACTTCTTTCCTACAAATTTAATAGGAATAATAGCCATTTCCTCAACCAGCAGCTTGGGATATGACTCCTTGTATATAAAGTGTTTACTTTCTCAATTCAGCCTCTGCATTGCCACACCTTTTCATGTGCATAGGCTAATATTACCAAATGAACTTCCAAGCCAGGAAAGGAGTCAGAAGTTTGCCTCATTTTGCACAGCTTCAGTTGTTGAAAGCAGGAACTATATTTTTGACTGAAAAGAATCAGTGTAAATTCATGTACTGCCTGAGTGTGGAAGGGACACCGAGAGAAACAATCATTTTACCACTGATGAAATATTTAAATCCTTTTGCATGGACTCCTTAATTTTTGCTATCATATGAGGAAGATCAAAGTCAGGTTTGTTTTGATCAAACTACAAGATGATGAAGGACCTACTATAAAGCACTTTGATATAAAAGTGATTAGTGTTAGGATCTCCCTATCTAGGGAGAAGGAGATGGAAAATCTTCAAACACTGACTTCTTGTTGGACCAGATTGTATCCATTCCTTATAGGAAATCTGCCTTGAGCTTATACTTTCCACAAAATATTAAAACTTTCTTGACCAAGAGCTGACTTCAAGGAACACAAGGGAAATGCATTTTAAAACACTTCAAATGAGAACAGAAACAGATTTTGAAGGGTATATCTATGATTTCTCCTGATATTATGCATCCACTGATAAAAATTCAGGTGGCTCTGAAAGGTCTGACCTCGGTTACTGGAGGCCAGCTACTTAACTTACAGTTGAGTCTACTGCTGATGTCTTCAAAGAAATTGTACCAGGAAACTTTGTTTTTCAGTTAGATTGAACAAAAATGCAGTCAGTTTGAGAAGGGGAAAAGTAATGTTCAATGGACATCAAGGCATCCAGAAGAGAGAAGTAACCACAGTGCTACAAAAAGGCCTGTTGCTCAAGAACTAAGGTAATTCTGGTTCGAAATAAAGTCATGGGAAAATGGGGTTTATTAAATAATAAATTGAATTTCATTTTCAATTGGCTAGTCAGAGGTAGGAACATTTTGAATTTTCAAAGCAAGGTCAAAATGTACTTGATTTCTTATCTTTTAAACTGTTTCCTTTTCGTATCAAAACAATTTAAATTCCAGAAAGGTTAGGCGAACTGCTTCACATCTTGTCTTCACTGACCTAAAGCTATATATATTTTTCTTTGTCCTTTGGGCTGAAATATGAGTGTTTCTCTGTGTGTGAGTGAAGATAAAGGACCTCAGTTTTACTATAGCATAGATTAGGAAGGGATGAAGTGCTGACCTGGTGAATGAAAGCCTTGCCACATTGCAGTGTCTTCTTCTCACTGTTTCCACCATATTTTGTCTAAACACAGAGTTCCTCAGAGTTACCTCCAGTAAGAATTTCATATTCATTGGTGCTGAAATGAGTCTACAGGAACTCAAAGAGGCAAGAAGGATTTTACCTAATCATCTGAAACCTGGAGCCAATTTGCATTTGGTATTCAAAAGAGGATTTGGAAAAGCAGAGGTAATGTCTTAGTCACAGGCAGCTTTTTACAATAGCAAAAGGATTGTGAACAAAAGACAGGAAAGACAGATTGAGCAATGGATCAGGGAAGCTGTGGGCAGGAAATAGAATAAAGAGTAATTCTAAGTGTCCACATACAGGAGTTCTTGGCTGAAATATGTCTAGAGTGTACTGTGTTGTTTTGAATACTTAATCACCACCCCTGTTGAAAACTCTAACAACAAAAATATGCAAAATCTAGATAATGTAGATTAAGCTCATTCATTACTTCAGTCTAAGACAATCTAGTCATTTCTGTTCTGCCAGACCTTCCAGGTTCTGCCATGCAAGAAATAAAACAGAGATTACTGTCACTATAGCACTGTACAAGTCTTACTTAAGTTTTCATTTCTGTAGACCTGAGATCAAAAATTTCCTTCTCATGATATTACCACTAACAGCTTCTTAGGGTACACTTTTTTTTCACCGGGAAAGAACGTACCAGACAACCAACAATTTACACGTAAGGAGTGGATATTTTTGGCCATATTAAAATATTTATCTATGAATAAGCTAATGAGCCTACAGATTTCCAGTGCCTGTTTTTACATGACCTGGAGCAGTTTCCCCCATAGGCACAATTCATGAAAGCCTCTCCCAGAAGAATAACACTGGGCTGTGCTTTCACTTTGCAGGGTATGCTGAGATTCCACAGGCTCTGCTAGATTCAAGATCTCTAATTCTGCATGTGGGTTCTTCACAGAGCTCTGATCATGGAGCACATTTCTCCATTGGGATTTGCCTCCACCCTGCCTGCAGCTCCACCTCCAGGTTCTGTTTGGTGTCCTGGGTCTGAACAAGTTTGGGTTTGCTGTCACAGCTTGCTGCATTGCCTTCCATCCCCAGGCAAACACCAGAAAAAACGTGGCTGGAGCTTACATCAAAGCACAGGTGAGACTGAGTTTCTCTCCAGATCATTCCCAGATTCACACTACTTACCCACAGCCTGAAATCAGAATTTCCGACAAAACTCAAAGCTAAAAAAATAATCACATGGTGTCTTTTTCTGCTGAAAACATCTCTTTTAGCTTTGATAAACATATTATAAATCAATATACTCAGGACTGCACTGAAAACAGTACAGCTGAACAAATGATTCCAACATTAATGTTTAATGCAAGTACCCAAAGAGAACCGCCTACTCTGGGCCGTGTGAGCTCGCGCCCTCCGCAGGGACGTGAGGAGTCGCAGTGTGAGGAGTGTCCTGCTGCTGCCATCTGGCTGCCCACGGAGCCACGCTGGCACTGCCAGAGGCAGCACTCAGCCAGGCCACCATGGCCTGCCACAGGGGCTGATTTAGTGCCTTAGGAGACACATTGGCAAGGACACGAGGTAAAAACACTCTGCAAAGTACAGCAGAACAAGAGAAGTGAAAGGAAAGAAAAGTAGAGGGACAGTAGAGAGACCTGCAGGTGGGACACAGGCCAGAGGAAAGGAGAAGAGGGTAAGTAGAACAGGCTACACTGAAAACAGCAGTTTGGGAGGACCTCGAAATGGTATCAAAATTATTCTAGGATGGGAACAGAGGAAGGCAAAATCTAAACTTCAATTTTCTCCAGTGTCTCTGACTATAAAATAGTAACACCTATGAGGTGTTTCATGAGATTTTTCAGGCCATGAAATTTTGTGCTCTATTCAAATAAATGATTTTGCCTTTAAATAAATATGCTGTTTTACATGAATGGTTTTGACATCACTGATTTGCAGTTCCACTATGTGTGCTATTCAGGGATAACAGCAGCAAAGAAGTCGTGAGGGTGGACAAAGTCCAGCGTTTGAAGTGTGACATCTGTATGAATATCATTTTGGTGAATTAATGCAGTGTTGGCAGTTCTATGTTCAGGTGAGTTAAATGGCTTGCTCCAGGTGATGCAGGTGAAGCTGTGCATGCACAGAGAAGGCCTCTGACTTTGTGGCTATTAGGTTCTCATTGAGTTTAATTCAGGTCACTGGTGAAAGTCATTTAGCATTGTCAACTGTTGAGAGTTGTGAAAAAGCCACCCCACAATGTGACACCATTAGTTATTTCTTCTAAGAGGAAAAGTCTTATTAAAACAGCAGGAATGCTGCAGTGTAATCAGATGTGAAGTGCTCCATGCCTGCATAGTGTCAGCAGACTCACTTTGTGCTGTGCTAGGCATGGCTCTGCCTTCCTCCCCCATCCCAGTGACATTTCTCTCTGCATGGAGTCTTGTGTCTAGCTGAGAGATTGTTGACATTAGAACAGTCAGAAAAGTTCAGTTAATACACAGCAGACCACTGTGTGAAGGCTCTCTCTTAAAAGGGAAGAGGCTCCAGTTCCCTGCAGTTGAGCTTGAATATGTGAGCTTGAAACTGCTGCGCTCCATCCTAAAAGGGCCAAAAATGTTACTCCTTGGCTTAATTAGTCTTAACTCTTTGGGAACTGTCATACCATAAGAGTTTAAGCAGCAACATTAACATGAGGATTTCCTACCTGCTATTCCTACTTGTTTATTTCTGGCCAAAATCACAACATTTTGCCCTCTTATCTGTGAAGTAGGAATAGCTGGGATCAGAACTGACAGCTGACTCAAGCCCTATGTTAGGAATTGCCAGGAACTGCATTTCCCTTCATTTTAGATTTGCTTGCACCAGGGATAAATCAACCACTAAAGTAAAAGCATTATCAGTGTTTTTGTCAGGCTTTTAGGGAGAAAAATCCTTCTTATGAAAAAGAACAATTTCACATTTCAGAAAAATTATTTTCAAGTTGCAAAGGCATGGCAATTTAAGAGCTCCATGTGCTGTGATCAGACTGCTGGTGGTAGAAGAGTTTGTTTACAGCAAGCTCAGGTCTCTCTCCATAACACTGCAGATTGCAGCATACTTGTATCAACAGCAGCTACTGAAAAAGTAGTGTCCTCAAGCACACCTTTAAAAAGCTGTTTACTTGGGTTTGTCCCTTTTTATTGTTTGTTGTTTTCTAGTTTTCTAGTGTGGAGTAATTCTTTTGGTCTTTGAAAAGTTGGTTTAGCAGTTCTCTGGTGAGCACTTCTAGGTGGGAACAAGGATGTCATGTAAGGTGGAACAGCACTCAAGTTTCCCTGATCCCTGAAAAAAAATGCTTGAACCACTAGATTCTTCTCTAAATAATGGAAACACTGGGCACTGCTACCCAAAGCAAACTTGCACACTGATTCAAGGTTTCCTAAAGCAGCTGGATACCCTGAAAAGTTGGTGTGGTTTTAGGCATGTACTCCCTTGGAGCACTTTGAATCACCTGCCATGAAGAAATTTCCCATTCAGTTGAAGTCCAGAAGATGGTCATGGATAGGTGCCTGGCTTGGCCTGTGCACAAGAAGGGGCTGGAAAGAGCTAGAGGGGCTTTTATTCTACTCTGAAGTCAGATCACATCCCTGAATCAAGGATTAACTCACCCTAAATAAAAGTAGACTTAGCTTTTTTGTTACTGTTATTGTTTTCAAAATCTTATTTTCTCAGAATTATGTAACAAGTTATTTAGAGCAATGTCTCATAATAAAAGCAGTAAGCTGGTTATGAGAAACAGTCTAAGTATATCTTTTGTGAGCAGTCTGCAAACTAAAGAGAATGTATTAAGAAAAGTCATATTGGGTTAATAATGCTGTGGGCAATTGCCTTGAGGAGAAGAAAATTTAAGGCACACTCTTCTCTGGAGTCTGACAAAATATCTAGCAACATCCTTTACAATGTCCAGACAGCACAGCAAGGCATCCCAATGTGCCCCACTTAGGACAATATTGGGCTATATTGTATAAAAAATCCAGAATATTAATGGATGCTATTTTTAGATAAAATTTTTGAACTATGTTAAAATTCATACAATTACATTTCTTTAAACTAGAAAATGTTTTTCTAGGTCTTGTCTAATAATTTCCATTTGTTACTTTCCTCTGTCTCCATATGCCTGTGTCTTCATACACTCATACAATTGCCACTAACACTAAAGACATTTCTCCTATGAATTTTAGGAGTTTCTAGCAAAGATTGGTTTCAGTAGATATTTTGTCACATGTGGGTTAAAATCTGACACAGACAGACATATTTGGCTGCAAAAGAGTAATATGAGAGCAGGTTATGAATTTTACATCTTTAATCCATTAGCTTACTGGGTTTGAACAATATAACAACTTAGTTTTCCCTGTAATGAAGAATGCTGGGTGTTCTTTGTCACAGTGCTGTGCCTCCTAAACAATAATTACTATTCCTGATTGTTATTTCAAACATATGCTCTGGGTGCCCACTTATTGGCGAAATCTATTTAAGTGTGGTGGGCTCATCATCGTTGTCACGTTGCAGTATCTGAAATAGCTTTCATAAAGAAATATCCATCTGGTCCCCTGCTTTATTTTATTCTTTGCTTATTTAGATCATAATTACAGTTGTGGGGTATCAGGGTAACTACAACTCAAAATTGATCCTATGTGTAACATCTGTTGAGAGTGCCTGATCTGAATATAATTAGGCAGTTTATTGTATTTCATTCTGAGTTAGAGCACATTCTTGTGCAACAATTTCATGTTTCTCAGGTGGCTGGTGTTTTAGCTCTGAAAATGGCACTTTGTCTTGGAAGCAGTAGCTGAAATTATAGTATTATTTTTATAGTTCTCAGACTTTTACTGACTTTGTGGACTATTATGGAATTACAGTTGATTTTGTTTTCTGTCTTTCTAGACTATTTTGTATCCAGATGCAGAACAGTTTCATTATGTGTGTTTGAATGGTTTAGCTGTTCTCTGCCCCCCAGGACCTGGGGCAGTACTTTACCATCATGAAATGATACCAAATTCAGGCTCAGGAGGACTTAGGGGTAACACTGTGATCATCCAGTCTGATTTCTGCTTTGCAGTCTGCCTTTACTTACTGCACTAATTACCTCAGTAAAGGGAATTCTGCTCTTCCACTTAAGTGGGTAATGCAGTAGTAACTGCACTGTAGCACAACTGAGTTATCAGCAGAGAGAGAGATGAGGGGAGATTGTTTTACACAGTTAAATGTTGTTTCTCACAAAATGTTCCTGTCACACAGCTGGTAGGGACTTAGAGAGCTTAAAACAGCATTTTAATGTCCAGAATCCACCAGGCAGAAAGAGCCTTCATGGAAATCTTTTATTTTAAAGCTTCATTCTTCACAGCATTTTCTTCATTGTTCAAAGCAAAATATATTATATTTGGGTATATCCACTTCTGCAGTTGATGGTGAGAAATTTAAGAAGAGTTGCAAATGACACTGAGATTGTCACCCTGGGTAGAAAAAGTACAGGAATATTTGTCAGGCCAGTATTTCTTCTGTTCATCCTTTAGTCCTCACACATGAATTTTGGTCCTTTTTTCTTCCTAAAACAATTACCTCTGAAAAACTTTTAGCTCACAAATGGTGTATACATGTCACACAGACCTCGATTATCTGGTATCAGCTCTAGAGATAAGATTAAATTATCTGAAGGTCACATAGATCAGAACAAAAACCTCAACAACACATATGCAGACATCTGGTCAAGAATAAACACATTTTATTACAGAGTGCAGCTCTTTTCCAACAAGGTCTATTTTCATGGTATCTGTACTATTAATCTAATTAAAAAGCATTCAAACAGACAATGTACCAAAATATCTCTGTGTCCATCTTTGAATTGGAGGTGTTGCAGTGTTTCCTCCATGTCTAACCATATACTCTCCTGGTGGCTGCACCACTCCTATTAATAGTTTAGAGAACTATGTGTGATAATAAAATGACTGTAGAGCTTACAGTCACAGCTCCTGAATAATGGACCATTTTTTTCATAGCCAAACATTGCAAAAACAGTTCCCTGATTTATTAGACATTTATACAACACATTTGGTATCTCACATGTTTATTTGGATTTTGCAAGACATTTGCCTTGCAACTGAGAAATGTAATTAGTACTCAGGAGAAGTGAATGCAGTTCCCAGCTCTCTTGCAGGGAAGGCATTCCTGTGGATGGCAGGAAGAGATGAAGTGCCACATTCATCTAGCTGTGGCTTAGCTCTTACTGTTGTTCTGTGTACAGATTAATGAGAAATTCACACCACCTACTCTCCAGGGTTCCCAGACATGCTGTACTGTCAAATGCAGGTAGTTATGACACCTAGGTCAGCTGCTGGCAATAGTTGGTTGGCTGACAATAAATTCCCTCTCTTAGGGGACTTTTTTCTCAGGGTGTGCTGTCTCTCCAGTTCTGAGCCAAGAGATAATGTGCATATACATTGCACATGCATTTTGGGCCTCAACTCTTGGTCATTTTTGTGTAGTAACTGGTAGCAACAGTTTCTACAGACTGAGAATTATTAAGTGCCTATTACATAAATAAGGAGTATGAGTTTAATTCATATGAAGAAATGTGGAAAACATTTTGGCAACACCCTTTTTACTGCTGCTTTTAATGTGAAAATGTGGCAGTGTTACTTTTTATGGATGTTGTGTTTTGCAGGAATGTGCCCTTTCTTCAAATGATTCTATATTTTTCTGTTCACAGGTCTTGTTTCTTTCTCTTTTGCTGTCTAATAGAGTAAATACATACAGTACAAGAAGATAAATTGAACATTGGAAAATAAGTTCTGGGAAATATTTTGCTATTTATCAGTGAGACAAGAGATTGTCTTTTTTTAAAGTATAAAGGAAAATGATTGATTTGAAAAATGAAACTTCAGTCATCCTTTACTGTTTTAGTTATGCAGTGATCCAAAGTCCTCTAGTGGATTAAAAATGGCTAAAAGGTTGTTCTCTCTATTTGTAAGATCTTTTGGTATTTGTTGGGGATATTTTTTAGTTTTTAAAGTGAAATTGAAGCCTGAGAATTCACTTTCCACATTGCTTTTATGCAGTTTAATTTACTCCAAAAGGATTAGATTAAGGCAGACTTAGAACAGCAGAGAAACTGGAGAACCAGTCATGCAACTTTCTTCCCCTTGCTCACCATTAACTTGTCTGTACTACATCAATGAGTGTAAAACTGATATATTTTAATGAAAAATTATTTCAGGACTAACTCAGTGTAGCTCTAAAGAAATCAATGAAATAAAGTGGAAGTAAACCATAAAATTGCATACGTCAGACTTCAGTTGTCAATTCCTCTTACTTTATTTTAATATCTCCAATTTCTGAGGGAAGAGACACACAGCACACAGGGCCAGGTGGTTCTGCCTTCCTGATTTGTTTTCTGCATTGCCTTCAGTGGAGTGGAGGTGGCATCCATGGCTGCCGTGGATGGTTTGGACTGACTCACATATCACATGCAGCTTATGTTAGATTTGAAATATATTCAGTTTGATCTATTTAGGGAAGGCCTTTTGAAGGATGTTTCATGTAGTGAATGGTGCATATCTCCTTCTTTGATGTGTCTTATCCCATAGCTGGTATCAGGTCAGTTCCCCAAAACATGGAATTTCAGGAATTGTTCCTATGACATCTGTTGTCAATAAGTACCAAAAACTGAAGAAGTGTTTCCTTTGAATTTGGTGAGGGAAAAAAAAATCAGAAGGATGAGTAATTTAGTCCTGAAATTCTTCACCCAGATATCTGTAGAATATGTCAAGGTGACCCATTTTTCAGCTACTCATCCGTCCTCAGGGGACCAAGTATCTCAGAATGGGAAAAGAGTTAGATGGTGATGGCTGGAGCTGAATGAGTTGTGATAAAGGAATATGCATTGCAGAGGACAGTAACTAAGTATGCACCATTCAATATTTAATCTAAAACTGGGCTTCCCCATGAATTTCCCTGAATGGCAAATGGTGTGAAAATGTAGAGAGTTGTAAGGAAGGGCTATAAAAATGTTCTGACATAAGAGATTTTCTATTTTCATGGAAGTAGGGACAAATTTCCCAATGAATAAAATACGAGTAAAATACAACTCAGTTATTGAAACTGCACTAAAGTGTGTGTAGAAGAGAAAATTACATTTTTCCACTCTATCAAATTGTCTAATAATAATAGCAGCCATCTTTTAAATGCTACAAATCAAGCTGTCACTTCATATCATACAATTTGACTGCTACATTTCCTTTTTCTTTAGAAGAGCCTCATGGGATTAGGGTGGAACAAGAACTGTCAATTTATGACAAGAAACATTTCATATTCAAAGTCGCAAAACTTGCTGTAGGTGATGAGATCTGGAAGAAAGCCTTCCATAGTGTTCCCCATGAGATTAACAAACAGTGCAAATTGTTGATATCTCACATATTAAAATTTATATGACAAGGACAGTCCACAATATTAAAGCAAAACTGGAATTTTCCAATAATTTTATTAAACTGAAGCCAACTTCCCTTTCTTCAGTTATACAGGAGCTAGAGGGATTTAATACTATATCCTTTTTCTTTTTTTTCTTTAATGTGCAGCTACTGTCTTTTAAAGAATATCTGGAGAAATAAGATTAACTTTTAAACACTGTACTCCTGGTCTCTCTTTAATATGGCCTTTTCTGCAGAGTCTTCAAGACTGTCAGCTGAAGAGAAAAATTCAGAATCTTAAAATAATTTAGTCTGGATGGAAGCTTTGGAGATCATCTGGTCCAACCTCTGACTTGAAGCAGAGTCAGCTTTGAAGTCATATTGATCTTCAGGGAATCCCTAAGTATTTTCAACAGTATATTCAAAAGTTACTCACCTTTCCCATTTAAACTGATCTCTATAAAAAGGTAGCTCTGGTTTGCAGCCTTGCAATAAAAAATCAAAGTACAAGCTAAAATACACATATTATATCAAATTCCTTCAAGCAGACAATAAAATTCTTGTACCTATGTATTATTTCCTACCCAAGTTATTCTGAAATTTACTTAGTTGACTGATCATTGAATGCCTTTTGTTGCTAGGGAAAAAAAGTTTCCTGTAGTTGGAGAAAACCAGGAAGGAAAGGATTAGCGTGCTTTCAAGCTATTACCATGAAGAGGCCTTGGCCACTATCCTTTGCTGCTCTTTACTACTGATTATTACTTTTTCCATAAGAAATATATATATATTATTATAACAGCTCTGTTTGTTAGGGAATTGAGGGAGGAGTGTTTGTTTTCCTGCATGTTTTTTTTCTGAAGTAGTTACCTTTGTACCACAAGAACAATGAACTTGTAGTTGATTTAAACATATTGTTTGCTGTTTTTCAAAAACATTATTGACTGAAAATGTCAATGACCATGAGTCCCGCTCTGTATGTATCAAATTTACTTCAGTTGTGCATTGCTTTGGAAATATTGATTGCATTCAAAATTAAATCCTGCTGTGCTGTTCAAGCATTCAGTGAATCACCTGTAATAAATTTGATTGCAGAACTTGTTTAACTACAGTATCTGAAAAAAAGAAATCAATGGCATGTGCCAGTTGACCTTTAAGTTAGCAAATGTAATAAGGAAATATTATTTAGTAACTTCAGTCTTTGTGCTGCAACTATGCTTGAACACCAAAATGAAAAAAAAATTCACATTTCAGCTGCTGTAAGACAAGAAATTCGTATTCAATTCAATGACTCATAGCCTGCAGAGACTGACTTTTTACCCAGACTAAACATTTTTGATTTGTGTTTAGGTTTTCTCTATACTATGTGTCCAAGGAATGACACCATTCTGTTATATGTTCATTGTACTGTTAAATGTTTGTTTAAAACATTTAAGACTTTTCAGCTAACTGAAATTTTGTGATTTTTTACTAGACTTGTGCATCTGGGTCTCTTCCTTTCTCAGAGCTGAGGTACAAGTAAATACACCTAAGAAATGGATATGGGAGGGAGTGTTACAGGATGCCTACTTCAGACAGCTGTGTTAAAAATAAAGTGGCAATGTTGACTGAAAATCTCCACTTCTTCTCAATTGTCTTCTTCAGTGTTGTGTACAAGTAGCCATGAAAACACTTTAAAGCAGTAAAAGTTCATATTTATTAAATATAACATATTGGCAAGCTTATTTTCACCCCACACTCACTTCATGTTCATCATCAGTCACACAAATTTCTTCATATACAAGTGTACATGTCTAGATGTTTACAAAAAGGCACAAAAGAAATAATTGTAAGAGAAAAACATACAAAGGAAAATGCAGGAGGGCTCCTAACAGTTTTGAGGAGTGAACTGATTGATGTGCATGATAAATAAATGGACTTGTTTGTGAAATGAGCAGGTAAACAGTCAGAATCCTCGTCTGCACCTGCCCACAAGAGTCCCAAGAGAGTGTGGATGCTACAAACAGAGAAGGACAAAATTGGATGAGATTTAGTAACCAAGCTGCACTCAACTAGAAGGACATTTTGTGTACTGCTAAGTGTAAAAGTGTTACTAACTGTCTAGTTATCTTTTAAGATAAGCAAGCTTTTATTTAAAATGGGAAACTTTTCTACAGCAATAAACTTATGCGAATCTGAGATTCCACACTGGCTTTCTATAGCCTATGATTTTCTATTAAATTTTAACACACAAATTAGGTGTAAAATGTTAAATAGGATCCAATGTAGCACAAGGACATCAATGTCATGGCTACCAAATTCAGAAGTGGTAATCCTGCAATCCAGGATCACTCCCACCTGTGCTGCTCTGATCCTAACTAACTCGAGGTAATTCCCCTGAAACCCATGGATCTGCTGCTGTGATAAAGCTGGGTGATGCATGACTGACTCACATCACTCATTCCTCTGTGCCAAAGCAGAGAAAATCCTAGAGATCTCAAACTCAGTCTGCAAGGGGAATAACTCCCCAAATGATTGATAAAAAGCCTGACAGAAGCTCAGGCAGATTTAGCTGGAACACTGAAGACACTGAATGCTTCATTCAGTGCCCATTCTCCTCCTCTACAAGCCTCTAGCTCACTTATTATAAATGTTTGTGCAACTCTTCCTCCTTTGAGGGCCATACTGATGCACTACACAGCAAACAGGGCAGCTCATTTTGCTGCCATGGTTTTGGCAGGACAAGAGGCTGTCAGGGGACCCATCTTGAACCATCCAGCACTGCTGAACACTGCAAAATGCTGCATCTTCTGGCATACATTTCTTCTGGTGAGAACTGTGTTATTCATGTGACAGAGACCTGTTAACTAAAACAGATTAGCCAGTGCTATGTTGTGTTATGATATGTTGTTATGTTACCAAGCCTCTACATGCCTTTTGAAGCCCAGATATCCATCTGTCCTGGCTTTGGCTGGGACAGAGTTAATTTCTTGCAGTTGCCATGAGGAGGAGGAGGAGAGTGGATTTGTGTGGATGTGGTGAGTAGGTTATTCTGTACCACCTCATGTTACCTACAGGAGTGGCAGAAAGGTACTCTTTCTTTGAAAAAGGAGTGTCCTTTCCAGTAGGAGAAAGTGTAGTTAGGAAGAATTGGTTGGTATTTTGTCTTGGACTTTCTGTGTGATTCATTTTTTTTGTCTTATACCTTTTGTTATGAATATTGTTGCTCTTACTGTTTGTTTTCTTATCTCATTGCTTTTTCCAGCCAGTGGTTCTTATTGGAACCCATGATTTTCACCTTTTGTGCCTCCAGTTCTCAACTCCATCCCCAGAGCTGGAAGGGGAAGGGGAAAGAGGGAGTGAGAGAGTGGCATCTGCTTTGGGGGAGCATCTTGGTGGGGGCACAGAACTGGTGAGTGCTATTCTTAACCACGACACCATCCCAAAATGATTCATATACCAGAAGCTGACTGAAGGCATTTCATGTCTTGTGTGAGTGCAGTAACCACCACCACTATTACAGCTTCCACTGTGGCAGGCAATGCAAACAGATCCCTCAATGACCACTCTCAGTTACAGGAGGCATATCACAGATTGGAACAGTCAAGACTCATATTTGCATGCTCACCCCACAGGGAAAACGTGTCCTCCCAGGTCAAAAAACCAACCATACGTTCTGATTTTTTTTTTTTTTGCTTGGGCAGCTAGTGAAAATTGAATTAGTTCTGCATTTTTATTATTTATAAAACTAATAACATGTCATGTTAAATTTTCCACTTCTGTGTACATATATTGAGTTCTGATACAGGAGATATTTTAATGAGTTGGAGCACTACTGACCCTGTCTATTTGTCCTATAAAAGGAACAACACTCAGAACATCATTCTCTTTTAGTACAATGCCCAAGATAGTCATCATTTTCTGCACTGAAGTGGAAATGTGTAGAATAGCCTGCAAACCACAACCTTGTACAGGATAACTGTTGTAGGATAGGAGACCTTTACCATCTCTGCAAGTAACCAAAGCTTTTACAAATTTATCTCTTCTTTTAAAATGCAGTTATACCTGTAACATTTTTTCTATTATTTTGCTTCACTCATGTTTAAGTTGTCAATCAATTGCCTCACCCAGGGACTGTGAGTCAGATTATAAAGAATACTCATTAGAAAGTCACTCTCAATATCAGGCTGTAGGAGACAAAAAGGGGGCCTATGTATAGGGAGCACTTGTGAAAGAACATTTTGGCTTATTCACTGTGTATAAGACAAAAAATCATGTGGCTTAATTAACAAGAAAGAGGATTCCGGCTAAATATTAAAGAGAAAAGTTAATTGTTAGGGTGGGAAAACACGATGAGAAGGTCAAGAAGCCATTAGACCAGGACAGCAGTTGCATAAGACAGCATCTGCAGTGCTATTAGTGTCCAAATTCAATGGACTGAGAAATATCAAATCCCTCTCAATGACCTCTCAACTTTACCTATTATCACTGTAATGGCAGTGGCTGTACAGTCATTTGTTTGAAATCAGTAGGCAAAGTAGGTGACATCATGGATTACAGTGTGATCCTCTATGACAGCTTGTTGGGAATTTAAGCTCTAGGCATGGATGTGGTATTTATTTTATCCATTTTAGGGTTTCAGAAAGCATTCAGAGATATCCTTGTATATTTATGTATTGCTAAAATATTATTTTGCTTTTTAAAAGATATTAAATCTCCATAAACATACTTAGAAACTGGAGGGACAGAGAAGAACATTGTCTGTGTTTATTTTCAAGTCCACTTGAAGCTAAGCTCAGAAATCCTTAGGCTCTCTCCAGTGCCACAAAACATCTATAAACTAGCTTAACCAGTCTTTTGAGAATGTTCTTACACAAGGGAATTGTCAAATAGGCAGCAGAGAGCTGATACAGCAACTCTTACAAAAAATGCCTTCCTAAGCTTTCAATGCCTAAGATGTTCCCAGGTCATCTTCCTAGGGGCAGATTTTCAGCTTCTAGGTGTGCTGACATGTAAAATAAACTTAAGCAACATTTGATTTGCTCCAAATGACTGGGGATAAAAAAAAATCCCTAGGAGTAGTGAAGCAAAACTGTGATTTTGAGGCACTCCAAGTCCGTATAAGAATAAACTAACAAATACAAGAAACAAAAAACATACAGTGTTTTAAAATAATGTTATTTCTGAATTTGTTTTCACATATGAAGAATCAAATCATACATCATAGAATGGTTTGAGTGGCAAGAGGCCTTAAAAATCACCTAGTTACAACTCCTTTGCCATGGACAGGGACACCTTCCAGTAGATCAGATTTCTTAGAGCCCCATCCACCCTGGCCTTGAACACCTCCAGGAATGGGGCATAAACAACTTTCCTGGGCAACCTGTTCCAGTGCCTCACCACCCCCACAGTAAAGACTATTTTTGCAATATCTAATCTAAATCTACTGTCTTTCATCCTAAAGCATTTTACCCTTGCAAAAATTCCTTCTCCAGCCCTCTTTAGATACTGAAAGGCTGTTTGTTCTAAAGCCTCCCCAGAGCCTTCTCTTCTCAAGACTGATCAGCCTCAACTCTCTTAGCCTGTCTTCATCAGAGAGGTGTTCCAGCCCTCTGATCATCTTTGTAGCCTTCTGTGGACTCATTCCAACAGGTCAATGTCTTTCCTGTGCTGGGGGCCCCAGAGCTGGATGCAGCACTCCAGGTGAGGTCTCATGAGAGCAGAGCAGAGAGGCAGAATCCGCACCTTTGCCCTGCTGGCCTCACTGCTTTGGATGCAGCCCAGGACACAGTTGGCTTTCTGGTCTGCAAGGACACATTGCTGAGCCATATTGACTCTTCTGTCCACAAACACCCTCATGGCTTTCTCCCCAGGGCTGATCTCAATCCCTTCTCCACCCAGCCTGTATTTGTGCTTGGGATTGCCCTGATCCAGGTGCAGGACCTCACACTTGGCCTGATTGAACTTCACGAGGCTCTCAAGCCTGTCAAGATCCCCCTGGATGGCTTCCCTACAGTCCAGTGTAGGGATAACACACACAGATTGGTGTCATTGGAAACCTGCTGAGGGTGCACTCCATCCCACTGCCCGTGTTGCTAACAAAGAGGTTAAAAAGTGCTGGTCCCAGTCCTGACCCCTGAGGAGCACCACTCACCACTGCTCTCCACTTGAACCATTAAGCCATTGATCATAACTCTTCGATTGTGTCCATTCAGCCAGTTCCTTATCCAACAAGTAGTCCATCCATCAAACACACATCTCTCCAATTTAAAGAGAAGAATGTTGTGTGGGACAGTGTCAAATGCTATTTACCATTCCAGGTAGATGATATCTGTTGGTCTGTCATCCACCACTGCTATTACTCCACCAGAGAAGGCCTCCAAATTTGTCAGGCACAATCTGCTTTTAGTGAAGCTATGTTGGTTGTTGCCAATCACCTCTTTATTTACCATGTGCCTTAGCTGACTTTCCAGGAGAATCTGTTCCATGATTTTGACAGACACTGAGGTGAGACTGACCTGTGTGTAGTTTCCTGTGTCTTCCTTATTTCCCTTTTCAAAAATTTGGGTTATTTTTCTCCTTTTCCAGTCAGAGGAAACTTAACTGGAATGTCAAATATGATGGATAGTGGCTTAGTCACTTCCACAGCCAGTTCCCTCAAGACCTGTGTGTGTGTCTTGTCAGGTCCCTTGGGCTTGTGCACCTTCAGATTCCTTAAATGGTCCTGATTTTCTCGATAGAGAATGGACACTAGCACATGGCACTTGTGCAGAGTTGGAGGTAGACACTGTGATTTTGAATGTGTAGTTTCAGTTGTGTGACCAAAATACCAGCTATTTATGTCCACCTTAAAAAGTCTGCTGTTCCTGTCACTGCCATGAGAATGACCCTTAACATGTCCCATGTGTAATTTGTCAGAGAAAGTGGTTCTTTCCTTACATTGTTACAGAAGAAAAGCTAATCAACTTACAGGAACGTTAACAAACATAAGAACAAAATATATTTATATAATTTTTTCTCCTGTGGATAGTAGTAGAGGAAAATAAAACCATCTGTCCAGGAGAGATCTTGTTGATAAATGGAACTACTGCCACTCAGTGATTCCTGTTTAAAGCACACAATGATTTACTGTGTTTTATTTTAGGGAGCGGCAGTTTCTCATAAATCTGTGCAAATCTGCCCAACATCCTGTTTTCTTCAGGCCACACAATGTTGACCAATTTGGTACAAGAAAAAAAACAAAATAAGAGACAGCATATGAGTTGTAGGAATTTAACAATATGTTTGAGCAGGTAAAGGTGGGAGTGTTCTGACAAAACTCCAATTATCTCTGCAGAATGCAGTGGAAGCAATTAATGAAAACAATCTCAGCATGAAGAAAAAGACTCCACCTTAATCTTTAAAGCTTCCAATTAATTATTGCCTTTCCATTATTCTACTTTGGTATTCTAGGACTTGGGTGGTAAATTCTTACTACTACTGATTGTTGAACCACTATGATATGCTACCTCAGGTACCAAAATATTTGGGTGAACTACAAGATTGCTCCTCTTTATTAAAGCTTAATTAATTAATGCTTAATTAATGCTTAATTTTAATATTTTATTGGTTGTTCATAAAATCACTTAATTAGGAGACAGATTGAATGAATTTTTAGCACATCTTACTGGTCAAGCAAGTACATGACTCAGCCTTTTCAGCTGCTCTCCATCCCATTGCTGGAACTGCCTTTTCAGAAGATACAGGAAAAGCAATGCCTAGAAAGTGATTTTTCACCTCAGCATAGAGGCTTTGAACTTAAGCTTCAAAGTCTGTGCTTCCTCTATGAAGTAATAATAGCCTTCATTTTTTATAGTGCTACTTACCAGCTGCTCTGAAGCACGGTACAACAGAAGACAGTATCATTAAGTCCCAGCAGAAAGACAAAGCATTTGAAGCATTAAAAAAAAAAAAAAGAAAGAAATGGCAGACCAAACAGCACCTACTAAGCCTCCCCAGAAGCTTTTTTAGGTAGTGGTCCTTAGCTCCCCTGCTCAACCATGTTAATTACTTTGTAAGCTCAGTGCTCGTTGTTGAGATGCAATCCCTACTCTGTGGAAAAATGTGGATGAGGACAAAGTGTGTGGATGTAAGAAAAGTCAACCTCTGGGTTTGGGTTATTGCTGCAGAAATGATTGTACACCAGGGTGGATAACATGTAAAATTCTAGTAGATGTAAAATACTAGTAGAGACAACACAAAAAATTGCATTTTAGTATTTTATTGTAGCGGTACACCTTTTAATCCACTTACTAAAAAACATCTTGAGTAGCTGCAGCTTCATATTTATATACTGCCTATTAAGGGCTTTCTTCATTAAGATTTGTATTTATGGTAAATAGCACTGAGTTATTAACTGGTGTGTTAAAATTTTTGTTTGTTTTCCATCAAATCAAAACTTCAAATCTTAAAAAGAATCTAGAATACAGCCACTTGATGAAAACCTAAATCCACTTCTTGGAAATTTCACAAATGGCCAACAATTTCAGAAAGATAAAATTACTGTTTGCTTTGTTTGGCAGTAACTATTGGCTCACATCAATTGTGGCCCAGCTTTCTAGAACCACTAAATATGTTTTTTAAAAGCAGGAATGCAGAGAAGTGATTTTCACCCAACACTTTGAACTTAAGCCCTGTGATGTGTTATCCCATTTCAAATGGTAATTTTACAATCATTCAGGTTTCAGACTCAGAAACTCTGACTGCAGAAGAGCATGTGAAAACCTGAAAATAAGGAGACAAATCAATTTTAAAGTGGGAGTGCTAAAGAGTGCAATGTATTAGGGCATAGAACATGACCTGCAAAACACACATGGATGGAGGAATGCAAGCTCTGCAGTGATTTCTAAAGTCAGTATGAAAAAGGGGGAAACTAAAGTAATCTTTTGTATTTTTTTTAATTCAATTTATTTACTGTTTTCCTGCAATATGTTATGAAAGCAACAAGACTGGAAAAAATATGTTTGCCACAGGTTATGTACCTTTCATTCCATGCTTCTTACAACTAATAACCATAGTGCTATACTTATGAAATGTCTACCTCCAGTCCTAATCAGACAGTTCTATTCTTAAATTAAATTAGTAATGGAAAAAGCAGAAACTGATACACATGGGAATAAAAATAAATGAAGTATCCTTTCATCCTTGCTGAGCTTAAACCAAACACACTAAACTTGGAAAAGACCTAAGGGGCACTGCAGACAGCAGAGACCTGACAGAGGACAAGGCACTGAGAAAAGGACAGACTGCAGCACTGTGGATTTCTCTGTTTATTAGTGGCACAATACATGTGCTCTCTAAAGCATTAAATCACCAGTTTTTATAGTACTTGTATCTGTAATCATTCTCTGACAAAAGTGGAAGCTAAAAGTCGATATCCAGTGCACTTATGGAAAAAAGGGAATTTACAGTCAATATATATTTCTATATTTGAAATATAATTTAATACAACACCTTGATTTAATCTGAATAATGACAGCTGAGCAACTTTTTTGTTCATGATTATATTTTAGATATGAAATGAGTCAAATTAATTTCCAAAACAGTTTAAACTAAACAGGAAAAAATCACTTTTCTTCCTGCATAAGACTGGTCACACAATGAGGATGGAAATAGTTTATTCAGTAATAACTAATCCAAGAACCACTTGAGATATATACAGTTAGAATAAACCTTGATCTGGCAGCTTTTTTTCCTACAATCTGTTCCTACAAGAGACACTAATCTTGGCAACTTTCAATCTCTGAGGAGAACTATTGTCATTCCCGTAAGTACTTTTAAATTATTCCCGGTTAACCATAAACTAAACTATAAATACACAATTAAGGATTAACAACACCATTTATCAGACATGACATACAAGCCTTCCATGCTGTTGTGAGAAGTACTCAACTTTAATGTCTATTTGGAACAAAAAAACTTCTACATATTTTAAGCAGAAAAATTTGTGATACAAAACAAATGATTCTTATTAAAATTACAGGTGACACCAGTGCTAGAACTGAGAAGGTTTTGAATGATTTTAGATAACATAAGATGAAGGGTTAGTATTCTTTCTTGGAGTAAAAAAGAACACTTTCTCTGAAACACAGCCAATATCCAAGTGTGAAATGTCTTGTCATCTGAAGATAACTGCTGTCAGAATTTTACTGTTCTGTTACTTGATCCAATTAAAAGAAAAAATATTATATATGCAAAGTTCTGCTGCTATTGTTTTCCTAATGTTAAAAAATAAAAATTAAAAGTTTTAATTAGGGAAATTACTGCTTTGGGAAATTACTAGATAAGCAACCAGATTCAGTTGGAGAAAAATTGCTTGGGGGTTAAGTTAGGTACTAAATGTATTGCTGTTACATCCTATCTCTGGTAGACCTGCATGACCTTCTGCATAATCTCCCTGGCTGCAATGTACACTAACTTCAGGGAACAGGAGGAAGCTTCAAAAGTGAGATATCCACATCTAACCACACAGAAAACATGTGTCAGTGACTGCTGATAAACATAAAATTAGGCGACCATTTTAAAACTTTGCTAATCCATGCAGAATTCCTAGATGCTGAAATAACATCTATAGAGAGATGCTGTCCATGTTTTCTTCCTTCCCTAATATGTTTCTGGAGTGCCATGCCCGTAGAGCCCTGACTGCAGAAACCATTGTGTTGGAAAAGAAGATTTCAGGATGCTGGCCTTGCAAGGGCTGTGGATGGCACAAACAGTGCTGAATGAATGAATCCCTTGGTAACAAACAGCTCTGCCTACAGAATAAGGATCTGCAGTTTTCCCTCTGATTACCTTGTTGTTAACTTGATCAGCTACAAGCATGCATTTTCACATTCCTGCAGCCATGAAGGAAGGGCCTGTTCAGAGGTCATTCTGTGAGATGAATTGGCACAGTGCATTTCCTCAAGGAGAAAATTAAAAGCACTCTTAGCACATTGTCAGTATTGCTTGCAAAATACAGAATGGATGTTAAATACTAATTACCACTGAGACAGGGTTTATGTTTGGCTGAGAAACTTTTAGGAATGACTGGTGTCTGAAACCTAATTTTTGAAGAAGTTTGTAAAATTATTTATAGCAATAATAACCGCAAATTGAGAAGGAATAGGGGAAGTTATACTTCATGCTAGTTCCAGTCTTTCCCAGATCGCATAATCTGTAGGAAATAGATATCAGAAGTCCTGTAAAATGTGTAATGGAGTCACACACTGCTCTGCTCAGTACCTACTCAAGGATGCTATTATGCCCAAAGAATGTGAAGCAGCTATCCATGAATGCCTCCAAATGCAGGAGGTGCAATACTGGCCACATTAAAGGTAATGGAGATTTTTGTCTCTGCCTTCAGCAGGGCACAGATTTTGTTCCAAGAACAATTCTCTCTTTAGTTTTTAATGAGGACTGCAGTACCTGTATCTAAATACTTTTTCTCTCTTCTCAGTGTTTCCTATATGCACCTGCTACAATTCAACTTTTCTGTAATGCACATACTGTAAGAACCACATGAATTTATTTAAAAATCCAATTCATCATTTAAAAAATAAAGAAGCATTCTTTTTTATTTTTTTCCATGATGAATCACTGAGCTTGCTGAGTTTTCACCAAATACTGTTCTACTGTATTTCCAGATAGCATTGTTCCCTCTCAATATTTATGACCAAACTACCTGGATCAGGTTAAACCTGTAATAGGAAATCATATTGAGCAAAAAAAAACCTTGTGAAAGTTCATATCCTAAACATTGTGGCTACCTGCCATAATATTACCTGCACCATTCTGCTATGGACTTGCTGTTTTAAACCTTCATAAATCACATTTCTTATCTACTGCTTATTAATAAAGTGGAAAACTAAAGGGAAGAACGAATGCAAGAAAACTCTTTACCAGAAATGGATTTTTCTCCTAATGAGAATCCTGCTTTGCTATAAGCAGAATTAAACAATGGCTTGTGGAAGGATTCCCTTCCCACTCAACCCTGGGCACCAGACTGAAGTTCTTCATGCAGAACTGCAGCTTCACCAATACAGTCCTAAGAACTCTTTAAAACTTGGCATTTATATCAAGTTTAGCTTGTTCAAAAATTTTGTTTAAAATACCAATCGGAAACATTTTGCCTTAGAAATTCCACCTTTCATTTTGTAATGAGGGAGCTTCACTCAAATATTATGAAATTATCTGTCATACTGGCATCATTTTTACACAAATAATTTTAAAACTGTGAGTAAACATTGATCTATCCATTTTCTACTTGTACAAAACAGATACTGGGATATTTCTGATCCTGGACTGCATGAATATGCCTGAATACCAGTAAAATTCCAGTATGGCTTTTATCAATATCTGTTTTATTGACACAGGTAATAAAATACAATTTTTTTGTAGGAATTGATTATAAAAATAGTAGTACTTATTAGCTTTTCTTAGTTATTTGAACAATAAAATATTTTTCTGTGTATATTACAGTTTAAAGAACATGCTGTTATTGTGTATGCAGCACAAAGTTTAGAAGGGAAAAGATTATATGAGTGGCAAAAATAAAACCTTCCCAAGGACTTCTTTCAAAAACTACATTGACTTATAATTTAGATTTCATAAAGTGATTACTCTCCATCTTCTGTTTATACAGCTAGAATACCTACAGGTAAAACAAGACATTGGACCGTTTTATGCAAAGTATTTTTTAACAAATTAAACAAAGGCACATCTGTCTGAAGAATCTCACAATCTTAAGCCTTGACAACAGGCAATACAATGTTGGTTTTAGTGGCCAAAAAACTGTACATAATCAATTGCCCACCACATTATTTGAAAGCTATCTCAAAAAAAATTTCAAAAAATGCCAATGCATCATCTTTTAGACTTCCCCAAGTGCATCTCACATTTGTAAGAAGTAGAAATCAATAAGAAGAAATTAAAATTTTGAAAGACAAAGCTTAAAAACACTAATCAAAGTTGTGTTTCCACACGTCAAGAGACTTCTAGAAGATTTTCATGCAGGACACAGCAAGTGCTCTGTCGTTAGCACCACAACACACATATATGTGCCTAATTCAACCCCAAGAAAGAGCAAGTCAAAAGGAAAATATCATAAGAAACCAATGTATCCAGAAAGTATGCAACCATCAAGCAGTTTGGACTTTCAGTTTTGATCTAAAAGGTTTTCAAATTTGGGCTCTTTTGATCTATTGTTCTGTCTGTGATCATGTGCAGTTCTCAGACATGAATAGACATGGCTGCCAGCTTGAAGGCAACCTGTCACCACAGAAGTATCCAATGCAAGATTCCCAGGAACTAAATCCAACATATATTTTATGGTAAAATTGCAAGCAATTCAAAACTCCTTTCTGCATGAGGATGGCAAATTATAGGGATATTTATTTAAAAATATTTAACTTATTTCTCTTTTGGACAGCTTAGAATAACAATTGAAGTATCAAAGACAGCAGAGAAAATTAAAATTCCGTCTCCACTTTCCAGTTTTCAGGTATTGAATATTTTAGGAATACCCCAATATTTTAAGTTGTCAGCAAATTCCCTTCAGGTGCATATAAATCTTCATTTCTAAGTTAAAGAAAGGAAGCAGCAGGAATTGCTGGCAAATGATCTGAATAAAGTTTTTGTCTTCTAAACAGATGATGATAATATACTATGAATCAAGCTATCTTTGAGAAAGTAAACCAGTGAAAGATTCCCAGGGCTAAAACTGTTCTTTGGAAAAACAAGAAAAATACCACTTGTCCTTCCAGGATATAACTAATAAGGACAAAGAACAAAAAAGACCCTTAATCACACCTACTATATTAAAATGCTTTTGGGGAGCTGCTTTGACTTCACACAATGACAAAAAGCATAATCAATGGGTAATTCTTGAGTGTAAGCATTCAAAGGACCACATAACTCACAGTGCACCATATCTGAGCTTTTCTTCCCTTTGTCCTCTCACAGGGAGTGTTAGTTGAAAGACTCACAACAATATATTGCAATTGTACTATTACAAATTGCCATATCTTCAACTTTGACACTCTATCCATTCCCTGCAATGTATAAAAATGAAGCTTAATAGCCCAGTACTTAAACTAAGTCTTGTCATTATTGTGGGCACAATAGCAAGCCTTCTTGGAATTGGCCATCCAAGCCATGGGGAGGCTTGGAATTAATTACATCACTGTAGACAATAATTTGCTCCTTGTGGTAGTAGTTATCTCTTTCCACAGTTGGTTCTCTTTTTTGTTGCTTTGTGATGTCCCATTAATCACAGATACATTTAATCTGTGTCATGTGATTCATCATCCTTTATCCCACAGATGTTTCCATCCTGGACTCTGATAAACTGCTAATTTAAGTGGGTGATGTCCAACCTTGAATATCACAATGGCTTGTAGCACACCACTGAGAATCAGCTACTACGTTCACACAGCCCAAGCTTTTTAGTAAAGCTAATTATTCCACAGCCTCTGCTCGTTTGTTGGGGTGGAGATCATCTGAAATGAGTGGATAGCATTTTTAATGTGGGCTTGACATGACAGGGCATAAAAACATACAGAGTTTTCCTAATGTGAGAGTATGCTGCTTCTTTTCTTCTCTTTTCCTTTCCTGTCTTCAAGTCTTTCAGGTTTCTTCCTAACATGACATGAAGCTGACTATATTTAGTGGACTGTGGAGAGGGGAGAGGAAGAGAGAAAGGTTTTGCTATTTCTAAACATTTTCCCACTGTCTTCAGCAGGGGAGAGAAACAATTGCATAAAAATAAAATGAGACCTAAAGGAGGTATAGTATCTAACACCATAATTTGGAGAACAAAGGTATTTCAAATAATAATATCCCTTGATTTCTGTTTTAAATGAGAGGATTTTTCTAACATTTTTCAATTTATTCTTGTGTTAAAAGACAAGTAACAATAGAGTGCTCATTCAGTGGGAACTGATATCTCATTAGTGTGGTGTGTATGAGAGGAGTGTATCAAAATGCCAGAAAAAAGTACTGTTAGATGTTTTTTTACCTTGAGAAAGAGCCTGAGGGCAGGTGTAAGACACTGACTCGCTCCTGCCACATGAAAATTGTAGCTCGTAATGGCTTTGCAATAAGACTGGCTGCACCAGCCTGAACAATGCAATAGATGTCTATGCAAGAAGAAAAAGCTTTTCTTCACAATTACTTCAGTGTGCTGTCTGAAGCAGACAGGGGAGCAGGTGGCACCCTGGCTGTGCTGATGATATGGCTCTCCAGGTCAGGTGTGATCACCAAGCTTTCTGTTGAGGCAGAGTTCCAAATGGCTCCCAGGTAAATCCTCCTCTGACCCAGAGCAGGGCACAGGGGCAGAGAGGAGCTGACAGAAAGGTAGAAATACCTGTTCATTACCAGTGGAGCACATGGCATGTCTCATGGTGGCAATCCTGTTTGGCTACCCCCAGTTTCAGACTGGAAGAGATTCAGCCAGGACTAAACTGACCAACTGGTAGCCTTGTAGTCTGTGAAGCTTAAATAAATGACCCTGCAGAACACATTAGTTACACTTTCCATGTCTAGAACATTACGTGCCACTGTCAGCCCCACTTGCCCTACTGCTTCCACCCTACCTTACTATTTTTCTTCTGCTAGAGAAAGATCTCAGTTTTCACCAAAGACAGGCATTTAAGAATTGAAAACTTGCTATATTGTTTGATGGTAGAAACACTAATAACTTTTGAAGAACAAACAAATGAAAGATTCTGTACAGAAATCTTATGAACACTTTGGTCATGTCTAAATTAGGTTTAAAGTGTGAGGCCAGTATGTGCTAATTAGGTTTTGTAATGTCTGCGTGATGAGAGATTTCTGGTCCAACTTGGACATCTTAACAGATGCATTAGGCAGAATATCTCTTCTTCAGATTTCTTAAGGATATAAGTCAGTATGAAAGCTGATAAAAGTTAACTCCAGCTATTTAAAGTTCAGTCAAGGTAAGACTTAAAACCAGTTCTTAATGCTGCTTAAAACAAAATTTTGAAAATGTTTGTTTTGTTTGATTTTTACTGCTCTGCAGACAACAAATCTCAGCTAAACCAGCAAATTTCTAATGATCATCAAAAGATGTACACTCTTGCAGAGGCCAAAATGTGTACCTTTTTATGATTCACTCAGGGAACAAGTTAACAAACCTGTTAGAGAATTTTCTTTTCTCTGTTTGGTTACTACACCACTCATAAAACTTTCACATTTTGCAATGAAGTCTCTTGTTAGGGGCTTTGTTACTCACACTTCAATAAGGGGCTTTCACAGGATTAGCCAGCTATAACTTTAGGAGGAAAAATTAAAGAATGGGATATCACTTACCAAGAAAACTAGTTCCTTGCCATTGTGTTGTCTGTGGTGAAAAATACTGATTCAAAAATATGCTCTTTGTATAGAGCCCACACTCACTGCACATAACCTGCTATGGTTTTGTCAAAAGCAGTCATAACTTCATAAAAGGTTCTTTTAGCTTAGTTCTCTGTGAAGAAGGTGTGTTGTTCCACCTACTTGATCAAACCCTGAGGGCAGAGGAACAACACACATTTTTAGGCATGAAATTTCCCTTTCAGTTCTCCCATTCAGCCTCAGACTGACAGATCCACAAGAGCTAGTGAGACAGTTTCTGTTCCCTGCTAACCTCTTGGCTGGATCCCTTATCCTCATAAGATGTCCTCTTAGAGCAAGGACATTTTCTCTACTGTCTCACCATGTGATATAACAAAGACAGAATATTTTCGATGCGATGTTTTGCAGAACTGATCTCATGCAATGGCACTTCAGAGCACCATCATCCACATCAACATTTTCCTCTGAGACTTGAGAGCTTCTCCAGACACATCTGGGAGATGCAGGGAAAACTATGACAAAGGCACTTCAGCCTTCAACATGTTCTTTTCCAGATGGAACAACAGGAATGCTCTACATTCCATTTAATTTCAGAGGCTGTGGTCCGATTTTTTTTAAGGTTCTGTAGCTTCCTGCTTTTGTTGGAAATGCTTACTTAAAAATTTAAAAAGAAAAAAATAAAACCCACAACAACAACAAATCAAAAAAACCAAATTCCTTGTTATTTGCATGAGCACTTTGACATTGTGTGCAAGTGCATCCTCTGCTTGAGATACCCTTCCTGGGGTTGCCTCAAATCCTACTTGAACTCTTATGGGAACAATTTGGAAATGCTCCTTCATTTTATGACATGCCACTTGACAGTGTCACTGAACAGATCTCTGAGACAGGTATTATCAAAGTTCCTCCTGTAATCAAGTCACTCATATACATTCACTTTTAAAAGGCATGTGCTTGCTCAGAAATTTTTTGTTCTAATTTCTCTGCTTCTCAGCCTCCCTGTATTTCAAGCAGAATATATTCAGAAGCAAAACATTAAGTAAGGGCCACTTCTTACCTTTCTTTGAATATCAGCTAATAAAAAGTACCACCATTATATGAGAACTTTTTCATTTTACTATTTGTTTGCACAAAAGGCTTTAGACTGTAAGTAGGATACAAACATTACATTAATTATTTATCTGAAAATTCCATTATATTCTTTTCTTCTTCTGGTTGCAATTATGAAGCAAGGAATCAAAAAAGGAAGAATTTTGGTTGATATGATGGAGTAGGTAAGGTCATATTTAATGTCACATCTTCCACTAGTTAAATAAGATGCCTGACACTAATTACAAGTGTAGAGGATTAACCACAGACGCTGAGCATCCTCCTAGAACATACACACCCTCCTGCACCTGCAAGTCATTGTGCAATTGATCAAAAGAAACAGGTGCATTTCAAGACACCCTCCTGCACTGTGGAAACCTGGCAATGCTCCACGATTAACATGAAATTTCTAACTCACTCTTAAAAGCTGTATCATTGGCACATTATAAATGCATGTTGAAAGTCAAGGACAAATGTAATATAAATTGACAACATTCTTCACTGTGATTGATGCTTGTTATTTTGCATAATTTGTTTATTGTTTGGTGTGTGTTTGTTTTTTAGAATGTCTATTCAAGCCAAACCCTTGAGGCATCAACAGTAGAAGTCTAATCTCTCCAAGGACATATTTTATGCTATTAAAATCTCACAGAGAATAACACTATGAAACCAAATAAATTAGATGAGCACTGGAGTTCCTGGGAGTGATGTAGGCTATATATAAACCTAGGTAACCAGGAACTGCCCAATTTCTTTTATTAATAGTATATATATATATATATTTTTTTTTAAAAACCACAACCTACTGCCAACAAAATCACATTGAATGTAAGGTAATATATTAATATTTCTGAAAAGATGTCAAAGGAAAATGCAGGCTTGTAAAACAAATCAATTCATGCATTTATGTTTTGATTCCTAGAACTGTTATTTATAATCCAGACTAACAGGAGAGCATATGTTTAATTGAAAGGAATGTCAGAGTTCTGCTCTATTTCTATAAAAGTGAGAGGGACAACTCCTGGTGTTCAATCACAACCTTCAGTGTTCTGTATGGTCAGACCTAGAGTGCTTGGCACGTTGCAGTTGTGAGCCCTTCATTATTCTTTGTCTTTTCTCTTTAAATACTGTCACAAGGGAAAGTCAATACATGATTATAAGGTCAATGCAAATTTTAAAAAAAAGCCTACAGTTTAGATTACTACATATAGCAGTCATACTAATTTGAAGTAGAAACAATTTGGTTACATGAGATCCACTTTTAGTATTGGGCTCTTTGTTTTGTCATAGGTTAAGATATTTTCTGCTTCACAGCTGTCTCTCAATCAATCAGAAAGCAGTTTGTATTTCCATCCTCTGGGAATCTTAACTTTTTGATATTAACAGACACATCGATAAATGCTTTCTAATTTTCAAATGTTATTCATCTATTAATCCCAAGATGCAGACATGTGGAGCTAGTTGGATACTGACTTTAAAATAAAATTATTGCCAATTTTGTTTCATTTTCCACTTACAGCAGAGAACATATATTCTGCCAAGTTAGCTGAAAGTTGGCTGTATCATCAGAACCCACTATGTGCAGCTACTGTAAATGTGGAATATGTGAACTTAGATGCAGATGACATTATACTGCAGTTCCTGTCAGTCTTGAGATAGGCATATACACAGCCCAGGTTGTTACTTATTTTTCTATACATCCAATGATAATAGATATGGCTGAATTATGCATTTTTTACATACTGCCTGCATTACTGCTTACAATACAAAAATTGATTAATTTACTTAATGTTCCAGGTAATTTCTAATTGCTACTCTTTTATAAATTCCATCAATCAAAGAAGAGCCTTGTGACATTGGCAGATAATTTTTGTAAGGAATGATACGGAGTGATGAAAAAGAAACTGACAAATTAAGCTGCTTCTGCTATTTTTATTCTTTTGGACCTAAATATTTATTAGCTGGCTCCACAATGGACCCACGTGTCATTGTGTGAAAATAGAAACAGATCCTCCAAGGCGGTGAATGCTTTAAGAGTTAGGACAAGAGAAATTAATTATTCACGTCTTGAAAGGAACAAATGATGTTTCCCAAGTACAGTAATAAGTGTTAAGCAATGAAGATGTCTGCAAGATTCTGAACAGAGGCAGAGCTAATGATCAGTATTGTAAGCCTCGAGCCCTGCCCAAAATATTTGCAGGAATGAGTTCAATTCAAGTGCCTTGCACACCAATGCTGCTTGATTTTTGTCAGTAATTAGTATGAAGTGTGAGGTGGGCCTTGTAACTACAAATAGAACACTTAGGGAGGACAATGCTGTGGATATTTGTTACTTCAGGACGGTGACAAATTTTGTACAGTTGTATTTAATCTAAAGGGCAGCTGAGGTCCATGAAGTCTCCTAGTGGTCCTGATCCTGTAAGAGTCCAGGTAAGAAACACAGATGGAATAGCCCATATATAATTTCTGGCTTGCATAAATTTCTTTCCTTCTCAGGCATTTTAGAAGAATATTTATATGTATCCAGGTTTATCATGCAGATAGGCTGGGATTCCGCTACAAGGGGTAGTGACACAAAGCTATTAATAATGTTGCAGGTGCTGAGCTAATTTTAAGCATGCTTCAGAAATGTCAGCATAAGAGGAAAAACATAGTTCAGGTTGCTCTTTTTGCCCTATGAGGGCACAGGGGGGGGAAAAAAAAGAAAGGGAAAAAAAAATGTGTCCGAAGGCTCTCCTGGAATGAACAGAATGAAAGTATTGGATCAAAGACTTTTAGTCCTTTCCTGACAACAGTTGAAACACCATTGTTTTATAAAAGGTGCCTGTGCAAGTGCTGTTCCCCCTCACAGCAAATTCCCTCAAGATGTGCATCCCAGTGTGCCAGGCTCTGGGATAGCTATTTTTGCATCCATATCTCAAATTTCTCCTCTAAAGGCTAAAGTCCTATCTGGTCACTCTGCCTCGAGAGAACACCTATTTTTCACTGCCCTTTTCTCATCCTGGCATGGTTGGACTTTTATGAAAAGAAATAGATTCTGTAGGCTATATTAGAAAGGCTATATTAGAAAGATGAAAAAAGCCCTTTCTATTGCCCAGGCAACTGTCATCTCTATTGCAAGGGTTTTTAATTTCATGCTTTTACACTCACACTTACAGTCCCATCTTCAAAGGTTTCATAACAATTATTTTCAGCTGTTATATCCAGTGGAAGTTGCAACTGGCATAATTACTCATAAGTTTGCCCTTTTGTTTTCAGAGGTGCCTTACACACTTCAATGCTCAAGAAATAATAATACAGGAGTAATACAGTATGAAAGTCAAACCATACACTTGGTCATCCGTTACTTATTTTTATATACTTATGCTCAAAACAGTGTCTGATTTAAGACATTGTTTAGGGCTGAAATATTTTCACTTCTTTTATTCAATTTGAGAAGAAAAACCCACTCCCACAAAATTTCTTCCAGAAGTAATTTGCTTTTCTCCTGCATGTTCACAGAATGACATGGTGATGTTAAAATAGAGACCCACATATTACAGTAGTATTACTACAGCTATATTATAAAATAATAATATTAATATTCACATAAAAATCCACAGATTACTGTCTTAGCAGTTGAATCAAGATATTGAAGGGTGATTTAGGACTGCATGAAGCAGCTTATAGTCTCAGCCCAAGCATTTTGGTGCTCAGTAGGAGCTCTCACCAAAGACTAGAAAGCACCCATGAGGACTCTCCTGGATCTATCCCTGCAGCAGGCATTGTCCTGGGTTCAGGTGTCATTCACACAGCTTGGGACAGGCAGACTGTGCCAACTGCAACAGCCTTTCTCAAGTGTTTAGTTTCTGTCTGGCCAAATTACACTGTTACCCTTTAAGTCCCTGCACTCATCATCTTTTCTGTAGAGACAAATTGTGACACCTGAAACACCCAAAACATTCAAAAGGTTTTTCTCAGGTAAACTATGTAGAATATATATTCTGAAAAGTCCTAATAATATCTTTGAAAGAGATTTACAATACACTTTGTTGTGTTGATAGTCCATGTACCAACCAGGCCCTAAGCAATTTTTGACACCACAGAGTTCCAGAAGCTCTGAAGGGAAATTACCAGAACATATTTGCTTCTGCTGGAACCAGACTTAGCATTTAGGATATTTTCATTGTCACTTTCCAGCTCATTAGCCTTTCTGCATCAGAAAAAAATACTGATATCCAGCCAGGATGAACTCATGAGTCATTTGTTTCAAGTCTGTTCAAATAAAATCAGGAGAAAAATTGGATGGAGACTCTTAAATATTTATTTTTAACTGACTATCTTGGACATAAATATAAGATGATTTTTCTTTAATTTAGTGGTAATTATAGTTTACATTAATAAAATGGCCTTACAAATTGAGGTACAAACTAAGAGACAATGCTTCCAATTTGTTGATCAGCTTCTCCAGAAATGTAGCAAAGGGGGAAAAGTAGTAAACATCATACCTGAATGAAAGCAAAGGCATTTTACATTAGCAGACAGTAATCACTCACACTGGAATTTAGGAATACCACCACCCTCTACTATGGGTGAAACATATTCCTTCAGACATCTGGGTTCCCATGCATGAGTAGGATGAGGGTGCCTGTTTATCAAAGCAGAAAACTCCGACAGTATAATGCTCTCAATGTCATGTTGGGCTTGAGTGATGCCAATTGAATTGTTGATACTACTTTTTGTACTGCAAATCTGTTGCTCTGAAACATCATTAGCTAATTTTACACAGCCCCTGTGCAATTTACCTCACTATAATGCTCCAAGGATTTGTCCTGGGCAATAGGGGGGGAAACTCTACTGAACAATACTCTCTGTTCAGGTGATTACAGCCAGGAGCAGGTGTGTAATCTTCAAAGACATGCTCCTGGCTATGATAAAGATTATTCACTCTGACTCGTGGCTGAAAAACTCTAGATAAAGAACCAAGCAGGCAAGTAAAGATGAGGTGAAAGTCAGAGGGCTGAAAAATCTGTTCAGTCTTTAGCTTGGGAATCACTGCTAAAATCTGGAGTGAAATGGCATGGAAACTTCCTTTTACAGGTGATGAGAAACTCTTCAAGAAACTTTAGGAATTGAGGTATCTAAATCATATCACTTCCACTAAATACAGAGGTAAAATAGCTGTGGAAATTGAAGTGTTGCTCCTGGGTAATAGTTGCATGCTCAGCAGCTGAGCTTTTAAGGAACAAAATATTTTCCCAAATTTGCAGTGATAAGTTGTTAAACCCTTGTGGTGGGTGCCTAAGCTCAGGTTGCTTGTAGCAGATTATATCCATTCAGCCAATTAAGGCTCAGCAGCAATGTCCTGCCTCAACTCTGCTGACCAGGCTCCACAGCAAACACTTCTAACTGATGTCTTTTAAAAAGGCAGTAAGTTCCTCTACTGCCTTTTGGTTTGGTGGTGAGACTTTTTTGGTTTTGTTTTTGTTTGTTTTATTTTCTGCATAGCCCAGTCCCATTAATGTGCTCTAAGGAAATCTGTAGCCAAGGTGTCAGGGTCTGGAAGTAGGACAGACAGATAAGGATGGACCTAAGTTAATAGACAGTGACAGTGCTTTTAGGGGAGTTAAACACTCTAACAAATGTGTTCCCATGCAGGGGCCAAGGTGAGTCTTTTAGCACCTAAGAGGTTGAGAACCAAATGTTTTCAGGAGTAGATATTAATATAAAAAAGAATTTCAGAACTGTATCTTCTGGTCAAAAGCCTGGCATGCAACCTTTTTTGATCAGAGCATTTAAACTGTTTTCCAAAGGATCTCTGGTTACTCTAACCTCACACTTGTTTCCTTTAAATGATACAGAGTGGTGTCTGGAATGGACAAAGGTGACATCCAGGTGACACCAGTCATGGCAGGTGAGATGACATAGAAAAATCTCTCCCTCACTTGGCATACATTGATGCAGAAACATTGTCTATCTGCAGAGAACCATCTGAAATCCAACAAGGGCAAATGCAGGGTCC
>VZRX01022378.1:22618-37706 GCA_013398075.1 Notiomystis cincta | reverse complement strand
AGCCAGGCGTAGGGCTCAGAGAATCAAAAATATGATCTTAGCTCCAACTACTTCTCTCCTTCCTATCCCATACCTTTCTGTTTGAAGGCAATGTGGCCCATATTTATTTTCATCCCTTCATGCAGGCATCCTCAGCTCATAGGGCCTATTTCCCTGCTAGAACTTTGGGAATGCTACTTGATCTCCTAAAGCTTTGTTCCTTTCAGGTAATTCCAGACTCTGATATGGTCCTCTATTCTCAAAGCATGTCTGTGTTAATAGCCAGAAAGTATGAGGAGTGCAATCTTGTGCTCAGCAAACACCATTGCCTTTATGAAATATTGCTTCCAGTAGGATTGAGACTCATATCTTCTTCAGAGCACCCAGGCCTTGGTTTTCAGCAGCATGTCACGGGACATCAGACAAATGTTGGACTGCTGATGGACTCCGCTTTAACTTGCAGCAAGAACAGTGTCCATCTTTCCATCTCAAGTCCCTCCTCTGCTGGCCGGCATCTTCCTTCATGGCAGGAACAGCCAAGAAAGTTTCACATCCTTCAGCTCCCTCTCTGCCACAAATTCCAGCAGCAAACCTGTAGAAGTTCTCATCAACTTCACTGGGCCAGGCAGCAAATGGGCCTGGGACACATCCTGCCCAGGTGGCCCTGCTTCAGTGGCAGAAACTTCCCAAAACAGGGTTGGTGGCAGAAACCTGGAAGAGGGGGGCTGGAAGGTCAAAATGGGGCCCCTCTGAGATTCACAGTTCACGGCCATTTTCATGCTACATTTTGAGGGATTTCCTCAAAGATGACTGCAACACGATATTGACTGGTTTGCAAGAATGCAGAAAGAGGTCTGGCTCTGGAAGAAAAGGATGCCAGTGCATATGTCAGCTGGTTGTTGAGCTCCTGCTGTTCTTATGGAGCTGCTGGGCTGGTGAACAGCAGAAAGGTTCTTTTCTGCTTGTGCACAGGTTTTTTCTTTCACGGCTCTGAGGCCAAGTCCCTTCTTTTCCCAAGACAGAGTCAGCCTGAAAGAGAAAATACGCCACTCCTTATTGTATGATATAACCTGTACAGCTTCCACCACCAGGGGGAAAATGGCTTTGATCAGGTTTGGCTAAAGAACTAGGCTGCTTGTGCAGTCTAAGCCAGGCTATTGTCACATCTCGGCATGTGCTGACCACAGTTTTATCCACAGAGGAGAGGTGAATTCCTGGCTAAATACCTATGGGTGGGGTATGTTTGAGAGAGGATTGTGACTATAAACTAACAAAATCTTGCAATTAAGACATTAGGGAAGGGGAAATGTTTCTTTTGACTAATCAGACTCTAAATGAAATGTTTTGTCAAAAAAGGAGAGATATTTTCTTCCCATGGCTTGTAAGTCCAGAGAGCAGCAGGAGCAACTGACAGCAAGGGGATGTCTGGGCAGTTTCAGAAGACTTTCCATCATCCAAACTAGTTTCAGCTAAAGAAATGAAGGGTAATATCAGAAGTGATAATGCTTGAAGGACATACTCAGATCCTTCTAGAGATTTCAAATGTTTCAAGTTCACCGGACTCAGATTGGATCTATCTCATTACATTGCAGCTCATTCTGACTTTGTGACTTAGCTTCAAGTTCTCAGGAAGACAGTGGACTTCTTTAGGAACAATGTTGTCTTTTGTCTGATAAAAGATTGTTCTACCCCAGATTCTGACAAAAGAATTATTGAAACCATCTGTGTACAAACAGAAGGAGAGCACACCTTCTTGTCAGGTCTCTGCATCTGCTGATAGCTGTCATGAGCTAGCTACCACTGATATAATTCAATCACTGTTAAATGCTCATGGACACCAAACCAATTTTTATGAAATTACACCAGACTTGAGGTAACATAAACTACAGTAGAATCCTTCACCCAGTTACTGGTTACCAAAATGCCACCTCCCCTTTTAATGGGGAAAAGGACATTGAATCTCTTAACTGACTCACAAACTGATCTGCACTGAAATGTCTCAAATGAGTATTATACAGACAAATATGAAGAAATACCTACCTATTATAAAGAATGAAAAGAAGTCCTTCACACAGAATTGGATTGTACTTCCACCAGGAGGAACATCTGAAGAGAGCATGTGTGTAGGAAATAGGTTTGCCTTAGCATCCCAAGACATGCCAGATATTTTTAATTGTAAGCAGAGTTTTCACAAGTAATGGTGACTCGAAGACATCCCATTGGATTAGATTAGATTTCCCATTCTGAGTTACAGTAGTGCACAGCAACTTTTCAGCCCAACCCTTTCAAAATTAGGAATTACCAATCAAAAGAGTCTCTCAGACTTCTACAGATTTACCTCTGCTTTGTGAGAAGAGCTTTTTGATCAACACACAGATCCTCTCATTTCCTCTCCTTTGGCCTTAAACATTAAAGTAAACCACCTGTTTTGGAAATGCAGTTCAAATGCAACTGTTTCTGCTATTCTGTATAACTTTTCTTGTATGAGATGGAAATACTCAGTTGTGCTTTGTTTTATAGCATACTTTGTAATTTTGGGACTGAAAAAAGACCACAGGAATTTCTCCCAGCAATAGAAAGTATGTAGAATTGAATTATAAAGATGCTCTGGCAATATTAATGTTTTGCTTTATATATAACTTCATTAAATTTATACTTTATAATAAGTGTTACCTAGGAGGCTTTCAGCTCAATTACAGCAATTGCATTTCAGCAGTCTAATTTTCCTGTAAGACTGGACAATTCTTACAAGGAAAGTAATCGCTTAGGAAAAGTAGTTTTCCAAATATATGTGCAGTATTCACATGTCTGGCTTATTCTTGAAAAGGTCTGAAATGGCTCCATCATTTTTGAATGAGACCAAAAGAAATTTAAATTTTCTTGAAAAGAAATTAGCCTGATCCATTAAATTACAAAATCACCTCCGAAACACCGCTCCAAAGTACTATGTACTTCTAGGACCAACAGTACCAGAGTAGATCCCTGCCATGGATGGATTCCTCAAAATTAAAATCAGGTATTCTTGGACTCTGCAGTTTGACTCCAGAGATATCATAGTCAAAAGTCACACCTTGAAACATAGCTCCCATCAGTTTCAAAATACAATAAAAATCTTCCATATATGTGCAATTCACAGATGAGGAGGAAGGGAGGAAATGTGCTGAAAGATTCTGAGAGGAGGGAAAAAATATTGTAAAACTGCTCATCTTGTCCATTATTCCACCTGTGTAAACTCTTTGCTGTTCAATAATTAGAGTCATATTACAAAATAATCAGCTACTGTATTAAAGTTTAAAAGGTTAACCTAGCAATTATATTCCATCCTTTCCATACCACTGCTCTGGGGATGGGGCACATTGTCACTCGTTTCTAATGCAGTAGAAAAATATATTACTTCAGGTGGATTCTGTCCAAGAATACAATGTCCAAGACCAAAATTGTAAGAACTGAGAGCTTTGTCGGACCCCTATTTTTCCATAGACTTTCAGTTCTTGGTCCAAACATTTCTTTGACAAGCCAGACTGTACCTGGGACTAAATTTTCAAATACGCTCATGTTTCAGTATGTCCAACTCTCTCAGTTGCTGAGGGACTCAAACATTTATACATTTACTCAGACCCTTGGTGCTGGGGGGCTGCACCTCGGCACCTTCTGGGAAGGTGTCTGAGTGACCAAAGAGCTTACTGTGTTCCATATCTATCTGTGCCCAAACACTCTTTAATCTGTGTTTAAGGCCCAGGGGCACTGGCAGACCCAAATCATGGGGCAGGCGGGGGTGATGCCACTCCCTCTAACAAGTTGGACCACCCAGGCTGAGTGCCTGTTTTGCCATTTGGCTCGCTCTCTCACCTCTTGCCTCGCTTGTTTCTTGGCTTTTGCCTTAGAGCTCAAGTAGACAAGGTAGAGGCTCCCCTTTTGAGCTCTGGTTTGCTTGATCTGTCATTTTGCTCAAGGCGGAGGTTGTTTAGGGTGGATTTTTCTAAGCTCGCAACAGTAGCACCGTGGCAAAACTGCATTCCGCAAACAGAAACTGTTTCACAGAGACCTTTTCAGACCGTTTGGTGAAACTTGAGCCCTCCGGGAGCCAGGCCGCCCCATGTCGTTGCCGACAGACGGTTTCTTCCCCCCAGCCAGCAGTGGCGGAGTCCCGTGGGCGGCAGGAGGAAGGGCGGGCGGCGGTGCTGACCCCACACGTGCCTGCTCTTCTCATCGGCCGCTAGAACTGCTCTGTAAGCGCCAACCTTCCTGGGAGGGTTTGCTGCCTTTCCCTCTCAGACCGCACGGTCACCTATGAAGGCCGCTGTCTTGAGGAGAGGGTCAGACGCCATTTTCCCTTTGTCTCCCTGTAGCGGGCGCCATCTTGCAAGGGGTATTTCCACCATTATGGGTTTCTGTTTGTTCTGGGGGAGTTTGTGAGATTTAGCAATTTGGTATCTAGTGATTTACAGGGGATTTTTGCCTGTTTCAATTTACTTGTTAGTAAACTGCTGTTTTTTCATTTATATCTACTTGTATTTAGTTTCTCCTTATTGATGGAAAGGGATTGGTTAAAACAAAAGGGGAAAACTCATTTTGAGTGTTCCCCTTTAAATTGCCTTAAACCAAGACAGAAGGTGAGGCCAATTCTTGAAGATGCTGTGGACTTCAGTGGCCCCAGGTTTCCTCACTTCATCTGAAGTGATGACGAGAGTCTCTGAGGGCTGCAGGGCTCAGGCAGGTCTCTGCCTTGGCCTCTTGTTGGACTGAAGAGAATCCTGGGGACTAGAGGCCCGTCTCTTTTGAGCATGCCAGGGCTTCCTGGATGAGCAGGCCCTGGCCTGGCCAGGAATGGAGGGGCTGTGGCTATAGCCCTGGGCAGAGGGACCTGCTACCACTGTCCTCCCCGCTTCCTCCTGGGGTTGGTCCCACTCTGTGGGGACAGGCACAGATGGTGGGGAACTGCAACCTCCATGGAGGGCAGCCTCTGATGTACCAGCTTCCTCCTCCACGATGGAGCCTGTAGGGCTGCTGGCAGAAATTTCCTCATGGGAGCTGCTGGAGCTGGAGCTGACAGATTTGGTGCTGACTGAAGGTCTATGGGTCTCCTCCTCATCAGTGCGGAAGTGCAGCAGCCTGTGAGCCTCCTTGCTGCACTGCCCCACAATGACATTGATAAGGCCATGAACCAGTTGTGCTGTGCCTTCCCCAATGCTGTTCTGCAGCCTCAGGACCAAGGTCTCCACATCCAGACCATAGACACAGAGATCATTCAGGATGTTGCTCTCTGCAGCCTGTACCAGCCACCACTTGCCCTGGAATATTCTCTCCAGCCTTTGGCACAGCCAGGGCAGCACGGGGTCCAGGAGATGCTGTTGCTGTTGGAAAAGTTCTGCCCATACCTCAGGCAGGATGTCAACTACAGGCTCTGTCCCCGCAGTTGCCTCTTGAGGTGGGGATTGTGTCTCTTCTGGAGAAGATGGAAGGGTCACCACAGGGTAATGGTAATCATTTTCCCCCATCACTGGGGCTACTGTTGACTCTCCAGGAGCTCCTTCTGCCTGGCCACTGGCTTCTGGAGACTCTCTGGAGAGAGTGACGAAACACTGTAGATAGTCCCATTCATTCTGGTCAGAGAACCTGATAGACCTTACAAGTGTTCTGCAGAGTGGGCATGATGGATTTCTCAGTGCCCATCGCAGGATGCAGCCCAGGCAGAACTGGTGGTGACAGGGTAGAGCAGAAGCCGTATCATTCTGAGTGCCCTGGCAGATGGGGCAACTCCAGTTTGTCTCCATAGCCATTTCTATGCCCTGCTGCACGTTGGAGGGAGCTGAGGACCAGGAGATGCTCCCCCTTGACGGTGTCATGCAGAGCAGTGTGTGACTATGTGCGAGCCCTCCTGATTGTCCCAGAGAGGGACGGAAGAAACGCCCAGCCCCGTCAAGAAGGACACCATCTTGGGTACCTGTACCAAATCACCGGTCCCAATCTAGAAGAACATTTTCCTGTACAGCCAGCCTTCACTACTGCAAACACCTGTGATACCCAGGTGATTAAGCCAGGCAGGGCCGGGAAAACAGTACTAATGGCTCCAGGATGGGCATCAAGAACTGCCAAAGGCAGCCCCCAATACACCACCCAGCACTGTGAGAAACCTGGCTAGACCCTCCAGACTTTGCACTCTTGATCAGCAGGAGTCAAGCCTGGAGCCAGACTGGCTCAGGTTCTGCCAGAGCACAAATATAATTAACTAGAGATGTGATGTCACAATCCATCTCCCGATGATGTTACAATCTGACACTTAGGATGTCACCTTCTAAGTGATGTCGTCATGGGATGCTCCCCCCTGCAGATTCATGGTGCTAGGAGGAAAGTAAAGGACTGGCCATTGACTGATGACCACCTTGTCAACTAGACTATGGCACCCAATGCCACACCCAGTTGTTTCTCCAGGGATGATGACTACACCTGAGCAGTCTACACCTGAGCAGTCTGTTCCAATGTTTAACAACCTTTTCCGTAAAGAAATTCTTCCTAATGTTCAACCTGAACTTCCCCTAGAACAGCTTGATGCTATATCCTCTTGTCCTGTCACTGGTAGCCTGGGAGAAGAACTCAGCTCCACCTTGCTACAGTCTCCTTTCAGATAGTTGTAAAGAGCAATAGGTCTCCTGACACCTTATCATGTCTGGCTAACTCAGTGGCCTTCCACAATGCAATGACTTCATCAGTGGAAAAGAGAGAAGTCACTGAGGTCATCTACCTGGACTTTTGTTAGGCTATTGACAGTTTTCCACAGTATTCTTGCAGCTAAATTGGAGACAGATGAGTTTGATGAATGAAATAGTCAATGGATAAATAATTGGCTGGATGGCCACATTGAAAGAGTTACGGTCAATATCTCAATGTTCAACTGGAAATCAATAGCATGATCTATATTCCTGTGAATAAGAAATAGAAAAATAAGGAGCATCCAGGACTCACTGGAAGATGTTAGAAAGAACCACGCTCTTAAAGCATGAAGTATTGATTTCAAATGTACTCTTGTCCTCAGCTTTCCAAATCACAACACTTCTTGAAATTTAGGATTTGCACTCTACGAGTGTAAATAGAGTTGTAATATCAGTGTTTGAAAATATAAAATCCTATCCCTCACAAATTCTGTGGAGGTAACTGCCCTGACCTAGTAAAGGGCTTCCACTTACAACACTGAAACTTTTACACCTGAGGGCTGAAAATCTGGTTTTCATAAACTCCTAAATTATTGCTAATCTCACTAATTACTCTCTAGTTGTTAACTTCAGTTGTTTCTTATCTGCCTAGTAGAGAAAATTTAAACCATAAAAAAGCCCCATTATTCACTGTTCTGCTGTTACATGACTTCCAGCAGAAAGGCATAAACTAGGGTTTACTTAGCTTGGGATTAAAAGTTCTACCATTTCTATAAACAGGCAGATGTCTTTTTATGTACAAAGTTGTTCTACAAAACAAATTTTAAAGTTCTACATCAAAATCAGCCAAAGCAAAAGTTAATATATACATATATAGAAAAATTGTGTTAAATTAATTTTATTTTTTTTAATTTGGGGCCTTTTAAAAATTTTTTTCTGAGACAAAGCAAAACTGCTTTACATCACTGAACAATGGAGCCTGAGGTTAAAACCAAATGTAAAAAAGCTAGATTATATTGAACTTTCATTCTGATCAGCAGGAATTTAGAATGGTTTATATGGCAGTTAAATAGGATTTCAATATCTGGTTAGCATCAAGACTGCATGTTAATCTCAAAAGGAAAATTTGTAATTGAATTTGTTTGAAAAGTACTGAAATATTTGACTTTGGAATGGTGTAAGTGACTATATCTGTCATACCCATCTGGAAGTGGGATCTCTCCATCATGAACATCCCATAATATAGAACATCTTGGGAGGCCAAGACAAAGCTTTTTTCCATCCAAAATTAAACATTTATTTGCATTGTCCCAAATATTTCAATGTTGAAACAAAATTTCTTTTTCCTCCAGAGGAAGTGCAAAACAAATTGTTGGGGGTGACTCCTTTCTGAGGGGAAAGAACAGCCCAATATGCCAACTGGCCCCATCTCACAGGGAAGTCTGCTGCCTCCCTGGTGCCCTGGTAAGGCACATGAGTAATCCCTGATTTAGGAAAATCCCTGATCTGCTACAACCCTCTGACTATTACCTTCCATTATTTGTCCACATGATGAAATTAAAGGAAAATCAAAAGGACTTTGGGGACTGGGGCACTTGGTCAAAAGAGTAGGTTTTATTCTTCCATTCCTTCAGTACCAGCAGCAAATACTGAAAAGAACAGGAAAAGCAGCCTCATTAATACATGTCTTAGAGGCTACTGCCATTGGTGTAATTTTGGGTTTTATTACTATGGGGTGGATTACACAGCATCAGACCTGCTGGTGACAGACACGGTCCATCTGTCTCAGAGCGGGGAAAAGCATTATGGCCCATGAGTTGGCAGGGCCAACTGAGAGAGAGGGCTTTAAACTAGATTTGAAGGGGAAATGGGATAGACCAGCAGTCCTAGGGAAGTGATTGTCCTGCTGTACTAAGCACTGGTGAGGCCCCAGCTTGAGTACTGTGTTCAGTTCTGGAGTGTTTCCAAAGAAGGGTGGTGGAGCTGATGAAGACATGAGAAGGTTGTAGTGAGGTGGGGGTTGTTCTCTTCTGCCATGTCTCAAGTGAAAGGACTAGAGGAAATGGCCTTAAGTTGCACCAGAGGAGGTTCAGCTTAGATATTAGAAAATTTCTTTTTACTGAAAGAGGGCTCATGCATTGGAATAAGTCACTCAGCAGGGTGGTAGAGTCACCTGTGGAAGCATTCAAGAGGCATCTGGATGCAGCACTTGGGGATATGGTGTACAGGTGGTTATAGAGGTACTGTGTTGACGATTAGGCTAGGTGATCTTGAAAGTCTNAAGTTGCACCAGAGGAGGTTCAGCTTAGATATTAGAAAATTTCTTTTTACTGAAAGAGGGCTCATGCATTGGAATAAGTCACTCAGCAGGGTGGTAGAGTCACCTGTGGAAGCATTCAAGAGGCATCTGGATGCAGCACTTGGGGATATGGTGTACAGGTGGTTATAGAGGTACTGTGTTGACGATTAGGCTAGGTGATCTTGAAAGTCTCTTCCAACCTTGATGATTCTGTATGATTCTGTGTGACTAACCAGAAAACTACATTTTCAGTCAGAAAAACACTGCTGAGAACTACTTCATCTGTTCCAGCAAGACTTAAAACTTCTCAAGTGGAATGTTGGTATGGAGTTCAGGCTAAGCATAAGAGCCTTTGCACCCAAAGATGCCTTTTCTTGCTAGGGTCAGCAGAGAGCACAAGGTCAGTTGGTATCACTGCAGAGCTGGGCTTTGGAGTGTGCTACTCTCTCCTTTACTTTCTGGCACTTTCCTTTTCCCTGGGGTGATAGTGATGGCTACCTTCTGGGCTGTACATGTGGTCCTGTTCTTGCATATGTGAGGCCATTGGTCAGGAGAGTTCACCTCCTCTGGGAACAAGTTCTTTCCATCCAAGGCCTGTAGGCTGAGTCACATCTACAGGTGGCTCAGGTATCTCTACCAGAGTGACTGGGGGCTTACAGCAGCCCACTTGGTCAGTAAAGCCAGCAAGGGTCAATGGCCATAAGGATGCAGCGTGGCAGTCACACCTGTTTAGTTATGGTGTTTGCTGCTTGCTAAAAAAAAGGTTGCAAAGCTACAACTTTTCCAGTGTATCCCATACACCAATATTCTCTGAGTTCAGAGTTACCTGTAGTAAGTATTTTGAAGAAATATCAGAAGAAAAAAAATGCTTCATATTATGGCTTTTCCTTTCCTTCTTAAGCTGCCTTTAATATTTTTTTCCTGCTCTCTACAAGACAATCACTATATAAACTGAATGTGTCTGAAAACAGTTTCCAAACTTTTAAAGAGTATTGTATATGAACCTTTTTTCTGTGTTTTGGGCTTTTTCTTTTTGTTTGCTTTTGGGTTTGGTTTTGCTTTGCTTTGGTTTTTGGTTTGGTTTGCTTTTGGTACTACCTACTTTTCTTATCCATAATTTGCTATATCTTTCCCTTTTTTCCTCCTCTCCTCTTATAATACTCATTTTTACATTAATGCATAGGTGTTTCTTTTTTCCCCTGCTTAAACTGAACTCTAACTGCATTAAGGAAACTTTACTGTCTGACCTTTCAGGAGCCACTCCAGCAGACACAGTGCCACCACCAGAGACTTTCACCTCTGGGATCGAAGCCCCTTTGCTGGTAAGCAGAAATTGTACTTGGCATTATTGGTGTTTTCCTCATCTCTCATGAGGAATTCCTAGCCAATATTTCACTCATGACTTCTCAATAAGCATGACTGGTATTTTTGCAGAACTTCTTCCATTGTCCTGTCTGCATGAGAAAATACTACTACTACTCTGATGGGACTTGCAGGGCTGGGTAGAGTCCAGGGTCTGGGGACCTCCTCTCTGGAGGATTACTGGGACACCCATGGAGAGCAACTTCTGACACACTGTGTTGGTCTGACTACTGTGGAGGTGGCCATCCCACTGTGATGTTACAGGGTAGTGGAAGCTAATCACTGGCAGTGGAGTGTGACATCACCATATTGGATTTTCTTCTTTTGTCCCTTACTGCGTATATTTGGGTGCTGCCAGTGCCTGGCCTAGTCTGGATTATGCCTGGACACCTCTTGAGCATGTCCATGAGGTCTGGAGGATCAAGCCAGGCTTTTTCCAGTGCTGCATGCTGCCATTGGCAGCTCTTAGTACCCATCCAGGAGCCCTCAATAGTGTTTCCCCAGCCCTGCTGGGCTCAGGCAGCTACACATTGCAGAGGTGAGTTGTGCAGGGAAATGTCCCCCTGGGCTGGCCACAGAATGAATGCTCAGGCTTGGAGAAGTGGGAGAATCCTTATTGAGGGACTTGAGCATTCCTTCCTCCCCCTCCCCAGGACAGCTCATGACCAGGACATCTCCATTTTGCAATGTGTGACACCCTTTGGGAGTGCCAGCGCCAGCAATGGGGAGCATCGTCTCATTCTTAACTCGACCTAGACTGCCAAGAAGCATAGACAAGGCCACGGAAACAGTGTGGAACTGCCCCATCTGCCATGATGTTCAAGATGACCTCGCTTATGTGGTGCCCTGTCTCCATCAGTTCTGCCTGGCCTGCATTATACGTTGGGCAGAGATGCAAAGAGTGTGCCCACTCTGCAGAGAACCGGTAGAGGCTGTCAGGTTTTCTGTGCAGAAAGATAGCTATATAGACTGTGTCTTCGCAGGTTTTGGAGAGTCAGCAAATGCCAGCAGCTGGACAGGAATAACTCTAGGACAGCTGGTTAAAAACAGACCCTTTGTGGAGTCCCCTTCACGTACTCCACGGGAGATACTACACAGAGCAGAGCATGAGGATGCAGGAATGGAGCCCGTGGGTGGCCTCCTGCCTAGTGTGTGGGCAGATCTTTTCCAAAGAGAAGAGCGCCTCCTTGACCCTGTGATGCCCTGGCTGCGCCAGGAGCTGGAGGAAAAGTATAGGACCAGGTGGTGGATGGTAAGGGTTGCAGAGAGCATTATCCTGCATGCTTTGTCCATCTGTGGTCCAGCTAGGAATATCTTGGTCCAGGTATTGCAGGATTTCCTTGAGGAACATACAGAATATCTAATCCACGGCCTCATCAACAACATTGTGAATCAGTGCACACAAGAGGCCCAAAGGCTGCTAAACACCCATACTGTCCCAGAGAACAATCCTGTGGCCATCTTCAGATTTCAGACAGATACTACTGCTCCCCACCCAATCCCAGCCAGCAGCTCTGCAGGCTCCAGTGAAGAGCCCCAAACCAGCACGTTAGAAGGTGTCCTCCATACCCTCCATCCGTCTGCTCCCAGCCCTGCAGATCAGGAGGAGCTGGGGGATCAGGTGGTGGCAGAGGAACCTGCCAGGGAGGAGGACACCAGCACTGTGGCCATCTCTATCAGCCCTCAGGAGGATAATCTTGCCCCACAGGCAGCTCCTGTCAGCAGCCCTGCAGGCTCCAACATGGAGGACCAACCCAGCATATCAGAAGCTGTCCTCCACACCCTGCACCCATCCGCCTCTGCCCCTGCAGAGCAGGACGAGCTGGAGCCAGCAGCAGAGGCAGGTCCTTCTGCCCAAGGTAGCAGCCACGGGCCCTCCACTTCCAGCCAGGGTAGAGACTCCTTGCCCAGAAGGCCTCAGCGTTCCACAAGGAGGAGGGCTGCCAGCCATCTGGATTCTCCCCAGCCTCACAAGAGGCCACCTGATCAGCAGCAGTAGCAGGGCTGCAGTAAGTCTTTATTAAAGAAAAAATAAATAAATTTCTATATCCCTGATAAAGACTCTGGGTGCTGCTTTCTCTCCCTTCTCTTACTACCTTTCCCTGATCCTGTGCACCCTCATCAGCCAAAGGCCCTAGAGACCTAGGATGGTATTGGCAGTGCCTCCTGCTACAGGATTTCCTACTGCAGCCACAACAATGCAAAAACGCCTGGAAAAGGAGTATTGCGTTTGCAAAGGAGAATGTGCAAAATGAAGGCAACTTGTGCCTGTGCCCAGATGGCATGATCACTGCATTGCATTTCATCTGCAGCCAAGGGGACAGGAGGGGCCCTGCGGCCACCTGGTCAGAAAGTTTTCTGGGAAAACAGGCCAAGGAGCTTCAGAGCACAACTTCTCTGCAGCCAGACACACTATATAGGGTTAACCAGAGCCCCATGGCTGGTCACAGCACTCCCTCAGAGATTTGCTCTGGCAAAAGAGAATGGTGGTTTTGAGGCTTCTTGAAGAGCTGCACTTTTCATGAAGGAATGCTCTTCATTGAAGACTCTCCTCAGTTGAGCCTCTGACTGATCCTCAGGAGCTGTCCAATGGCCTTTTTGGTAGAAAGTTTTTCATGTAGGAAAGAGAGAATCTTTTAAAAGAGAAAAATTAGGGTTTTTTCTAGGTAAATTACAGCCACAGAAGAAAAAAGCTGTGATGAGGAAGGGTATTGGAGCACTAGCAGAAGCATATACAACTAAGGCAGATGTGTCTAGCATGTCAATTTACTATTGTCTCCAAATCAAAAATCATGCCCCTAATATATTTTATGGACACAGTGAGGAACTAGAATACTCAGATATTGGAATATCAGATACTGGAATACCTGCAGCTCTGTAGAACAGGTTAGACTTCACAGCAGTCCCAGGGGCTTAAGTGAAAATCATATAGGAAAGCAAGAAAAGGAAAGCATTCATTTTCATATATCGATGCAAATAGCTTTAAAAGAAACACAGATGAGGCAGTAAGCTTGACATCAAGTAAGTGTGTATGTAAAGAGGTGTTTCCAATTCATGGTAGCGTGCCACTAATAAGTAGAGTAACTTTTCAAGTTAATTAGGCTAGATCATGACAGAGCTACTTCTAAACTCAGCTGTTCTGGAAGGCAGTCCACCCAACAGAGAGACATCAGAGCAGGAAGGTTCACTTTTATGGGTAGTCAGTGGAGACAGGTAAGCAACTGAAGAAGGGTGAACTGCAGTGCAGAAAAACACCAGCACCTCTCTGCTGGCTACTTTACAGCTCTGAACATATGCTTTGTTCAGAAGCATTAATGTGACTCCAAAAGACATATTTTCAAAGACAGTTGGCATCTGTGGCATTCAAAATATGGTTTTCCAACCAAGTGCTTAAATATCTTCAAAAAATGGGATTTTCAGTGAAAGTAGAACTTAACTGATATTCAATACCTTTTTCTTGTATTTTATTTCCAGATTCCAGATTAAAAGCATAGGTTGAATCTCCAGATAAATATTATATTATCCCTACTTAATGGAAGTGTGTTTTGCACACTCAGAGGCAATGTAACACCTTGATGCTAGTAGGAACAAGAAGCATGCAATTCCTCCTTGCTAGAGGAATGCAAACTGTCATCACCCCCTTCCTGCCAGAGCTGGCTAAAATGTTTCACAGGGTCTTACAGACAGTGCTTTGAGTAAACAAAAAAGGGACAATCGTAGGGCCCACTGTGACTTTATAGAAGTCAGCATTATCTGCATATGAATAAAGTGGACAAATTCCTGCTCAGATACTGTGTTTAGAGAAAAAAACCCCAATTATAGAAAATTCTCTCACACCTGTAAGATTTCTTTTGATAACACGTTTTACTTAATAAAATTCCAAATTTTTTGATAGCATGAACATTAGTTCTTCACTGAATTTGAACGTGTATGTTTCTGTATAAGGAGAAATAAAAACCACTGCCATAGACTCTCACTATAAAATTACAAAAGTTGATTTTTACTAGCCATACAGCAATGTTTTAGGGATGATGACACAGAGCATCTGACAAGTAAGTCTAGTCAGAGTACACAGAATTACTAACAGTGATTGGCTGTACTACAAATATTTCTTCCCTCTGTTAGAGCAAATACTGGCAAAATAAACCAGGATAAACCAGAGTAAAGAACAACATTAAAGAGTTAAATCATGAACCATGTAGACAGTGATAAAGGAGAGCAAGTCAGTATAAATCTTAAATAACTTTGTTTTAGTAAAAAAGTAGGAATGGATAACATACTACTTTCACTGTCAGTTCACTTGGAGCAACTGTATGAGCAGCAATATACTTCTCCCCACCAAGACAAATCAGCTTATTTCTTACAGCTCTCTTTCCTCTTACAAGTATATATTTTCAGGCATAAGTATGAACTTTTCCCACCTGCGGAACAAGAGGCTGGAAAGCAGCACTACAGAAAGAGCCCTGGGGGTCCTGGTCACTGGCAAGTTGAACATGATCCAGTAGTGCCCTGGCAACCAGGAGGGGCAGCCCTGTCCTGGGGACATCAGGGACAGCATGGCCAGCTGGGCAAGGGAGGGGATTGTCCCGCTCTGATCTGCACTGGGGTGGCCTCAGCTCAAGGCAATTTCAGGTACCACAAAAAGACGTTAAATTGTTAAAGAGCGTCGAAGGAGGGCCATGAAGATGGTGAAGGGCCCTAAGGAGAAGCCTTATGTGCAGTGGCTGAAGTCACTTGGTCTATTCAGCCTGGAGAAAAGGAGTCTGAGAGGAGACCTCATTGTGGTCTTCAACATCCT
>VZRX01022378.1:0-22571 GCA_013398075.1 Notiomystis cincta | reverse complement strand
TACAACTTCCTTGTGAGGAGAGAGGAAGGGCAGGCACTGATCTCTTCTCTGTGACCTGTGAGACGGCCAAGGGAATGCCCTGAAGTTGTGTTAGGGGAGGTTTAGGTTATATATTAGAGAAAGATTCTTCACACAAAGGTTGATTGGGCACTGGAACAGGCTCCCCAGGGAAGTGGTCAAAGCACCAAGCCTCACAGAGATGAAGGAGCATTTGGACATGTTGTGACTCTTACGAATGTCCTGTGCAAGGCCAGGAATCGGACTCAATGATCCTTTTGGGAACTTTCCAACTCAGAATATTCTGTCATTCTGTGATTATTTTTTTTTAATTGGTAAGGAGTGCTCTAAATCCTGAATATTTTGGTTAAAAAACCATAAACAAACAAACAAACAGGAGATGCATTAAGGATGCAACTCCAAAAGTGGCTTCTGCACCTTTCTCTGCAGACAAGCATGGGCTGTTATCTCAGCCAATGGCCCTTTTTAATATGCCTTATTTTCTTAAAGTACCAAAAGCTTTATTTTTCATGTTTCTTGAAGCCATGTCCAGACAAGCCAAACAGGTGTAAAATTGCTGTGACTGAGCTGGAGAACAGAACACATGGCTGAAATAAATTCCACACGCTCCTTCTGTGGAGTGCAAGAAGTGGAAAAGGACAGACCATGTTCATGGCAAAATTTTTCAGGGAAAACAAAGAGGAACAGTACTGGGAGACAGTGGATAGGGAAGGGGAAGAGAGGAAATATATGAAAACTGCCGGGTAAAGAGTCCTCTGTTCTTGTCTCAGACAACATGACAACGGCAAGCACTCAGGCATGCTCAAGCACATACAAGACACACGTCGTGCTGTCTGCCAAACCTCGTCCTCTCGTCGGGCTGGGCGCCAACGACGCGAAATGCAATCCAGCGGCGTCCCCCACTCTCCTCCCAGTAGTTATTTTAAAACTTCAGGCATAGTGCTCGGTAGCAACAGTGGCCAGGGATAAAAGGGCAAAGGAGAAGGGCGAGGGAGGGAGCACAGGAACAAGAGGTGGGGTAAATCCCACCAAAGCTGTTGCAACACCGCTGCAGCAGCATCAGCGGGGAGACTCGGGACAAGAAGAATGGCTCAGGGTCCTGGAGAACTACAGACAGCGTCGGAGCTCCGGCGAGGCACCTTGCGCGGGGCACGGCGCCGGCCGTGGAGGTGGCCCCAGCCCCGCCTGGCACTGAGGGCGCGGCCGGGACCGGTGTTCCCCGCAGCGGAGCGGAGCGGAGCCGGCACGGGAGGCGAGGCAGCGGCAGCGCCGCAGGAAGTCGGNTGGCACTGCTGCAGACCGGCCTGGGCTGCGCCGTGGTGGTGCTGGGCTCCGGGGCGCTGTGGCTGAGCAGCGCCCCGAAGGTGACGAACTCGTGTCCCCTCTGGGCCGGCTCCTCGGTAAGTGACGGCCGGGGACCGGGACATGCCATGCTGGTGTGTGGCCGTGCGTGCGCGGCACCTGCGGGGTTGGCTGTCCCAGCCCGCGGGATGTGTGATCTCGCTCCTCCGCGAATGCTTGGAAACAGCCTGCGGTAACAGCTTTTTGCTGACCACTGTGTAAGACGTCTGCAGGACTCCAACTGGGTAACAAACGTCGAGACAGACAATTTCCTGACGTACATTTTTGCGAAAAAAAAAAAAAAAAACAAACCCCGAAAAAAAAAAAAAAAAAAAAACCGAACCAAAAAAAAGTACTTGGTTATTTTGCGCTTTCAGAAGCAGGATTTTTCATAAGTCGTTTTGTATGTCCGTGTTGCATGTGGCTTTGTGCCTTTACTCGCAGGCATAATGTAGAGATAAATCAGCAAATGTTTCTTGGGAAAAAATGGATAAACTTATGACAATTTTGTAAGGGGTACTGAGAGAAGTTATTCCATCTCCTATTGGGCCCTGCTTTAAATCACAACTTTATAAATATGAAATATACAGGAGAGCTTGTATTGCAGAAGCTAGGCAGTAGTAAGCAGAAGTTACTAAGTGTAAAAGAGTAAGATTGATTGGCCCCAGTTTGTGGGCCCTCCAGCAATCAGCAAGCCGTGTGCTGGGATGGAACACTCAGCTCCTGCTGCCTGTGTGGACAGTATCAGCTTATCCCTCGCTTTAAACATTTCAATTAAATTGCCTGTGTTGTTCACCACCTGTGGATATGTGCTCAATGCAGTAGCTTGGGGATCAAGTTGTTCCTGTTTATCTGTATAATGCAGTGCTCATCCCTGAAAGTACACAGCCCTTGGGGGGTGAGGGGAAATCCAGACCATCCAAATGTCTGTGTTTGGTATCTCTCTTGTGATCTTTCATTTTTTATTTTTTTCTTACTCTAGGTTAAAAGAAGTTTAAATATATGTAACCAATGGACTTTCTTTGAATTCTGCACACAGAACCATTCTTATGCTTTTAGAATGCTTTAAAATTACACATGTAAGATAGAGGTATTCAGTATTTTTAATAATCAAGGAGGGTGTTGGTTTTATTTGTTTTTTTTTAATGATATTTCTGAAATAATAGTACACTCAGAAAAGTTACCAAAGTACCAGTTGGGTGTAAAAGTATAAGTGAAAATTTTAGCCCAGAAGCAACCTGGAAAAGCAGATGCCATTAAAAGCTAGGACTGATGTGTCTGGTTGGGTGCTTTTCAGTTTGGTTTTCTTTTCATTATGGATGCGACATGCTGACTTGTGAGGGGCAAGTCAGGAAAACCTTGAGAAAGAATTTCCTTTCTTATCTTTAACAGATTTAATGAAATGAATTTGTTGTCCTTAAGGAGAAAAAAAAAGCAATTTACATCAGTATTGATGTGCTTTGTTATAAAATCTTGTGTCCATTTTGCAGTCAGAGAATTCAAAAAATACTTTGTTATGAAACTGCAGAGTTATGTATGTGGTTTTGCAACACCAGTGATGATATCAGTAGGTGTTTTGGCCAAGTCATATATGCATGTTACGCTAGATTAGATTGATCATGTCAAGTGAATGAAGTTACAGAAGGGATTTATTAAAAATACTAGTGGACGACTTCCTGCTTGTTCCAGTCTTCCTGTTTCTTTTTAGGGTAGGAGCTTGGTGTCAACTGGCTTAGTCACAAAGTCCAATGAGTTAAAAGTATATCTGCTGATTTATGGGGCATGCTGAGAAACTGCTCTGCCTTTCTTCATAGGGTTCCCATTCTTCTGTGAGAGAGACTATTTGGGTATGCTGTTTGTTTCAGTTCTACAGCAATTCTTTATCATTCCTTAATTGTTTTGCCCTAAAGGTGAAGAAAGTATAGGGTTCAGTTCTGTGATTAAGCAAGTTTGGTCTAACAACTGCTGTTTTAGAACAATGTGCTTTTATTTTAACTTCTTTCCTCATGCTGATACTGGCATTCATCTGATTAGACAGCGGATCATTTCAGGGATGTAGTGCTGGTGCTCTTTATTGATTTTGGTAGGGTTCATGCTCTGGGGTTTAGTTAACCAAAATGCTCAGAAGTCAGCAAAAGGGAAGAAAGAAGTAGGCACTTAATGAAGTGCTGAAATGGTGATCAAGAGGGGGGAGGAAAGATGGTTTTCAGATTTGCCTAGCCATGTTGCAGAGAACAATTGGCTGAAAGCAATTATTTAAGGCAAATGTGGAGGTTGGAGTTGCTGACATACTACTTGTCCTCATTCATGTTTTCTGGGAGGAAAGAATAAGAAATGAGATTTAATTTGGTTGTTATTTCACAGGATGCTTTTAGGAGCGAAGAACCTCATCAGCACAGGTATTCTCTGCTTTAAAGTGCATCTTTGTATCTTCCCAGCATTGCTGTGGTGTTCCAAAGTACCACTCATCAGAACAGTAATAAAAACAGTGTAAATGGCATTTTGTGAACAGTTGTTTGCTTCTTGGTGACACTGTGTTTTTTGATGTTGTAGGCAATCTTATGTGGAATCTTAGGGTTAACAACATGGAAGAAGCCAATAATGCTTTTGGTAAGTGTGGATTAAAGTTTGTAAGGAAATTAGCAAAAAATAATCCTAATTTAATAGTCATTGGTAAAAACAATAATCACCCCTTTCTTCTTTTAAATAAATAATGTTGAGTCTTTCTTTTCAAAGTGTAGAATCATAATTATTAAAAGAGAAGTCAAAGACCATGAAAGGCCATATTCTTTCCTGCATGGATGAAGTTCCCAGTAAGGGCAAGAGTGGAGCATGTCTGGAAGAATTGTTAATGCTATTTAAATACCATATTTTATGTTTTTGTATAAGATAATGCTGCATAAGAAAACACTGGCTTCAAGTAAGTAATTTAGTTCTCTGAGGTAGTGCAGCTTAAACTGAAGTGAAGGAATATTAAATATTAGCTTAGCTGTAATGTTTTAGTTTTTGACCATAGGTTTGTGAGAGAACATAACACCTTACAGTAGGGTCCACTGTTAGTTTCATATACAGTTGACATTGCATTGCTGTGAGAGAAGTAGATTGATGTGCAGGGTGTGAAAGCTGTTTCCACTTGTAAGTGAAATCTGAAGCTGTGTGGCTCTTAACATCTCAGAGTTGGGGTTTGAAAAAAAGTTTTGTAGTTGCTTTTGTTTGTATGTGGGTTCAGGGAGTTTTTGTTTGGTTTGGTTGGTTAATTCGGGGGGTTTTTTTGTTTATTTGTTTGAAATTTTTTGCCTCACTGTCACTTCTGAAGACATTTTCCAGACCAAGGCAAGTTGTTTAATTTTTCTGCAGCACTTCTTTGGGATCCATATGGGTATTATGGAAGGATTAGATGTGTGAGCTGTGGATAGAATCATAGATTCATAGATTCACCAAAGTTGGAAGAGAGATTTGAGATCATCCAGTCCAACCACTAATATAGCAGTCCTAAACCCCTTAACCACATCACGAATGCTGGATCCAGATGCCTCTTGAACACCTCCAGGGATGGTGATTCCACCACCTCCCTGGGCAGCCTATTCCAATGCCTGACCACCCTAACAACACCCTAAAACCAAAAAGCTTTTTCTAGTATCTAATCTGGGTCTCCCTTGTCTCAGCTTAAGGCCATTTCCTCTTGTCTCCCACTGCAGGCACCGTAGAGGATATGGGCCCCTCCTCACCACATTCTCCTTTCAAGGAGCTGCAAAAGGCAATGAGGTCCCCCCTGAGCCTCCTCTTCTGGAGACTGAACAACCCCAGCTCCCTCAGCTGTCCCTCATGGGAGATGTTCTTTAGTCCTTTCAGGAGCCTTGCTGCCCTTGGCTGGATGGGCTCCAGCCCCTCAATGTCCCTTTTAAAGTGAGGGGCCCAGAACTGAGCACAGATTTGGGGTGAGGCCTCCCCAGTGCCCAGTGCAGGGGCACAATCACTGCCTCGGTCCTGCTGCTGGCCACGCTGTTCTTGGTACAGGCCAGGATGCCTTTGGCCTCCTTGGCCACCTGGGCACACTGCAGATTTATGTTCAGCTGGCTGTCAAACAGCACTCTCAAGATCCATTTCTCAGTGTGCACTGGTTAACACACACAAACTTTTTAGGAGTTCTGTGGCTATAGAGAGGAGCTCGGTGTTAGAGGCTCCCAATCTGGAAGAGCCATATTTTCATCAAGATAAATGTGCATGCTGTCAGTCTCAAATTGCCTAAGGCTTGCACAGTACTCCTGTGTCAGTACTGCCTGTGTTCTGCGCTGTTTCTACAGCATGTGGTTGCTGTAGTTTTCTTTTGTCTGTTGTTGCTCTTTCACTCTTTAACATTCTCCTTTGTATAAACCTTGTTTTCCTTTCCTAGTTTTACATAAATAGAAAGCACTGAAGTCTTCTTGATCCTTTCTTTTATGTCAAATGGTCTTTAGGATGGTCACATGCTAAAGGAGATTGCCCTGGGATATTGTGCAGCAGATGGGAAAGTTTCTGATGTGAAATTGATTAAAGCTCTGAGTAGCCTGCCATGATTTCATAGCTCACCCTACTTTTGAGCAGGAGAATACACAGGAGCCTTCCTGAGCTCTCTTACAGCCTCAATTATTCTATGATTATGCAGTTCTATGAAACTGTTTGGGTATTTTTCTTATTTGTATGTGTGTTCTATAGAGTTTTGATTTTTGATACCCAGATTAGAGCAGCCTTGACACTGGGAAGCTTTCTGCTGAAAGAGAGTCAAACCCTGGAACAGGCTTCTAGGAAGGTGGTTGATGCCCCAAGCTTTCTTGCCAGAAGAGGCATTTGGACAGTGCACTTAATACTGGGCTTTGATTTTTGGTGAGCCCTGAAATGATCAGGCAGTTGAAACAGCTGATTGTCATAGGTCCCTTCCAACTGAAATGTTCTATTCTATGTGGAAAAAAAAAGAAGAAAAATTAAATAAACATTAAACTCTTCATGAGGGTAAGGAAATCATGCCTTAAACTAGCTACAGTCTTTCAAAGACAGATTGTTAGTTTCGGTGAGCATATTTATGTTTGGCTAAATATCTGTTATGTCTAACCTCTACTAACTTGAACATTTTCTCTAGGCAGTTATGAAGAATGCACAATTACATGAATTGTAAAAGCAAGCTTCCTAAATGTCTCAGCAATGACAATCATCACACAGTCATGACTTAGAATTATGACATTCATTAGTAAAACTAAAAAACTCATTCAGAACTAAAACATATTTTTTCAATTGTGATTTGACTTCCCCTTTAACTTCTTATGTAAGGCCTTAACTTTCCTTAACATCACTCCCAGTGATGGTTTCTCACTATCTTTGTTTGGGTTTTTGTGAAGGATCAGTATGGCTGCCACTTCAATCCAAGGCCTTGGTCATGGAGAAAAACAACCAGACTATTGTTTTTTTTTTCTGTGACAGCAAGATTCTGGTGCTGCTGATGCTTGCAGAAAGCACAGGGCTGCAATGCTGTGAGAAAGGAGCTGATGATGGACTGTGGTGTTTCAGCCACTCATGTTTTTCCCTTGGAGGGGAGAAAGGAAGGGAAAAACATTGGTTACAGATGTAGTGGACTTCTACTAGCACCATCTGTGAAAAAACAGCCATGAAGAGGGATGGCTGTGATAACACCTTTTAGTAAATGAAATGGAGAGCCGTATTTCGGTTTTGCCACCTGTGCTCTTTTACAGCTGTGTTATCTGTGTGGGATTATACTAGATAAATAATATATCTGAGAGACAGGGTACTGCAAAGCAAAATCAAAATACAGTCATATCTTTTAAGGACATTTTTACAGGGGAGGCCTAGCCTTGATCAGTACAGCTGCTGGGAAGTCTGGGTTCTGAAATCCTTCCTTGATTTTAGGTGTTTGAGGAATTTCTGTTCTGGATATCAGTTGTCAGTCAGTTTTGGAAGTCAGCTTGTAATGCTCGTGCATATTTTTCTTCGAGTTAATGCTGAGTTAAGTCTGAGTTAAGACTGTACTCGATGATCATGGAGAAGTTAACAATCCTATGTTTCTTCTTCTTCAGGACTGTCCAAATGTATTAATGGGGAAAGGGAAACTCATCACCACCACCACCACCACCTATCCCTCCAGATTACTTGAGTATTGACTCTAAACTGTTCTGGGCTCAATGTTACCTCTCATGTGTATAATCTGGTTCCCTCCTGTCTGCTGCTAAGCTCCTTCCTTTCACACAGGTTTAAATCTTACATTTAACTGAAGGAACCTAAATTCTTTCAGAACGTACATCAGTTCTCCATTGTTAGTTTGATCTTATATGTTTGGAGGGCAGCTCACATCTTTGACAGGTCATGCTTGCTGTTATAGCCTCTGTCCTTACTTGTGTGCCAGATTGGACTAATTTGAATTTATGTTGCATTACCAGGAGTTGCCAGGAGCCATTCATGCTTTGCTGAATGCAGAAGCCCTTAGCTAGTGAAGCACCCTTTCCTTCCAGTCGTGTACAAATTAGTCACAGTCCTGTAGAGTGCTATTTAGGTGACTTTCTGATTGTATTTGTTTCCGGTTTGGTTTTTTTTTTTTTCACTAACTGAAACAAAGACTTCAAGTTCAGCATCTCTCTGGTGTCTGCTTGATGCTTGGGTTCTGCTGCTAAAGAGGAGACTTAGCTGTGACCAAATGAAAGGGAAAGAAGTGCCAGCATCCAACAAGACACCAGCCTGTTGTGCTGTGCAGAGTTCAGCTGCTGCAGCTGCAGGTACTGCAGGGGAGCAGTTTGGGACCTGCAAAGTGCATGGGATGAAGAAGTCAACAGAACACATACAGGCTGGTTGAATGTGACTGTGGCTTTCAGCTACATCAAGTACTGCATGCTTCTGTTGCTTGCTAGCGTGGCAGCTTTTGCATTCATACATGTCATTGTTTTCATGTAAAGATTTGAGGTGTTTGACAAAAGTCAGAGTCGCATGTGCAGCATGAGTCATTCAGTCTGGATTCTTCTCATGTTTTACAGTGTGGTCACATAAGGATTTGAAATTTTTATTTGAAACACTTTTACTTTAAATGTGTTTATATTTCTGGTTTATGAAAAATATTTACAGATCTTACTTTGAAAGCAGAAAAGTTTCTGGAATTCAGACTTTATTTATAACCTTGAAAATGTTGAAAATTTTTATCCAAAGGAAAATATGTTCCAGCAAACTTTAAATAAAGTTTTCTTAGAGCTGACTACTGCTATGATATCTGCACCTTGACAGATTTTCATGAATATAAATAGAATTTAATGTATAGACCAAGATACTTCATTCTGGTGATGTCCTTAAACCTTAGCTCTGCTAGTAAAAGTGAACTGTGAACAGAAGCTGCATATCATGTCCTTAACCCTTAAAAACAGTCTCTCTCTAGCTATGTGCTTTATGATAAGCAGTCATTTGACTTGTGAGAATCACTTTAGTAGTACCTTTTTTCCTTGGATTTTAGAAGTAAAATAGCTCAGCATTAACCACTTTGCTCATGTTCTGGACTCCAGCATTAAGTCAATAAAGCAGTAATTATGCAAAGGTTTTAAAGTCAGTATAAGCAAATAGAACTATGCTTTTAAGTGTGAGAGTAGGAAAAGTCATCAGAGGCTTATAGCCATTTTTATGCTGCAAAAGCTTTTCTCTCCATACATGGGGTGTTTTAGTGATGCATTTGAAATATATGACTCTTAATTAAATGAATTAATTTGTCTTTTCTTGTGGGGCTTTTCTTTGTTGACAGTTGTGTTCTCTCACAGCTGGCAGTTGTGTAGGTCTCACAGCTGACAGAAGTCTAGTAAGGTCCCATGAGTTTTAATTATTTCTGTTGCTGCTGTGCAATATGGACAATTAATAAACTGACTTACTCTTTTCTACAGGATGTTTATGAAGTATATATGTAGGCTGTAAATGGATATAAGAATTGATAATGGGTATAAGAGTTGATGATTATGAAACAAGTGCTTTTTTTTTCATTTAAGTGCCTGCTTGGGCATCAGTCCTGCATGTCCATATTCAAGTGAAAGCAGTTCCTCTCTGGCATTAGATACTTGCTTCAATGGCAGCAGCAGCAGGACAACAAGGAGCTTCCCCATGCAGAATGAAAGATAGTGTCAGAGTTTTACTATGCAAGTTTATTTTTCCTTGGAGTCCTCAAAGGGCATGATAATACTTTTTTACCTGGAAGAGATCATACATGCAAAACATTATCGAGAATGGAATACACTTTGCTTTCATGTAGTTTAATTCATATAAAGGTTCCTCATGGCTTTCTGCAGCTGTTCACAGTCCATATGTATCTAATGCTGTGAAGATGAAGCTGTGAGCCAAACTAAGGCCATAATTTGAGTTGTTTACATTTTTATAACCGCAGTTAAGGCCAGTTACCTCTGTTTTGGCTTTTGAAATACCATGTTTGCCTTTCACTCAGTTTTTCTAAACTGAGAAGTGCTTCTCTCCTCAAGGCAGGATCTTCTGTCATTGGGATAAAGTATAACCCCTGTTTTTACTTGTAGGTGAGTAGTGATGGAGAAGATGTTTAAATTTGCATCTGCAGGAGAATATAAGTGACAAAATAAGCTGACAGAATACGTGTTAGATTGGACAGTGAGTGAATAAGTGGGCACAAAGGGTTGTTATCAGTGGCAGAAATGAGCCAGCCAAGGGCCAGGTGTGATCCTGAGGGGTGGAAACTGGGGCCAGTACTACTGAAGTGAGTGCTCTGCACAGTGGATCTGAGGGCACTCTCAGCAAGTTCACAGTGCCAGACTGGGAGAGTGGCTGATACACTAAATATTGCCATTCAGCAGGACCTGGACAGGCTGAAGAAATGCACTGAGAGCAATCTCTTGGAGTTTTACAACGGGGAATGCAAAGTCCTGCCTGTGCAGGGAAATTACCCTATTACACAGTAGGGAACAACTTGGTAGAAAGCAGCTCTGCAGAGAAAAACGTGGGGATCCTGGTGGACAACAAGTACCCATGAGACAGCAAAGTGCTCTTGTGGTAAAGAAGACTAGTTGTGTCCTGGTCTGGATTAGGCAGAGACTTGCCAACAGATTGAGGGGGTGTGATCCTTCCCACACCTGGAGAGGTGTGAAAGCTGTGGCTTTTGAGCCTGGAGAAGAGAAGGCTCAGTGGGAATCTCCTGCATCTCTGTAAACAGCTGATGGGAGGGAGTAAAGAACAGGGAGCTGGACCTTTCTCAGTACTGCTCACTGGCAAGATAAGAGGCTGTGAGCACAACTTGAGAAAATAGGAAATTCCATCTGAACAATGAAAGATGATTTTGTTACTGTTATGATGGTCAAAAACAGGTGTAGGTTACCTGTAGAGACAGTCAAAACCAACTGGATATTGTATTCAACAGCTTGCTGTAGGTCATAAAATCATAGAATGGTCTGGGTTGGAAGGGATCTTGGAGTTCCAGCTCCCTTGTTGTGACACCTGCTTGAGCAGGAGATTAGATTTAGATGGTTTCAAGAGGTCCCGTCCAATCTCAGTGATTCTGTAAAATGCTGGCCAGTGATGGTGCAGAGAGAAAAAGGATTTTTTCTCTTGGTAGTCAAGTACCACGCACTGTCCACTGGCAGATATGTGGTAGAGAATTTGTGTTTGTGGTTCAGATCATGGTAGTGTTTTAGATTGTATGTAGAGGAATTATTCTTATCTTCTGCTTTGGCAAGATTTTCTGAATATTGGATTTGTCAGTCAAAAATATACTACATGTAATAAACACCAGATCAAGATTATATTTAAGAAAATAAATGCAGAAATTATCATCCTTATTTCTCATATTTATGATGATGTTCCTTGTCTTCCTCTATGTTCCTCAATTTCTGACAAATCTTTAGAAAAATATTTGTGGCTTTTTGGTTTTCTAAAATTTTGCTTTGGAAATCTGGATTTTAACTGTAACTTTTTGTGTAGCTATAGATGGAATTGTTTCTATTGCATCTTCAATACCAAAGGAGACAACTTAAATATAAATTTGCTAGGGTTTGGGTTTTTTAAAAATCGTTCTTTACTTTGGCCACATAACTTCTTTTCTTCAATTGTTCATCAGATGAAAAAGGAGAAATATATCTCTTGGTTTTCTTTAAATAGTTTCATGGTATTTGTGCTGTAAAGATGTTTTGTGTTGAAACAGCTTCTATTTCACTTACAATACTGTCTAATTCCTAATTGTTGGTGCCCTGTGTTGAACCCAGTTCAGAAATTTTCTTTATGTGAAATACCTGTGTGTACCAATTCTTTTTTCTCAAAGTAGATTTTTTCAGAAGAGTAACTGAGATAATTTAGATAAAATTATAAGAAATGGGTTTGATTCATTTACATGCTAAGCAGGGAGAGAATTTTTAAAAAAATCATTAGATTCTGTGTTTGTTTGGAAAAACAAATGACAGAGTACTTTCTAGAACTAAACCCATCTTATCTGTGGTTTTGTGATTACGGGGGGGGAGGTGTTGAGGTTAAAATCTACCTGGTGATAATGTTATGGTTGAACTAGTAATGACTAGTAATGTTGTAATTGAAGAATATAGCTTGCACAGTAATGCTTTTTTGGGTTTTGTCCGTTCATGGGTCATTGTTTCCCTGAACCTCAGAAAATGGGAACATAATTTGTGCAGCAGCTATTACCTATTTCTGGTTCAGATTCCAGGCAGCTAACCGTGGAACATCAGCTAAATTTATTTTGAAGGCCATGTCGTGCTTAGGAAGTCGTTTTTGGTGGATCTCCTGTAAAGCTGTCAAGAGTAGAACTGAACTCATGCGCCTCGTAGTGTCCTTCTCTTTCTCTTGTTTTCTGTCATGTCCTGGTTTTGTAATTTGGACCATTCTGATTCAAACAATCTGAGTGAGCAGATTGTTATTAACAATGATTCTTTAGGACATCAAGAATCTGATACTTGCTTTGTAAGATTGAATACTTAAAGGAGGAATCTTATTTTTATTTATCTCTAAAGTAGTAGTCTTACCCAGAGTACTTTATCCTGAAGTACAGAATATTTTTGCCTGTATGAATAGGGACAGGGATGGTTCTTTTGTACGTTCAAAATCCATATCCAAAGTCATAAAAGCACAGATTGGAAGGGCACAGGGAATAAGCAAGTCATAATTTTATCCACCACTTCTGCTTGTCTTTTTTTCAGGTATTTATTACTCTTGCAATTGCTCGATTTCAGGTGGTTTATAAATCTGAAAGTGTTGTCTGATTTACAGATGTTCTGGTTTCAGTAGTCAGGAGAAAATATAACTAAAATCATCTAACTAAGTCTCTTAATTGTTTCCATCCTCACTGTACTGGGACAAATATTTTTCATTTATTTGTGCTGCAAAATAGCTCTGGAAGTGTGCAGAGTGAATGTTGGCTTATGATGTTTCTTCCTCTTCAGGTTTCTTTATTGTTCTGAATGTGTTGAGAGCTAAACTTGATGGAAGAGACACACAGTGGAAGTTGGGTGACTTGCAGATCATACTTTGCACTCCAGAAGAACCTTCAGTTGCTTCTACTACTACTACTACTGAAATTTTCAATAGTTGCATGTATTTTATTTCTGCATAACTAGTGCAGAACAAGGAGAGAGAAGACAAAGAATTTTGAGAATAGGTTAAGACACCTTGGGGCACTGAAGTCATGGGCAGTTTTGAAAAAGAAGCAGAGTGTCATTCCCAGCTTCAGTTTGTGAGTGGGATTTGCTGTGTAATAGGTTTCTTGAGTTGGATTCCTGTGCCCACTGCAGTTAACTTTGTTTTGCTGTTCTAGGTTAACCTGTTTGTTCTGCTCTCTGTGATGAGTGTTCTGCTGAACTTGGCTGGATTAATACTAGGATGCCAAAGCATTAAATTTGTGTCCGAGGTATCCAGATGCAGTTTGGTGAGCACACATACTGATTTCTTCTTGTTATGGCATATTAGCTTGCTGTGCTGAGATCATAAAATGTCCTGCTATAGAGTTGAAATAATTTAATAACTAGCATAAAGGATTTTTGTAGTAATATAACAAATACAAACTATTGGCAAAAGCCTGAGTGTGGGTAATGGTGAGCTACTCACAAAATGTTTAGTCTGTTATAATCTGTGGGTGGGATTATTCTTCCTGTTTTGCCTCACCTAGTGAGGAGCATTTGTGTTGATACCTTACAGCAGAAGCTGTGAGAAGAAAAATAAGGAAGATCAAATCATACCAGCTTTTTAGAACACTTTTACTTGAGGAAGTAGCAATCTGTACAAGACAGGGCAGAATGCAAAAGGTTTTTCTGAAGCGGTTGTCATGAGAAATAGAAGAATCACTATTTATGAACAAGAAACTGGAATAACTGAAATTTTAGGATACAATGCAGGGTCACTTGCTGAAGAAGATGATTGTGTATAAAAGCTCGAAGGAATTTGTGGGTTAATGGAAAGATCTTTGAATATCTATTTTCATTAATTTATTCCTTCAGGAAAGCAATTGTTGGTTCCTTGACATACCAATAGGTATATTGCAGCAAGAGTCCAAGATTATAAACCCTTGGCAATCTAGGTTTACCCAGCATCACTTAGCAAAACCACACTGAAAATTAATAATGATATTCCAAATGAGGTGATCAATTGCTGCAGTCGTTTCTGAGCTGTCTGCCATTGGAAATATAGGGTACAGCAAAAAGACATTCCTGAAATTGCTAATTATTTTATAGGGTGGCTTCTGTAGGTGGAGTGTCAACATTGTGACTCTAGAGTTTGACAGCTAAAACCACAACTATTTCTAGATATGGAAACATTGCATTTCTACTTTGAAAACTAAGATGACAAGATTAATTTGAAAGTGAAAGTTACAAGCAACAGTGGTGTACAGATATGGCTATTAATGATTTGACTGGGTTGAAATGATAGCTGTGGGTTTCATTCCGTCCATAGAAATGCAAGATATATTCATGAACCATAGAAAATGTGTACAGTTCACATAGACTGGTTTACACAACAGTCAGAGAAATAATTTCTAGGCTGCTATGCATTGGAAGGAGCACAGGTAATAAAATTGCTTAGTAATCAATGCAGCTTTGATTACAGCTAAGTTGTATTTAAATGTGTTAATGCATCACCCATAATGCTTTCTCTCAAAAATTAAGTGTGTATAATGAAGCTTTATAATGCAGGAATCATTGGCATACCAAACTGTTCAGTTATATGATCCTGTATTTCCAGTTTGCTTTGTGGTCATGGGTTTAGTTTAAGACATAAGTTCTATATTATACAGGTAAAAAGGTTGCATAGAACAATTACAAAACAGAGTTTTGTTTCTTAAAGATGGATGTGGATGAAAACAAGATTTGTTTCTGCTGTGAAGAGCATCTCACTACATGCACAGTACTAGAGGCTTTACTGAAGCTGTACCATTTGAAGTCATGCAGTGTTGCCCACCTTATGCTCAAGGTACCCTGCACACACATCAGTAGGACTGCTTTTATAATGTCCATGCTCGTGCAGCAGTGCAGTGCTGAAGTGATTGCTGTGGTTACTGGGAAAAAAAATGTTGGTTTACTGGTCTTCCACACTGGTCAGAAGCTCTTCATGGTTCTGTAACAAATGGGGGATTTTGTCATGTCTGGGTTTTGACCAATGCATTGCTGAGCCAATAAGCAGTTCTTGCCCCTGTTTCGTGTTTAGTGCAACCAAAAACTGCAGCTGAATCCAGACAAGATTACAGGAGTAAATATATGTAAATTTTAGCTAATGAGTTGATGTCTTCATTGCACTTCTTAGCCTTTCCTGTTCTTACAAACTGCTAAAATAAAAATCCCAACCAACACCATCTTCAAATATAAAAAAGCTTTGACATTTCTTCAGTGGTGATCATCTTGAATCTGGATTTCCCACAGAAAAGTTGAGAAGGTTAGAATTCTTGGATAAGCTGTATCAAACCCTTCTGGATCTCTCTGTCAGGACAATAAGTAGTGTAAAATAAGTTTTACTCAAGTCTTGGAGACTGTGCTGAAGACTTCATCCCACATATTTCTTAGCAGTAATTGCCGTGGTCATCCCTGCGTTTTCTCCATTTGTTTTAGTTTGGGTTTTTTTGGTTTGGTTTGGGTTTTTTTTTGGTTGCTTTTTTTTTTGTTTTTAAATACTATTATTGTTGTTGTAGTCGTTGTTGTTGTTATTATTATTATTGCTAACATTTTATTCTTATTACTGTTTTGACATTTACAAATACCATAACTTAATTTTTTAATTTCAATAATCTCCATGTTCTTCAGAAAGTCCTCGTAGCTCTTAGTGTCCTGAATGCTCTCACTGCTACAGTTTGCTTCATAGCAGCTGCCCTGCATTACTTACAGGCACTTGGACCAAGATCCTGCATGGTAAGCGAGCACAAGGCATTGCTATAATGAGTGTTACAAACAGTATTTATAGATTTCACAGTTCAGCAATATTTATAACTCAGAAGGTTTTTAACAGAAGTTTTGTTTGATTAGGATGCATGTGAGACTGAAGATCAAGATCACATTTTGGACCCTGATGATTTTGTCCCACCTGTCCCACCTCCCTCCTATTTTGCAACTCTTACTTCTTCTACTTCACAGACAAGTCGCAGGTAAAACTATGCTCTCTCTTCTTTTAGTGTCTTTCAAAACACTGCCTAATCTTTTTCTTAAGACTGTTTTCCTGGTGAAAATGGTTTGTGATTTTAGAGGGATTAAAAAAACCCAAGAAAAATCCCCTGTGTTTGGAGATAACATAAACACAGTGTGGGTAAGGGGATAAAGTTTTGCAGGTTTGAGTTTGGATTCTGTAGGAACTATTTCTGGGTGGCAGAAATACTGCTGTTTGACACAGCTGAAAGCTTACACAGCTGTCAGGAGCAGGTCAGGGCAGCAATGGGAAGCCAGACACAACCACTTGGCAAGCCAGAGATCCTGAATTGTGTTCCCCCATGGACCTTCCTGCCAGACTCATTCCTTTACTCCTTCTTGGGCTGTTAGGGCTGGCTGAAGGGTATGTTTTGACTGTACTGCCTGGAAAAGGAGTCCCTTACCCTGCAGGTGGTTATATGCTCTTCAAAGTAACTTGCAGGTTGGCTTTATTAGTGTAGGTCTCAGGTGGGTCTGCATTATTCTGTTATGAACATGCAATATTTATACATAAAATATTATGATGCTCAAGCAGACTGTATGACTCTTGTTTAAAACTCCTCCTTTTGGCAGTGTGCTGGACTGCTTAGTTTATTTCACTGTTTCATCAGGAATAGCATGCATGACTTTCAAGGCTATGTGCTCCTGGCAGAGGTAATTACAGATCCTGGGGTTGCCTAGAAAATGATAATATGGTACAACAGTAGGTTTTAGAATGAACAGGTCCTCTGAAACACTAGAGACTGGAGTTCAATTCAAAATACTACTAAAAACCTCTATGTAAGTCTTGGTTCAAGCTGCTTAGGAGAGAAGAATGGAATGTGTAATGATCTCTTTGGAAGAATAATTATTTATTGAAACAAGCTTTTCAGACTTCCTCTGCTTTAAAATGTAACAGTTGTTCTTTGTCTATTATGTCATTCTAGATGGTTATCTCTTTCTCAGCAATAGTATTTCTTTTTTTTTTTTTTTTTTTTTTTTTTTTTAGCACAGGAGGGCCTGCTGAACAGTATTTAAAGTTTCTGTGGTCTAAAATTGAGTAGCTACCTTGCCTTGACTATGTTAAAATTAGTTGGTAGTAACATTTAAGTGATGATGACATCTTTCTGAAGTCAGGATACTTGATTCAGGGTGTTCTGGGTAGTTATACAGCAGTACAGAAGTTACAGCAACAGACAGGCTTAATTTCTGTTTTTGGAAGATGAGTAATTATGACTCAGCCCAGGCTGGATCCTGGAGAGTGGCTGAGATGGGATGTGGCCATTTCTCAGTCAGCCTCCTCACACTTCTTCCCAGACTGTACTCAGAGCTCTGTGTAGGACCTGTGCCCTGGCTTTCTGTGCTCCCTGGTCCCTGCATCCCAAACCTTTGTGTGCAGCGGGGGTGTGACAGGAACCACATCCAGGGAGGTGAGCCCCTTCTGCAAACTCCAACACAGATACATCCCCTGGAAAGGAAAACACCACAGTCATGAAAATGTGTGCCAAAGACATGTCTGGAATGGGTAGGCCTTCTCTGCCACTCTTTAAATTGGAAGGTCAAAGGCACAGCTATCAAAGCCAATTGATTTGCTCACTTATTCATGGGAAACTTTGACATTTGTCTTATTTAATGGCAAAAATCAAACTAGCACTGTAAGTATCTGGTCAATTCCTATCTCTACTGTTGTTATTTCATACATTAAAAAATAGCAATTACATAATTTATCAGGGTTGGCACAACATAAACAGTGAGAGCTGAGTTTCTGTGTGAAAAACAAAATACAAAGTTTGCCAGGAGCTGGACTTTGATTCTTGTAGGTCCCTTCCAGTTCAGGATATTCTATGGTTCTATGAAAGTGTCACAAGATATGTAAATTTAAGGGAAGAGGCGATGCAACAAGGCCTAGAAATCTACCTCAGTTCAGTTTAAAGAATTGTATGGGTACAATTGGAAATGACTTTTACAATTAAGGGACTCAAGGGAATTCTCTTCTAGTTGCATGTTCGGTAATAAGTTTTAACATAATTGTTAGACATAGCATGAATTTTCAAAGTGTGACTTGAGCCGAGTAGGTCAGATCAGGATGTTTAAAAACAAAACTAACTCTCAAAATATATATAATTTTATGACTTATGGGGAATGTAAATTCAGCATGAACATACTAGGAAAATGTGAAGAAGTAATGTCAGTGGAGGATCCATCTCCATCATACTCCAAAATTATTCTGAAGCCTGTTGGAATAGGTGAAATAGAATGTAATTAAAAACTGTTTTTTAAGAGTAAAAAGGACAATGACCAGCTGTCAAAATATCTGCTTTCCTTTCCTCAAATTTCTCCATGCATTACCTCCATTGCCTTCGCAGGAGCCTTTCATAAGAGTGCTTCCAGGTTCTCATTTTTAAAGTTTCATTCTTTTCTGGAAAAAGTAAGTAGTTTTCCATAGGCATTTTCATCATTCTACCCTTTCCTCTGAGCTTGCAAGAAAAAAATTTTACAGTTATCTTTGTTCCCTCCATGCCGTGTCCAGAGAAACCCTAAATTCTGGGAGGCAATTCCCTGCCACCTTCTGAGACAATGTCTTGCAGATCTTGGCAAGTCCATTATCTGTGACTTATATCCCAAAATCTGAACTGGCACAGGAAGGCCAGTGGAGTTTGGTGGCAGATGATGTTTTTCTGCAGCTGGAAAGCCATACTGACAGGTTTTCTCTGTGTTATTTATTGCAGCACACTTGTCTCTGATGTGATCTCACTGCCCTATATTTATGGAACGCGAATCAGGGGGGTGGAAGTGTTCTGCCGCCTGGACCCACCTCCACCGTATGAATCTGTGTGCAGCACAAACAGCTCTGAGCAGGTATGGGCCACAGGAGTTTCATGTCTGAGTCGTTTTTTCCACTGCAAGGGAGACATTGCACTGAAGCATGGTAAACATAAATCAAGAGGATACATTTGATTAGAAATGTAAATATCAACAAAGATTTTAATTAATCACTTGCCTCTAGAACTGAAAAATTTTCTCCAGTTGGAAGACTGCTAAGCATGGGAGAAGAGGCAAAAAGCAGTGTGGAGCACATCTGTTGCTGGTTATTCTAAAAGACCTCCTTGCTTTATTTCCTGTACATAACTGCACTCCTCCTGTGAGGGACTAGGTCAAGGTTTTGGCATCATTGGCCATCCCATTTCATTGGTGTTTTCAAAAGACAGGTGCTTTTTCACAGAAAATACAGGGTAGGATAAAATTGACTGGCCTGGATGATGAACACAAGTATTAGACATTCACTGGCTTAGATTTTGCCAGGGAGTTAAACTCATATCACACAGTGTCTGTGCAGTTAAGGAAAAATGTTCCATTTCTAAGGCGGATGTTGCAGTTCTTAGAAAGTACCAGACAAAGATGGTGACTTGTGATTTTTCAACTTTTGCATTTTATTCCAGAGAGGTGCACTTCAAATAAATGGCATGGAAAATGTTGATTCAGGGGAAGTAAGCGACAGGCAGTCCTCTCAAGGTAAAAGTAATTTTAAAGTTTGTTCTAGAATGTTCTATCCAACACATTCAACTTACTATAGCAGCAGCATTATTAGTTCTTTGAAAGACAGCCACCATACTGCAAGACAGAGATACAGAATATGGTTGTTTTGGACAGTGGGAACAAGGATTAATATTTAAAATTTTTACAAGCATAAGTAGTTGTTTTCATGCAAGATACAAAAAGAAGGATGTATTTCCTTTTAAGCAATCTACAAGTAAGTTTTTGACACTATATCCATATGTTGCAAGAAATTATGTCCAGCTCCAGAGCTTCCATTTGTTTGGTGTATGTGGGTGCCTGTTAGCATTTTGTTGCTGGTAAAAAGGGAAAAGCATAGAGTAATACTCTACTTTGTGAAGCTAAACTGGGGCTTACTCCATTATCCAGCCTGAACTAGAAGAATTACAAAATAGTTTCTGCATCCTGGTACAGGAGATAGATAAACTGCTCTTAGAGACCACATTTGCTCTGCACTGTTTAGAAAACTGTGCCTATGGCTCCAATTTGCTTTTAGCTTAATGTTTGTTGCAATGTGTGCTTGTGGCTAAACATTATTAATTTCCAGCTTTTCCAGTACAGCTCATGAAAATGTGTTCCAATTTTCATTTGAACTTGGCCATTATGACCATTATGGCAAGATTGTCTCATGTGCAATATTCACACCATAACAGAGTAAAGACTGGGGCAGGGGGAAGCCCCAAGTCTTTTATTTGATTGTGGCCTATCTTCTGCCAGACTTCTTATCAAACTATAAAAAACACTCTGGTTTGAACTGCATTGGCTGAAATTGTTTCTATTATGTGGAGTAAGGGGAAAAAAAGAGTTTGCATAAAGTCATACTTTAGCCAAATGTCAACTCTGTGAAAGTCCCCTTAAACTCTAACAGTCTGCCTGAAACCTCTGAAAACAAGCACTTGGATGCTTCTGGTGTCTTACCAGCTGTGACAACCAAAATGAAACCTTTTGCTACAGAAATCCTCTGGATTTCTTTCTCAAAGTTTTCTTACTGGTAAAACTCCTGTTGCTTTCTCTGGGCTTCTTGAGCTCAAACAAAAATAGGCTGTCAAACTCAAGGGTACACTGTGACTTGCTTAAAGTTATGAGGATGGGAAACAGGAAAAAATACCTTAGAAAATCCACCTGCAGTGAAAGACAGTCGGAAAAATCTCTCTTCTGTTTTATTTTGTTTAAAAAAAAGGTTCTGATGAGACATTGTTTGATGCATTTGTATTTAAAAATTTCCTTTGCTTGAATCAGACCTACCAGAGCACATATGGCAAAGTGTACCCTCCTCTCTGTCATCTTAACTGGTTTGTCCAGTATTTTTTTTTTAATGAGGAGGTCTGTAAAGAGACATTTAATTATCAGCCTGCCTGTTAAATTCAGATAAAAAAAGAAAGTCACTTAAGAAAGAAAATTAACACTGCTTCTTGTAGATGCCAAGATTTCCTAGAATTTAAGAAAAAGAAATACATCGAGCAGTATCTCTTCCTTTATTTAAATTCGGAAAGGTGTACAACACCTGTCTGGAATAGAGTTAATTTTCTTCATAGCAGCCTCTAGTGCTCGTTTGGATTTGTGGCCGGTGGGGGTGAGTTTTCCAGTTGTCATTGTTCAAGGACTGGCTGGGCATCAGTCACCTAGTGGTGAGTGACTGCTTCTGCATCACTTGTTTTCCTTTGAGTTTGTCGAGGTTTTTTCTCCCCACCTCACTCCAGCTAGCCTTGTCTCAGCCCATGAGTTCTGCCACTTTCATCCCTCCACTTCTTCTCTCCAGATCACTGGGGAAGAGTGAGAGTGACTGTGAGGGGCTGAGCTGCCTGCTGGGGTTAAGCCATAGCAGGAACAAAATATAAAATAGGGGCTTATGTTGGAATTGTGGCAGAAGAATTCTATGGGCTGCATCAGCTGGTGCAGTGTAACAGTCTATAAATAAAACTTGAGCTTTCAGTTTATGCTGGCAGGCTGTCATGCCAGGGCATTTGTGTATGATGCTGTGATTCCCTCGGCATCATCGGGGCTGATCAACTGAGCCTAGCTCCCGATGGAAGTTAAAGCTGTGTGCTACTCGGACAGCAGAGTAAGGGGAATCCTGACTGCCGTCTGCAGGAGGAGCTCTAAGCTTCTCTATGCCAGCTAAAATTGCTTTACTGACTTCATAATCACTCCTGTCAGGAATAGGACTTTCCCTGCTGACTGTAGTAGGCAGGCATGCAACCTTTTGCTGGTGGCAGGAAGTGCTCAGTAGCTGCTCTGTATAATCACAAACTAAGTATGTGCATTTCCAGTACACACCACCTTAAGACAATTATCTCTCTGAAACAGTAACATTATTAAGGATTATCTTAAGATCATGAAATCTGTTCATTAATCTGTTCAGAATAAAAAAAAAAAAATACCAAACATCTCCAAAGTAACAGCAGCATTGTACCTCCAGGACTTACTGCTGACACAACTCCATTGGTGTTGAAAAGTTTATATTGGTGATGGATTCTTTAATCCTGTATGATTTTTGGTCTGCCGTATTTTGTTGCTGGGCCTTACCTTCTGAGCCTTACAGCTGGGCTGCACCTGCATTATGTAGGTTGTGTCACTCTTTCTTCTATTTAGAGATTCTAAGTTGCATTTTTGAGGTGATAAGGTGCTGTGCTGAATAAGTATATATCATCCAGGCCTAAATCTTCTCGAATGCCCCTGCCACTGGCACATACTTGTTAGAGTGACACCACAGATTTTCGCCACGTTCTGAATAAAAGACTGTATACATGAATTTGTTTTTGTACTGGGTTTGCATGCCCAAGTTTTGGTAGTGGCAGGGAAGCTGCTGGAAGGTTTGATGCTTCCTCTATGTCTGGCACTGCTCCAAAGATGGATCTGCTGCTGCTGAAGGCTGGGCCACTTAGAAATGATGGTAACACCTCTTTGGCCACATCTTTAAGAAGGAAAAACTGTTACTATGCAGATATATTGGTGCTCAGAGAAGAGAGAAGTGAACATGTGTTAGAGGAACAGCCCTGCAAACGCAGAGCCAGTGGAGAAAGAAGGGCAGGAGGTGCTCCAGGT
>VZRX01022377.1:65126-90652 GCA_013398075.1 Notiomystis cincta | reverse complement strand
ACGTAAGTCTTAGAAATAAATAATTGGGATAAATACACAGAGCCCACTGTCCTCAACTATCTTTGTGCAAAAAAAAAAATTGTGTAAGAATTTCCAGGGCTTATCTATCCCTTTATTTATTTTGCTTATTTAAAGACAGCAAGGGAAGTATTTCCAGAATACAGAGGGAAAATAATATTATCTAATATAACCTGGATGGATTAGTCTGCTATTATTTGTTTATGTGTCTGTGAACTGGGAGTGGGGGAGAATCTGCAGAAGTGAACTGAGAGTGGGGGAGAATCTGCAGAAATTGTACTGATCTCGCACATCTCAGATCAGAGCAACACCAACAGTTCTCACTCACTATTTGGATATTCCTGAGCACACCCACTGCCCAGCACCACCCATTTTCCCTCAGGTGGGATGCTGACAAGAATATTCCCATCACCTGTAAGATGCAGGCAATTTCCTGGAAAAGGCTGGAAGAGCAAGGTCCTACAGACCTTTATTTTAAAATAATGTACAAAGTGGGACTGCCTGATTTGTTACCTTAGAACCTCCCTGAGTATTTTCATTTCTTCCTGTTCAATTTCACTGAACACATCAGAACCCTCTGTCAAGCACTCAGGCAAAACACCTGGAAAAAAACCAGCAAGATTTATGCATTACTCTAAAGAAAATGATTTTGTGCTCCAATTGGCAGAGAAGAAAAGAAAATTAAAAAAAAAAAAAGACAAACACAAGAAAACCACATTCACAAAACCAAAGCCATGTAATTCTTCCTCTGAAAGTGTTTCCACAAAGGTCCTAGATCCTAGAGGAAAAGGTCCCAAATCCTGGTAGGAAAAAGGCAAAGATTTCTGGCAATGCAAGTTTTGACATCTAAGGTTAAGCCAAACTCTGCATTGACCATCATGTGGCATTTCCTGTAGGCTGCAATTCAGCCATGGCCACTCCCAAGCTTAGCTGTTATATGAAAGGTGAAATTTAAAAATTATTCTCTGAAAAACAAACATGCAGTAAGAAGATAAAACAGTAAGAGTAAAGACATGGAAGAAAGGAGTGGGATTTAAATCCTTTTAAGCATCACCAGAGCAGCAACGTTGGGTGTGGATTATTTTCTCTTCATCTTCTTTCTCATGCCTGTATGAGCATGATGAAGGTCTTGTGCTTTCTGAATGGATTTTTCAGTGTGAATTGCAGAGTAAGCAAACACATGCAAGGAGCAGAATTCCAACTATTGACATTGCCACATTTGAGGAACTGCTCTAAGTGCTTTAAAGCAGAATTGTCACCAAAATTCTGCAAGAGAAAACTCAGTCAAGTTTCAGAGAATTTTACACAAACAGACCTGAAAAATCTGTTAACTTTAAAATACAGACAGCTGTCACTGAGAGTGCAAGCCAAGGACTAAGTAATGAAGTCCCAATAACATCAACTGGATGTTTTCCAGTAACTTGAACTAGAACAGAACCAGTATTCCACACTCATGAATGGCTTAAAGAGTCATCAAAAGAACACTGAAAACCTGCAGTGAACCCCCACATTCACCACTTCTCACCATTTCTTTCTTTGATGATTCGAATTGCTTGCAGTTGCATTTCAATATTTTTCTGTACCATCATTTTTTTAAATAGTCTAAAATCTTCTGCTGCCAACACTGTTTGCAGGATGGCCTGTGGGAGGAAAGATGCACAAAATTAAACCCCCACAGAAATCCTAGCCAGCTCAGTCTGTTTGGAATTAGCTTGATTTTTCACTTCTGGGGAGCATGTTTTTAATAATTATATTTCATTCTCCTATCTGTTTTTCCAGATATACAAGAAGATCTCATAGTCAGGAAAATAAATTGGTGGTTTATCTCTTTAGATCAACATGTGTACAATATTATTATGACAATATTATAATACTAGGACAAAACTGGGTTTCCCAGTGTAAGTTTACAGCTGCAGTTCAATTGAAAATTACGGTTTCACCACGAAAACTTTCCGAGTTTCATCTCCTGCCAGCTGCGTTAGGGAAAACATCAAGCTAAGAAGGAAATCCATACACTCCTTAATGAAGGCAAATACCTGTGAGGTGTGGGTCTTTGCAAGAGGAGAAGAAAAAGCTTCTTGAAATTTCTCCTCATTAATTCCAACTTCTTTAAGGTAGCCCTCTAGTAATCTCTCCACCTGTAAGAAAGTAGAAGCCTTACCTTCTAAGGTTTTTCCCTGAGAATCATAGGAATTTTTGTGATGATTGTCTATTCTTTTCTGCTGATGTTATGTGTTTTAAACTCAGGGGAAAATCATTACAATAGCATAACTGACTTTTCTGATGTCAGGCTTTATTTGCTTTCATGAACTGTTCAAAATGAGCATTTTTACTGCTAAATTTGACTACTCCTTAATGTATGTTCTCCAGTGTTCAAGATTCTCACTCATGTACCTTTTCCCCAGACTCCTGGCCAGTATTCCTCATGGGGTTTCGATGTAAGTAAAAGGCTTTGTGCCAGCCTGTGCCTGAAAGCCTTTAGGGTCAGAGCAGAAATGAATGTTGGTTTGTATTTATTCAATCAAAGCTTTTTAATATCATGTATTCCCCAGCCTCATTACAGAAAGTGTGGGTTAGAAATCTGCATTTATTGTTTTATAGGTATTTAAGCTCCAAAAATCACCTGTAGGTTTTTCTGATAACTGAAAAATAATCTGAAAGATTTCCCAGTCTCATTAGTGAATAAAATATAAGTTGTGAGTGTTCTCAGACATCCTGCTGGTTGTCATTTTAACTTGACAGAAAATAACATTATCAAGCTTATAAATACAGTCTTGAAGGTAGAGGATATATTAATTTTAATGAAAAATATGTAAAACAGCCTAAGAGCTATGAGTGTGTTTCTTTTCTATATACCTGGTCTTTAGGCATAAAAATGCATATGACAACTACAATTCACAGGATTTCTAAATAACACGTGGAAAAATTCTAAATAACAAAGATAACCTGATCAGAAGTTCATCTAAATACTAATTTAACATTTCAAATTGTTTTGCTTAGAAATTTACCACAAATAGTGAATAATGCTCACCAGAGCTTGGTACTCCTGATAAATTTCTGTGTAAGACAACTTGCTTTCTTCTTCATCATCGAAAACTGGGGCAGGGGAAGAAGAAACATTTTGCAGTCAGTGTACAAATAAACTTATGCCCTAAATAGCAAGATTACCCTTTACAGGGTAATATATTTAATCAATGAAAACATAGGCCATGATTTATAGAAGTCCTGTGTTTTTCCACACACTCAGGCTAAACGTGTGCTTTTGGTAATTGAATGTAATTGAGCTGCATAATTTAATATTGGGAAAATGTGTCTTCATAATAGACTTGTAAGCAAGTTGAGGATTCAGCAGATACATTCACTACAAAGTAAGTTTCAATATAAGAACTTACCCCATGAACCTCTGTAAGGTTGTTCTAAGGTGGCAGACACCACATGAAGCAGGAAATTTCTCACTCTCCATGTATTTACATGGAAGATGTATTTATTAATAACTTAAACAATTTTTTAAAATGTCATTCAAGCTAAGGTGATGCAGGAAAATGAGTCCCTGCCTGCATAAAACCAGCTAAACCCAAAGAGGAAATGCGGTGCAGTTAAGTTATATTTTAATTATATCTATCCTGACTTAGGAAAAATGGACATTCCTACACTATAGGCCATATTAATCATATTCATTTAAATTCCTATTAAAATCCCTGATTGGAACTACTCAAGCTCATGATCTCTATGCTGCAGAATATGTGGAAGAAGCAGAAAATAAGAGGAACTGAAATCTAAGGAGGTTAATTTACATTTTTTTCAAGCCAACAATGAAGAGAAGTAACGTAAAACCTGGAAATTAAAGCAGAGGCTTAGAAATAAGTCTGCCTCAATCCCCTTCAAGATTAGCTACTTGGACAAGTCACTTCCCAGGAACATCCTTTGAAGTCACTTGAAGAATGGGAATTCTGCTTAAATTGGTGAATGAGTGTGATTTATTCTTCATGTATATGGGACATCTCTGATGGTGGTGATGCCAGTGGAACCTGTGGAACCTTCACACAAATTTAGAGTGACTTTTTGAAGGCATCCAATGTCTTTCCCAGCTGTGACAGCTCTGAGGCCACGTCACTCCAAACCTGGACACAGTGTGAGCTGAGGTGGTACTTTCTAAAGCAGGAGGTACTTGCATCACTTTCTAACACAGCAGTGCAATGAGAGAAATCCAATCACACAGTTCAGATCCTCCAAAAGCAGAGGAAAACCTGCTTTTTAATCATAATTTGGAAAACCAATGTTGCTTGTGGGTTTTGCACAAGGCAAAATTTTTTATGAAGAAATTAAAAAAAAATGTTTACAAATATGTAGGATTAAATTCAAATGGTGGGAAAAGTATTACAAATATCAGTCCTATGGCAACCACCACATTACCAAAGCCAAGAGGGTGAAGCCCTTGACAGCCTCTGTTGTCTCCTCCTGGCTGGGATCCCTCCCAGCTCTTGCAGACCCCAGCTTTCACCTTGGCTTCTGCGTTCCCTTTTCCCCACCCTTCCTGCCCTGGGGATCCCAAGCAGGGATGACACAGGGATGTCACCCCTCAGTGACAGCTGGCCTGGCACTGCCCCGGGGATGTTCCTCCTCCTCCTCCCACGGCTGCAGAGCGGAGCGGGAAGCTGGCACACACCGTGCTGTGCCCCCGGGCTCAGGACAAAGCGGGATGAAGTTCAGTGCCAAGTAAAGCAAGCTGCAGTCAGCATCTCCTCCCAGCTAAGTGGATTTAAGGAGTACTTGGAACAGAGACCTTGGATTTTCTTGAGTCAGGGCTCCTGAATCACGTAGTCATTATTTCTTAAGGTTTTGGCACAGTGTTTGGTGGCCCAACAAGAACAAAGATCTGAAGAACCACGGTATGAAGACAAGCCAGGGGACACAGATGTACTGGGAGACACTCATGATTTTCCTGTTAAAACTGAAAAGCTNTGATCTCTATGCTGCAGAATATGTGGAAGAAGCAGAAAATAAGAGGAACTGAAATCTAAGGAGGTTAATTTACATTTTTTTCAAGCCAACAATGAAGAGAAGTAACGTAAAACCTGGAAATTAAAGCAGAGGCTTAGAAATAAGTCTGCCTCAATCCCCTTCAAGATTAGCTACTTGGACAAGTCACTTCCCAGGAACATCCTTTGAAGTCACTTGAAGAATGGGAATTCTGCTTAAATTGGTGAATGAGTGTGATTTATTCTTCATGTATATGGGACATCTCTGATGGTGGTGATGCCAGTGGAACCTGTGGAACCTTCACACAAATTTAGAGTGACTTTTTGAAGGCATCCAATGTCTTTCCCAGCTGTGACAGCTCTGAGGCCACGTCACTCCAAACCTGGACACAGTGTGAGCTGAGGTGGTACTTTCTAAAGCAGGAGGTACTTGCATCACTTTCTAACACAGCAGTGCAATGAGAGAAATCCAATCACACAGTTCAGATCCTCCAAAAGCAGAGGAAAACCTGCTTTTTAATCATAATTTGGAAAACCAATGTTGCTTGTGGGTTTTGCACAAGGCAAAATTTTTTATGAAGAAATTAAAAAAAAATGTTTACAAATATGTAGGATTAAATTCAAATGGTGGGAAAAGTATTACAAATATCAGTCCTATGGCAACCACCATATTACCAAAGCCAAGAGGGTGAAGCCCTTGACAGCCTCTGTTGTCTCCTCCTGGCTGGGATCCCTCCCAGCTCTTGCAGACCCCAGCTTTCACCTTGGCTTCTGCGTTCCCTTTTCCCCACCCTTCCTGCCCTGGGGATCCCAAGCAGGGATGACACAGGGATGTCACCCCTCAGTGACAGCTGGCCTGGCACTGCCCCGGGGATGTTCCTCCTCCTCCTCCCACGGCTGCAGAGCGGAGCGGGAAGCTGGCACACACCGTGCTGTGCCCCCGGGCTCAGGACAAAGCGGGATGAAGTTCAGTGCCAAGTAAAGCAAGCTGCAGTCAGCATCTCCTCCCAGCTAAGTGGATTTAAGGAGTACTTGGAACAGAGACCTTGGATTTTCTTGAGTCAGGGCTCCTGAATCACGTAGTCATTATTTCTTAAGGTTTTGGCACAGTGTTTGGTGGCCCAACAAGAACAAAGATCTGAAGAACCACGGTATGAAGACAAGCCAGGGGACACAGATGTACTGGGAGACACTCATGATTTTCCTGTTAAAACTGAAAAGCTTGGCTGGGACCCCTCAAACAGGATGATACACACCCGTCTATTTAATTTCAGTTTGATATTAAAGGAAATTAATCAAGCCATAAAAAATTAATCAAGTTCCCAGAAAGAGAGAGAGAGAAAGCAAACACTTAGTAACAGATAGAAAATCATTACAATACATTTACAAGTTGAAGTGCAAGGACTTGGCCTAAGTAACTACAGTTCTAAAATAAATTCCTTACATACCGATTACCAAATCCAAATTGTATTTTCAAGGAAATCACAAATTATTGTCAGTTAATCACAGTGTTGCTAATTTGCTTGGCTAGCCCAAAGATTAAATGTTTTGGGAATGCAAAGGACTCTGTCCTGACAAAGTATGTCAGCACAAAACCAGCAATGAAATCAGCACAGCAGGAAGTGACCATCACGAGCCTGCCTCACACTAGGTGGAAATTTACAGCGGTTCCACAAATCTTCTTATGCCAGTAAATTCCCCTCAACCTTCTAAGGAGAAGGGATCATTGCTCCCGAGAGGGATAAATCAATTCCCTTGATATCTAAACCTAGACCTTTTGTATGATAACCAGAATGTTTGGCACACCCCAGTTTAAGCAGATTTCCCCGGAGAAAACTTCCAGTCTAGGTTTCTCTAACCCTTCGTAGCTGTGAAGGCTCCAGGTGCTTTCCCTTCCTCTTTTCCCAGTTTTAAGAGGGAAAGGTGTACAGACTCACAACAATCGTGCCTCATGCAAAGTTGAGGGGGAGGGGGTAGAAATGATTCAGGAAGAAACTGAGAAGCAATTTTTTTTTGAGAATCACAAACAAAAGCTGCCTTTGTTTTTCCAAAAGGCTTAGGCAGTGCTTTCAGACTTGCCCAAACTGTCACTACTCTGCTACTGTAAGGATCCAAGTGATTTTTGGCAGCAGAAATTGTTCTGTAAGCAGCAGAAGTAATTTAGCCAAATCTCTACATCAGAAAGTCTATTTCCTCCTTTCCTCTCTGCAGATACAGACCTGCACAGGTCTCCCCTGGCTACAGGGCAATCCTGGCCCTCCTCACTGCCTGTACTTCCACTTTACCCAGGCTGCTCCCCAAATTATGCCTTGATTGTCTCAAGAAGACAAAGGAAGAAATGGAAGTTTTAACTGGAGTTACTTTGGAGCTAAATTCCCACGCAGGATCACCTACAAAACATTTCTGTAAGCCACTGCTAGTGCTGACTATCATTTTTGCGAGGTACTAAAACTCGGGGATTTTCACCTCTTAACTAACAACATTCGCATAATTGCAGGAATTTAACTTTGGGCCTTCTCCTCTGCTGTCGCACTGACCAGATGGCGCTTTCGGTCCAGACCAATTTCCTAAGGAAAACTCCTGGCTCTGGGAGAGCTTTGGAGGCCGTGCCGAGGTCCGAGACGCCGCAGAGTGCAGCGCTCGCTGGTGTCAGCCGTAAGCTCATGCCATAATCCCAAGACGAGCTAATGGATGCAAATGACACGTCCTGACACACGGCTCGCTCGGGGGACACCGCAGGCCCCGGGGAACGCCCGGCGGGGAGCGCGGCCGGAGGAGCCGAGCGCGCGTTCCTGCCCAACACCGGGGGCCGGAGGGACACCCCGGACCCGGGACAGGCCCCCGGCGGTGGGTTCGGTGGACCCGCCCTGCCCTACCCGGCGCCCCCGCTCACCCTCGCAGTTGTGCTCCATGAACTCCAGGATGGGGATGGACCAGGCGGGCCCCTGCAGGAAGCCGGCGATGGTGTCCACCACCCACTCCACGTCGTCCTCCTCCTCGGCCGCCATGGCCGGCGGCGCGGCCGCTATGGCAACCGGCGTCACGGGGCGGGATCTGCGGGCCGGGATCCGCCCCCACGGCATTCCCGGGAATCGCGGCAGCGCGGGAAGCGGCGCTGCGGAGTGCGGCCGGCGGGTGTACCTGGCGCGGCAGGAGCGGGAGGGGAGCAGCGGGAGGTCGGTTGGCAGCAGCCCGGAGCATCCCCGGCCGCCTGACGCGCAGGTCCTCCACAACGCTGAAAAGAGAAGAAATTAGTGACTACGGTGCTCGTCAGTCAGCAGTGCTGAGGGTAATGGGGCACAGGAACAAGCGGTTCAGCCAGGCTGCGGCTTCCTTGTGCTGGGGGCGAGCCGGGATGTGAGGAACACGGCCCTGAGAAGCCGCGTTGAACTGGCCCTGTGCCCTCCGGAGATCCCGAGTTGTTACAACGCCTCTCTCACTCACAGTTTCACAGCACAATCCAGGTTGGGCTTATATATTGAAATTTTATAAAAAATTATCCGAGATGATGGAAAATTCCTGTTATTCCCTATTTTATCATGTGCAGAATGCAGTGACATTGTGGAGCAAACAATAACTGGCATGTTCCTTGTTAGCAGTTGAAGCTGGTGCTCTAATTCTAATTAAAATGTTAATCACTCATCAGGCCTTCATAAAAACACGGATAATTTGTAACTTAGTAATACTGTAAGTACCCTCCAGTGCTAGAATTGGGAAATAATTTACAAGGCAATAGCTAAGAAGGTTTACATTAACACTTAATTATTTGGGTATTTCTTAGGGCTGATGGTGGTGGCACATTCCTTTTCTCCACTAAAATTAAGGTAACTTCTCTCACTGTCCTCATCTCTTAATTGCTGACAAACTGAAGAATTTTCCCAATGTTTAAATTTGTGTTCTTCCTAATACTGGATGATTGCTTGCCTTACTGGTGCACGTCACTGGTAAGTAAAACAAAACAAAACAAAACACCAAAAAGAACCTCTTCATCCTTTAAAGATTTTTAATGACCACAAACAGTGGCAGTTCCAGTTCGTTACATCGGCTCAGGCTTGGTCTTGCTTGAGAAAAACTCTTGTAGCCATTAATGAGATTTTACCTGCACAAAGTTTCAGTGTTGGGCAAAGACTAATTTATTTTCTCACTAATTTTTCTCAAAGGTAACAATTCTATGTGCTCAGAACTGCAGAGAAGTACCTGATCATCATTTAAATAAGAATCTGCACCAGAAAAACTTCAAATTTTCTTTCTGCAGGCCACATTTTTTCACCATTTTTACAGCCAGTTTTGTGGTCTGAGAGCATCTGTAGTCTGACAGGATATTCACTTCCTATTTGTTGCATAAAAAGTTAAAGCATTGCATCACAGTTACAAGAAAAATTGCTGGAGTAATGAGTAGGAGGCAAGTCTGTCCCCTGTAATCAAATCCATTTTGTCACCTCACAGGAAACTGCCCGATGTGATCATGCTCTGTCCATAGATGTCAGGGGAAACACTGGAGTTGCTGGTTTAGTTGTTAATAATACAAAAGATAGGGCAGGAAATGCTCCCTGTCTGAGTCACAAAAAGCATTAATTGCTTAATTTTCTGTCTTCTCTGAGCAAGTTGCTACTTCAGACATTTTGACATATGCACACACACACACACACACACACACACACTGACAGGCAAATTTTGTCAGGCCTTTCCAGTCTCTGTCTTCCACTAAATTCTTTGTCAGTAACCAACTCTCTTCACATCCAGTGGGTTCCACCACATGCACAATAATAAAGAAGTTTGAAATTCCAGAATCTTGAGAATATGACTTCTTTTTGCTGAATGCCATTTTTGATCTGTTGCTGAATTTATACATTTATTTATCTGTTTATAAAGAGGCAAGACGTGAGGCAGATGAGCTTCTTAGCTATTGGCAAAGGTGGTTTTTACATCACTTTTAATTTCTTCCATGTGGATAATTTTGTAGATTTTCAGCAATTTAAAGGACATTGGCAAAAGTGCAATTCCCAGATTAACAGTTAAACAGTATCATTTTTAATTACTCTTTTGTTTAGGCTTTAATTCTCCCACCCACCACATTTGTAATAGTCTTACTACTGCAACAGCTATATTTTTACCTTAGTAAACTGAATACAACATTTCCAATTTGTTTTTATAAATTTTAGTTTGGGAGGATTTGTTTTTTTATAAATCTGACCTCAAAGAGAACCCTGAGCTCAAGCCTCTGAAAACCTGTAGTGCAAAGGCCTTTTCTTTCAGTCCAATAGACAGAATTAAATGTGACTTCTGTATAGAAGGTTGAAAGTTAAAATATTAACCTGTTTGGGTTTATTTGCAACAATTTATTGTGGAGATTTTTTGGTTAAATATATTATACTTCAGGGACTTCACTGTACTTTAGTCAAAGCTAAAATAGGAGAGAAATTGGTTCTGAGAAATGCAGACACATTGAAGAAGTGCTTAGTGTCAAGGAAAGAACTGTGATTTATCTTCATTTTCCTCCCCTTTGGGATATTGAGCTCCTGCAAGAACTTCTAAAGATCTTCCTATTTAGGTCATTTTCCTTCATTTTATAAAGCTGTTCTTTTCTCTTGTGACTCGAAGGTTTTATACAAATGTAAGGCTGTTTCACAGAATCCATTCTGCCTGAGAGGCCATTCCTAATATAATTATCTAATAATAAGCATATGCCAGTGCTTTCCCTATAATAATGCTTCTTAGCTAAATTATCTAATCTTAAAAGCATCTCAAGTGTCCAACATCTAATGCTTTCACTTTATAGCTTGTGACAATAAGAGATACTAGAACTACAAGAATATTATTTCTTCTCTTAGTTTTTTTTCATTTATATACTTGCCACAGCCTATGCACATTTTACCCACACATTTATTTGAAAAGCTATCCATAAATTTTATTTCATATATTTTCCTGAAGCAAATTTTGTTCTTTATTCAGCAACAATAGGATTTATTCCCATATATACTTTTCATAGGGATTTTCTCCACTCACATTGACCAGGTGTTTTAGTAATTGCTGCAGTGCTTTTACCATTATTTTTCCTGTGGTGTCTGCACCTCTTGAATTCTAAAAAACCTTGTAACAATTTAGATTTTTCTGTTCAATTTCAGGTGATTGTTATTGATGGAAGATGAACTACAGCAAAGTGAAATCTATGGTTTCATCTGAAGCCTGTGAGCTTTGTTATTGTAATCTCTTCTGGCATGGAGTTCTGCAGCCAGGAACAGTTAAAAAAGGAAAAAGAAAAAGTCCTGTGACCTTTCTTTGGAAGTGTTCAGTTTCACTGAACAAGGAAAGGCAGCTTCTGTGGAGTATGAAATGGTATCAGTAAGGGTATGAGATGGTTAGAAATAGCAAAATAATAAATTACCAGATGCATGGGTATTTTATTCATTGCCAAGTAAGAGTGGGAGAAAGTCAAGGAACATGGTTGCCACAAGTCCATGAAAATAATAGTTAAAAAGAAAGAAAAATATAACTTTCAGTTCTGTATGGATTTTGGGGGGAAAGATCTTTATTTCTGAGCTTAGGAGACTTTCTGCCCAAAGTCCAGCTTCTAACACCTTCAGCCAAGACTCATGAAAGCTATGCAGAAAGACTTCAACACACAAACTTGTTTCACTTTCTCTTCAGTTTTCACCACTGTGAGAATTATGCATTTTTAATTTCTCTGTAGAACTTCTCTTAAAAAGGACTTCTCAATATTAGGATTACTGAAGTGTTACTTGAGGGACACAGGAGGAGTGGGACTAGAAGAGATCTGAAGGCTGCCCAGCCTTGGAGTTTCCTCAACTGCACAGTGCAAGAGAGAATTTATTTGAGACATGAGTTTGGTTTGAGTCATTTAGTGTTACCTCAGGGCTTGGCTTTCAAGAAGGCATTTACAGACAAAAGTGTTGGTTCTGGGGGCTCTGGGGAACAACTGGAGTTTGCATTTCTGAGTTTTATTACCCACATGTTTCAGTTGCCCCCAAGAACTTTGGCTGATTGCATTGTATTGTTGATTATAAAGGCCAAAGAAAAACCCCAAGAAAGACAATGCACTGGAGAGCCTCACAGAAACTGTGCTTTCTAATGCTGAAAGAGAAAAATCAGTTGGATGTACAAGAAAGAAATACTTCCATGGAGATACAGATGGAACTGCTTTGTACAGGACATCATCTGTCCTGTTTCATGGATTTCAGATGTATAGGACTTGTAGCAAGTCAGATATTGGGAGAATTATGCAGATTAGGTTAGCAGAGTCCATAAGCTGAAGAGCAGCAGTTTATCTGTTTCCCTGGGTGTGTTATCTGGCTCCCAGGTGCAGAAGGGACTCCATGCTCACAGCTCCCACTCTCGCTGTGCCAGCTCACTGATGTGATGAAGCCCCAAGACAGGGTGACACAGGAGTGTCAGGGTGACTTGTTCTGAGACCTGAGCAGAGCCCAGGAATTGCAGACTCCTCACACCACCCATTAACTCTCATCACTGCTGCAATTGGCCTTCCAGCAACTTGCAGGGGCACTGCTCAGTACCGAGGTTTGCCACCATAGCCAGCTCTGGGAAGAACAGAGGTGCTGCTGTGCCTCTTGCTGTGGTGTTTCCTTTTTACTTTCTAAGGTGTCGTCTAATCAGGCTCTTATCACAGGCTCTGTTTGGAACAGAGGAACAGTTGGACGTGGCCAGGAGCTGCTGAGCTGTGTCTCCCTGAATATCTGGATGCAGCTGCCACAGCAGTAGGTGTGACCTCAGGAAGGCATAAAAACCAGAGCTGGGAGATGAAGAGAGGAACTTTTCACAGCTTTATGAACAGGTTAAATGATAGCAGCATAAGCAGGGCTGCCCCTGTTCTTACTTGGAGGACACACTGTAAGAATCCAATGTGTGCATGGTTTTCATTAAACTGTGTAACTTTCATAGTTGATTTTTATGAAAGCACCATGAGTTATTTATTAAGTAGTTTGTATTTGTGGACTATGGGATTTTTACTTGTGCTTTAATGTTATGATTAAAAAAAAAACCAAAAATCTATTTGGCAACTATACTTTTATAGAATTTCCATTATCAAGTGATGCTGTGTGTAACTGGGTTATTTTGTGACTGGATCATGGATTACCTCACAGTAGAGCTCAGAGCTGGGGGCTATGCTCTCATTGCATAGGACTTACTTCACCCCCTGCATGTCTTACTTAGGCTTTTTAACCTTGAAAAACTTCCCAAATATATCAAGTGTATAAAACTTGTCACCAGTCTTTACAAAGGTGTGAACAAGCAGGCTAGTTAGATTTTGTAGGAAACAAAGACAGGGAAACAGGTGAAATGAGTAGGGCAAAAAATTGTGATTTCAAATTAGTGTAACAATGGAAGGTGGACAGTGGAAAGTTACCACTGCCCAAAGCTTTTTGCCCTGGCTTTTTCTGTTCAGTCCTAGTTCTACTTTCTGGAGAAGAGTGAAAGCCACCCCTGCTTTCAGCTGAAGGGGTCAGAACTCAGCCATGAGCTTTTGTTTTCAATAGCCTGCAGGGAGAAAGGGTGACTGGACAGCCTTGGAGATAAACCACTGTCCCCAAAATGAAGGAGCTTTGGGGATCTTGGCAGACCAGAATTATCACTCCTTGTTTGTTGGTGGTTAGGGCTCTTGGGACTTTATTGTCTTGGGGCTGGGAGTTTTTGGGGGTGGGGTGGTGATTGTGATGTTTTCTTAGCCAGTTCCTGGTACTGGTTCCTCAGAGCTCAGTGTCTGTTGGGAAGTGCTTGCCCTGGTGTTTCTCTGCGAGGTTTTATGGAGTTCTGCTGGTTTGCATATGCCCACGGTGGGCTGGCAAACGGGACTCTGAGGCTCACAGGGTGAAGCTAATCCGTGCTTTTGCACTCTTGGCAGAAATCCTGGCAGGACTTTAGGCCATGAGGGGAGTTGGATGGAGGACAAGGGCTAGGGGGAGGTTGGAAATTGCATTTAAGACTCTGCTGGGAGTCTTAATACCGGTAATGTGTTCATTGTGATAAAGTAGGAAAAGTGCTTGTTGGGAAAGCTGACAAGAGACCAGCCAGATCCATTCTGGAGCTAGGGATCAGAAGGCTCCTTCCTGACACTTTGCTTGGCTGGACAGGCTTAGTTTACTATTTTAGAGCAAACAACAAAGCAGCTCTGCACTGTGGTGCCAGAGTAGTAATAAAGCACTTCCCGTACTTGAAATTCAATTTTACATTCCCTGCAGAAATACACATGGTTTTCACTGAAATAAATAGAGTTTAGCATGTTTGGTATTAATATTACTGGCTCCTTGCTGTTTGTATGCATTTTTGTGCCAGAATACTTTTATATGAGAAAAATATGTCCTGAAAGCTTTTGTAGGGATGAAATGCCATACTTTTTACTTGGAAAATGCCTTCAGAAGGTCTCATGTGGTGTAGTGAATTAATCTATAATAGGATGGAGTGATTCAAACTGACCTTCACAAAGTGTTTAGCTGGGTGAACACTTTCTGTGGTAGGGTTGTCATTTGTAAATCCAGGATGCCAGTGGGACTAAAGGATGGGAAAAAGAAGTACTTCCAGAGTAGCAAACTCTGAAGCTGAACCAACATGAAGGAATGAGATAAGGAAGTTGTTGAGCAAAAGGTACAAGTGAATTAAGTGGGTTGTTCTGCCAGGCCTCCACTGTTCACCACAGAATACATGAGTGAGGAGGTCTGACGCTTAGAAGTCAGGACAGGGAGCTTGGAAAGAGAAGGTGACAGTTTGTGACAGGCTGAGTGGCATTTGGGTTGGTTAGGAACAGGTGACTGGAGATACACAGGGCAAGGGTTATTTTTTTTCAGGTGCATATTTGAGTGAAGTGTAACACTGATGGCATACAGCCACAAGACAATCACCAACACTTCAATTGCAGATCTGCATCTGTGGATGTGCACAGCAGCTGAGAGCTGGCAGATCTCTCTCAGGCTGAGAGATTTGTTATCAGGGTCCACTTAAGCACTTGCTGCTCCTCAGGGCTCAGCTAGTCCCTTGCATAGGCTCTTTGGGTCTGCCAGTCCTGTAAGTTCAAAGGACATCGGGGCTCTAACAGTGACAGCAGATCCCAGAGCCTGGGCTGCTGAGGAGGCAGGTTGGGTGGTAAAGCACCAGGAGGACCACAGACTAAAATACAGCTCTGATGCATCAATATCAAAGCCAGTACCAGCTTACTGCGCCTTCAGAGCCCCACTCTGTAGCAGAAGCAGATGTGTGATATCGTGCCAGCTACTGACTGCATAGTATGGATTCAGATCATCTCAATAAGCAGTAACTGAGCTCAGTACAATTAATTTGTTCCATTCCCCTATAAGGGCACACCCTGGAACAGAAGCAACTCTTTGTTTTTCAAATCAGCAGTTCTCTTATGAGATTTTATACACAACACTTTCAGAATTTCTCATATGTTGTTCCTCTTATATTTTTCCTTGTCACGGAACTTCTGTTTTAACATGTTTTCTCCTTTTCTGCTCATAATGTGGTATATCATAATAAATCTTGTTTATTTCTGAAATCTTTCTTAGCTGCAATTATGTCTGAGGCTTTTTCCCATTTTCATCTTTTAAATCAAAGCATTTTCACGTTGGTCTTTACTGCAAACCAGCACTGTTATTTTTGTTAAGATTTGGTAGACTTTTTTATTGCTTTGTGGAGGTGGGCATTTTAATTATGTAGTTTTAGGTTTAGCCAAAATTACAGAGAGGTTTGGAAGCAGCAAGGCCTGTTTGGATCCACATCAGCCTAATAAAAAATCTGTAAAAATACTGTGTGCAGCTTTCTGGGCCCTATTTGTAGGAAAAAGTACTAAGTTTAATTTCTCTTGTAGTTGAAGAGTCATGCTCAAGCTGTCTATTCCTGTGCATATACATATTAAAAAAATCCTCACGGGGGCACTCTTGGTTTAAGCACAATGTAGAGGAGGTGCAGTTTCATCTTGATTTTCCTTTGTAGTAGACTAACAAAAAAAGCTTAAGGAGCTCCTAGAATGACTTTCAAGTCATAGTTAAAAATAAGCTAAAATAAGTGTTACATAAGGTAAAGGAGCTTCAATTCTGTAATTCTGGTCTAAAGCAAATCTAGTTATATAATCTCTACTGCCAGAATTTTCACTTTCACTTAAAATAGGGTCATAGTAGGAATGAAAGGTCATTATTCAGAAATTTGGGGTTTAGTTGACTTATCTCTCTCGTTGTGTTTCGTATTTCCTTTGCAATTGCTACTTTTTTGTGTGTGTAGAAGCAGGGGGGAAATAAAGTGACACTGTATGTGATGTTGTGGCTTTCCTGCTGTTACAGGTTTTGATGTATAACCCACAGTGACAGGGAAATCTGAGATACCTATGGGAAGAATTTATTTGGTAATTTGGGGGAAGCTTCCTGCTTGTGTCCATTTCCCAAGCCCACAATAATTGAACTGAAATTAGTTCTAAATTTGCACGCTGTTAAGCTTCTCAACCAGTTGGATTTCTCTTTATTATCATTAATAATGACCACTGGAACAATTATTAGTTGTTCAAAGGGCAGACATATAAATACATTATCTTTCATAACAATTCCATCACAAAACAGCCCAAGAAAAATTGGTGGGAAGAGAAGAAAATTACATTAAACACCTATTTTTGCTTTTTTTTTTGTCTTGCTGCAAGAACATTTAGTAGGTAAAACTGAACTATGTCATGGGCTCTTGAGTGAGGAATTCCTTGGAAGAAACAAGCCTTGTATTCTTCACAAGAAGGATTAGCAGTTCCTAAATGCCTGACTAATTTCTTAAACACAGTCCATGTCGCTGTTACAAAGGGAACTACAGAACTCCCAATACTTTGCTGTTCCCTGCTTCCACTTAACTGCATCAGGACAGAAGCAGTAAAAGAAAGAACTAGACAGGGCAGAAGAGCTGAGCTCGGAGCAGTTATGAAGTCAAGTCAATCTGAATCATTTGCACTGTGTATTTCCACTCAGTGGAGAAGGATCAGCTCTGAAATGTTAAAAAAAAGCCTCACAAGCTGGAAGGATGTCAGTCATCTTTCTAATGGAAGTGTGGATGAACTGGGGGAGGTCTCCAGGGAGCAGAGGTGGATAATTTGAGTCGGAGGTTACTCGTGGGCTATTTCCACTATTCGTACACAAGCCCTGTGCAGCAGCCTCTGCTTTCCTGCCAGCGGCTCCCTGTTCCCTGTGCTCCACAGGCACCCAGGCTGGGAGCTCCAGCTCCAGCAGGGATCTCATCAGAGGCAGAGGACCCCTCCATGCTTTGGCATAATGATTATTATTACTGCCAACACCCCTTTTGGGTGACTGTCAGCCTCAACTATAGCACAAAATTGGCTGTCCTCGTCCGCTAATTAATTTTGTTTGTAAAATACTCCTCTGAGGGAGAGGGAATAAATGTTACCATTAAGGACTTAAATAGGCTTTCAGATGAAATACCATAACCAGCTGCAGGTCAGCAACAAACCATTCTTTGTTAAGGTGTTTTCCTTTTGCAGAGATACAGCCTGAATAAGCTGAATAATCTCATCCTTTTAAGGCAGACTGTTAAGGTGGACTAATTTTATGATCAAAATATCCTATAGATCATAATAGCAGAAAGAAATAAATTTCAAACTATTCATTATTTTAGTAGAGCATGTTCTGTGTAAAAAGGGCTACAATATTCTACTTTGTATATTAAATATACCTATTATATTTTAATACTTTATATATTTTAACTTGTTATTAATACTTAAAAGTAATAACATTAAGAAAAATTAAACCTTCTCTGGCCCACACAGGAATTATTAAGGGCTGAAATCAAGACCAATATAAATAAAAATCAGAATTCTAATTTTACCTAGGTTATTAAAAAAAAATCAAACAATTCACAGACTCCTTTAGATTGGTAAAGATCTTTGAGTCCAACCATTCCCCCAGCCCTGCCAAGGCCACCACTAAACCATGTCCTCAAGTGCCACATCTGCATGGCTTAAATCCCTCCAGGGATGGGGACTCCACCACTCCCCTGGGCACCCTGTTTCAGTAGTAATTTTAGATAATTGCTTATTAATATTAGCATTAAAAATCAGGAGTATGTTAAATTGCTTCATAATAGATGAAAAAAACCACCAAACAACTGACATCTCAGTATAAGCCTGAAATTAGAAGGAAATGTAGTATTTTGCTGAACCATCCTTTGACCTTTCAGCCACTGTACACTGCTATACCCTTGATTCAGAAATTGTGTTAGAGTGGAATGTAAAAATCATAAAGAACTTCCATCTTGTATGACCACCTTAGGAAAAAATAGAGCATTTTGTAGGTACATAAAGCTGGCCAGAAGAATCCACCTGAGGGAGATATTTAGGCACTGGAAAGGGATAGGCAGGAAATGGCTGTTGATGACAGTGGTTTGGAAAAGCCTAAACAAAATGACCAAATATGTCCCTGTAGGTTTTAGCAGAAGAAAAATTACCTGTCCTAGAAAAATACTTCAATAAGAAATTTTAAAGGATGGTAGATTGGGGTAAAAAAAATGGCATATGAGATGAACACAGGTAAGAATTCCAATTTTGTGTTCATCTCCAATTAAATTCACAATTCAGCTGCTTTCACAGTGAATTGAACCCTCTGGACTTAATGCAAACAAAGGGGTCATACAGTTAACAGTGGTATCTGAAAGAGGTGTGAGTGAGTAGTTGTTCCCAGTTTTAGGTGACTCAGGAATCCACCCTCTTGCAAGAAGCTTCATCAGGAATGCTATCTAATAAGTGTAATTACCATTTTTTAATCCAGCATTACTTATTTTTTCATGATCTATAGTTTTTTTCTGTTAATTAGTTCATATATTTTAATATCAGTCTTTTTAGTGTAATGCTGCAAATAACTTGTGTTTTCTTGTCCTCTAAATTTGTCAAATGATTTTCCCAAAGGCAAAATAGAGATATCTTAAAAGCTTTTAATTGTTTCACCAGTATTTCATGGAGAGAAAAGCTGTTTTCAGATGTAAATAATTTGACAAATAACCAGGGGTAAAATCAGACATGAAAATGAGTAGGATAATCCTGAGGGAGGGAGCTCAGAAGAGCAGGGGTTTGAACAGAAATTATTCTACTACAGCTGCATTCTTAGTGCTGTATAATTTTTAATGACTAAGTCCACATACACAAATGGAAATCTCAAGGACATAAGTCTTCTCCCCCCAGTTCATTATTTCCTGACCTTGGGAAGATCCATCTCCAGCTGCTGAGGAATGCCTCTCTAATGAGACATGCTAACATCAAAGGTGATGCAGGGCTCTGGAACCTAATAACCTCTCCTGAGCTCAGAAATCTGGGTCTCATGGCAGCACTGCCCAAGCTACTGGGGTCAAGTGACATTCAGACTGCAAAAACGTGGGTGAAAGTAGGGAGGCTCCAGCAAGAGTCCGTGGCAAAGGACAGGGAGCCAATTATCAGGAACGTGGTGTTGTGCAAGGGAAAGCAAACTTAATGTATAATAAAGCACAACTGAGACAACTGGAGTTTTAAGAGGTACAAAAGTCTTTCCCAGGGATACAAAACCTCTTCTGTTTTATGAAGCTGAATGGGGAGAGTGCTCCATGCTGGAGGAAAACACTTAGAGAAGAAAAGCAGCTCAACGTTTCTGTACATCAGGGATCTGAGATGGCCTAGTGCCGTTGATATAATTCCAGTGTCTTGCTTTCCTAAGCCACGGATCTGCAGATCCACGGGCAGCTGTGACTGCTAACAATGAGCAGCCTGGGCTGCACTTTGCTCCTCATCAGAGGAAATGCAGAGCGTGCTCTGTAATTCATCTTTCTGACCCAGTTCATAAGGAGCCCTGCTCGTACTGGCAGGATCTCGTCTGACAGAAGGCATGTCAGCAAGAGCTTTTGCTCAGTCTCACTCCACTGGCCACAACAGAAGTGAGTATCAAAGCTATTGTCCTGGTAACTGCTGTTCTTGCTGTAATGCTCAACGCTTGCTCTTAGGAAAGTAACAATCCATTTCCTTTGTATGCAGCAAATAACAACGGGAAATTCACAAACAGCGTTACTAGACAGTCTTGTAGTTCACAGATGACAGTCAGAAACAGATAATTGTTTTATTGGCTGAACAGGAAAAAGAACTGAATTGTAATACTAAGTTCAAATGAATTTTCTTTGAAAAGGAGTGTTTCTCTGACACCCTTTTAAGAGTTTAAACCTATGGAATATCTTGGGAATGGCTATTAAATTTAAAAATCAAGATAAATACTTGGTTTATTTCTGATCACATCAGTTGGTCTGCCACAGTAACATTCTTCCTGCCTGTCCAACTGATTGAAGAGTAACAAAAAGCTGCAGGTTCCCCTCTCCTCAGATCAATCCCAGTATTAAATGTGACACTTTTACCAAATGTTTCACCTTTGAAGTATTTTCCATGTAGTCCTTCAAGGAAAGTGTGAATATGCTAGGTAGGCATGGCTAGAAATGGTCAATAGCTGTTCTTGAAACCAACATTGTGCCTGACAGGAAATTCTGATGCATTTGACACCATAAATGCATTTGACACCATACAGGGTATTCTTTGTCTGCTGTCTCTGTACTAATTTCTTGCTACTTGCTACTATTGGACACAAACTGTAAAATGTCTGGAATCTGTAAAAAGTCTTAAATGGACACCACCAACTTTCCTCAACCCCCTACTGTTTTCTTCTTAATTTTTCAGTCAAAATACCCTCATTTTGAGGTTACTTACAATTTTCTCAGGAAGTTTCCTTAAAGTTGATGGGGAATTTTGGTCAAGTCGGAGCAGATGCTGTAGCAGGGAAGAAATCTTCAAGAATTGTTGTGGAATTTTCAGTTCTTTATTAATGTTACAGAGGGATTTCCCCTTCTTTCCACGCCTGTTGAAGAAAAAGTAACTTTCAGACTGCTGTATTTGTGGCACCTTTAGGAATTCATAGCCATACTTAAAAAGGCTAAACCCCTCAGTGCCCTTACTCTTCTCTTTAATGCCCCATCTATTCCTATAGTCTAGGTTTGATAGGGAAATGGGATTCTCTGGGAGCAAACAGGACAAGGAAGGTGGCTATCCTTGTCATATTCAGAACATTCCAGTTTTGGCTGTGGTTGCATAACCCTGCTGTGGGTCTCAAGCATCCACACTTGGTCCCTGTTTTTCCTGTTTTCTGAAGTCCCACCAGGCAAAGGCTCTCAGCCCAGCAGTGCTGACTGGGAGGCAGAGCCGGCAGCGAGAGCAGCGTCACCTCTTTCCTTTGCTCGTGTGCAACAGGAAGAGAAAACCACTGTGTCTTGCATCAGCTAAAAAGGGCAGGTTGGTTGTAAGCTACTCCCAAACTGTCCCCTCCCTTGACTCACTGCAGGCAGGGCTGACCAGAAATGTTTTGACAAACCCTGACAAGGTAAGTGGGGCTGCACATGGTGACACTTTCCCAGTGTCTGCAGATTTAAGGCATCAGATTGTGTTCTAGTCATTCTTTTTCAATTTTTATTTTTCAATAGCAGGTACAGGAAATGATGCCACAAGCAAAAAAAGTTCACTGAGAAGATGAAGTAACTCTGTAGTTTGCAGATCTGGGATCTAGGCATAGATCATTTATAATTGCTATGTCTTCTATGTAGAGTCTTCACGGTATGTGAGAGATGCAAAAGAAAGGAGATGGAGATGCTTTACCCATACAAGAACAAACATTTCTCTTCAAACAAAAAGGTTAATCTCTAAATCTGTTTTTTCATAAGCAGTAGGCCACACTCTATATTAAATACTGACAGTGCTGTTCTAGAAAATGAGATGTGAAAGAACAAGATTGTTCTCTGTGCATTTTTTCAAATGAGAAAAAATTTTTTTTAGTTCCAAAGTATTCCTGAATGTACATTCTTAGAATAGTTAAAAATATTAAACTTCAGTTTTATATTCATGTTTCTTCTCTGTTTCTGGGTCAGCTAACTTCAGTTGTCAACTTCCTCGGTTTCTGGGATTTACCACTGTAAGTGCAGTCATCAAACTTTCTTTTAGGAGCCTTCCCAGATAAAAAGTGCTAAAACAATGCAGCCAAATATATCACAAGCTACAGGTTACAGTAATGTAGCCCTGTAGAGCTGTGACTTCTAAGTATTTCCTAGAACAATACTCCTGGGACTCCCAACAGCTATGCTAAAAACGAAAGCCTTCCGCATTCAGTTCAGGATCAGAGAAACAACTCGAGAGACAAACGTTTTAATTCATTTTAAGGGCTGTCTGTCAAACAAGAGCTCAGCAATCAAAGGCTGACAGCTTCCTGTCCTAGGGCGAGTTGTCTCACCTCGCTGAAGTGGCTGCAGTCCAGGTTCTTCTGGCTCTGGCTCCACTGCAAACACCTGCCCTGGCAGCAGTTCATCCTGGTCGGTGTCTGTGTGTGCCTGAAAGTGAGGTAAATATTCTCACACTTGGTGGGACAAGTGGAAGCTCCTTAGAAGAAACTTCAGACCTTCTTCACAGGTTTTGAGGGCTCTTAGTCTTGGAGAGGAAAAAAAAAAAGAAAACAAAACCCAACCCAAACCAAAACCGAAAACAAAACTCTTCTAACTGCATCTGGATACCTTTTCTGAAATTTTATCTTGTACTAATCTCCAGTTCAAACAAGGAACTGCAAATCACCTGAGATAAGACAGCTGATAATGCATTTCATATCTAAAATGTAGCAGTCTTTCTGCAAGGAACAGTGATGAACAGCCATGCTGAGCACACAGGCCAACTGCGTGATGTGGATGGAAGCAAAAACATCTAAACCCATTTAATTCAACTTTTAATGCTCAGTATAAAATGGTTTCTGTGAGCCAGCTGCTGTTGCTACTACATGGGCTATCAACTTCTACTGGCCAGTCTCTAATTCCTAGAAATTGCTTTATGCCAAAGTCATTACTGCCTAATTAGAGCCCACAAGAAACAAGGGGATGAGGCAGGGAAGTTCCATGGCACAATCGCATGTTTACAGACTGCTGCCAGACACAGGGAACGGAGCGGTTGGTTGGTCAGGCTTGTACAAAAATGCTTTTGTGGCTGCCTTTAAGGGCTGGGAATTTATTGGCAGTTATTTCACCCATGGATCACCAGGTTCTTATTCAGAACCAAGACTGCAGAGTTTTCCTCTGCCCTTCCTTATTTGTTTTGTTTCACAGGAGGGCTGAGTTCACTCTAGAGATTTGGTTGGGGAGGGAAAGACCTGATTCTTGCTGAAAAAATAAAACCCTGAAAATCAAAGTTAGTTAACTATGTGACATTGTCTAAATTAAAAAAAAAAAATCCTTAGAATGCAAAAGACAGACTAATATTGCAAGGTCCATAATATATTTTTCTAATCTGTTGCTTAGGCATTCTTCATGGTGAATAGGTCACCACTGGAATTTTGTTTTTCCCTTGGACATTAGGAAAAATGTATATCCAGTATTTGGGTTAAGAAAAACCTAATCTGTTTAGCTGTTTATTTTTTTGGTTTTTTTTTTTTTCAGAAGCACTTAATTTCAGTCACTTCTACTGCAATATTTTGTGGGTTTTGGTTTGGTTTTTTTAAAATTGTGTGTGCAAAACTAAAGATATTTGAAAAATGCTTGTGCAATTTAATTTATGGCACACAAGAGAAGCTGGATTTAGTTTGAGATTGTTTTAAAATGTTTTGTCAATGAACCACATAATGTATTAAGCAAATATATCCACACATACTAATGCAGCATTGGATATTGGAAGCACAAGTAGCAGCAGAAGACTCAAGGAAGGGACAATGGATCAGGCCAACACACTGCTTGTCATTGTCTGAATTCCCCACAAAACCTTTTCAGAAAGTTGGATTTTTACCTTGACATGGGTGTGTCTAGATTCTACCTCCTGAGGAGAAAAACCTGTCCTGCTTCTGGATTCCACTTCCTGAGGGGAAAACCTGCCCTGGTTCTGATGCCACTTCCTGAGGGTATGAGGTTTTTGTGCTCATAGGCACCTTTATTCTCAAAAAGGGAAATGGAAAACCACCTCGCTCCTGCACCGAGTCTTTCCCTCATGGGGACCTTTATTCCTCGAAGGAGAATGAAAGAGCATCTTTTCCTCCCACACTTTTCCCCTTATGGAGGCCTTTATTCCCCAAGACGGGAATGGAAGAACCCTTCTCCCCTCACGGGCATCTTTATTCCTCATGAGGGGAATGGAAGGAGCATCTTCCTCCCTCCCGCGCCAAGTTTTCCCCTCACGGGCACCTCTCTTCCCTAAGGGGGGAATGGAGAGCCTCTCTCTTCCTCCCTCTCACCCACCCGTGCTTTTTCCCTCACGGATACCTTTATTCTCCTAAAGGAAATGGAGAATATCCCTCCCGTGCCGATTTTTTCCCTCACAGGCACCTTTATTCCCTAAGGGGGAAATGGAAGAGCATTTCCCTCCCTCACACGCTTTCCCCCTCAGGGGTACCTGAGCAACTCCTTCCCGCCCTTTTCCCCTCACGGGCGCCTTCGTTCCACGAGAGGTGATTGGAAGAGGCTCTCCCTCCCGCGCTTTTGCCTTCCCTCACGGGCACCTTTATACCCCCAAAGGGGAATGGGAGACCCTCTCACTCTTTCCCTCCCTCACGTGCTTTTCCCTTTTACAGGTACATTTATTCTCCTAAGGGAAGTGGAGAATATCGCCCCTGGGCTGAGTTTTCCCCTCACGGGCACCTTTATTCCTCAAGAGAGGAATGGAAGAGCATTTCCCTCCCTCAGACGCTTTTCCCCTCACGGGTACCGTAATTCCCCAAAGGAAAAGGATCTCCTTCCCTCCTTTTTCCCCTCACGGGCACCTTCATTTCCCAAGAGGTGATAGGAAGAGCCCCTCTCTCTCTCTCTCGCGTGCTTTTCCCCTTATGGGCACATTTATTCTTCTGGACTGAGTTTTCCCCTCGCGAGCACCTTTATTCCCCGAAGGAGAATGAAAGAGCATCTTTTCCTCCCACACTTTTCCCCTCACGGACACCTTTATTCTCCTAAGGGAAATGGAGAATATCCCTCCCGCGATGAGTTTTCCCCTCACAGGCATCTTTATTCCTCATGAGGGGAGTGGAAGACCATCTCCCTCACGGGAACCTTTATTCCCCCAAAAGGGGGATTGGAAGAGCATTTCCTCCCTCAGGGGCACCTTATTCCCGGAGTGGGGAAGGGGCGAGTCTCTCTCCCCCTCACGCCGAGCGCTGCCCGCAGCCGCATCGCGCGCGCGCGCGCCGGGCGCGAGTCCTGCAGCGGTTTCGCCGCGGTCCCGCCCCTTTCTAATCGCGCCGCCATCCCCGAGCGGCCGCGGAGGGATACCCGGCTCTGGGCGGAGGGATCCGCACGCTGGTGCCGCCCGCGGGGCAGGGAGAGCGGGAGGGAGGCAGGGAGGGAAGGAGGACGAGGAGGGGGCGAGCGATGCGGCGCGGCCGCGCTGGCTGAGGCGAGGTGGCCCCGCAGTTCGCGAGGACGGGGGTGGGGAGCGGAGCTGGTGCCGGGGGAGCGGTGGCGGAGAGGCAGGAGAACAGCTGGGGAGGGGTCGGGGGGCGCTCCGGGAGC
>VZRX01022377.1:0-64808 GCA_013398075.1 Notiomystis cincta | reverse complement strand
CGGGAGCGGCGAGGGGAGAGCGGAGCCTGAGGGGAGCGGCCAGCGCGGGGGAAGGGCGAGGCTGCGGGGCCGGGCGGCGTGTGCCGGTCCTGCCGCTCTCTGGCGTCGTAGTTTAGTGGAAAAAGGAAGGGATAGAAAAGGGAACTGATTTAAAATAACCCCCGATCCCTCCGGGGGCCGGTTCCCTATCCGTGCCATTGCGGGGGGGCAGCGGGGCTCTGGTGCAGCCGCAGCCCGGGGGCTTGGCTGCGAGAGGGGCGGGGGGCGCTGCCCTCGCTGCTCCCCTCGCCTGGGGTTGGGGCTTTTTTTGTGAGGAAGGGGCAGGATGAGCTTGAGGAGTTTTGCTGGAATTTCTCCTTCCTTTCTGAGGCGCTGCCGCTGCTGAAGCAGATTTTTCCTTCCTCTCTTTTTTTTTTTTTGTCTGATGCAGAATCCCAGTAGCTAGGCAGCCTCCCTCTTTTCTTTCCTTCCTTCCTTTCACCCCTTCGCTATGTAGGAAGGGAGAGGCATCAATGGAAAGGCTGAAATACGCGTAGATGGACTTTCAGATGCATTTTTTGTTGAAAGAGGAAGATAAATCCCGCTTGCCAGTGCACTGACTTTTGTTGCTGTTGCATCGCTTGGTAAAAATGGGGTTCACTCACTCCAGCTGAATCCTTGGAGCATTCCAGAGAGTTGCTGCAGTGAAGGACTTATCTTTAATTTTTGCATCAGAGGAGCTGCATTGATGTTAACCTTTTTTTTGTAAAATGGAGAACGAGATCTTCACACCCCTTCTGGAGCAGTTCATGTCGAGCCCTCTTGTCACCTGGGTAAGCGTTCATTTTCCCCTCACACGTTCCTGGTTTTGTTTGCTCATTGTTTGAGGAGAAGAGCCTTGCGGCAGGGGAGCGAGGTGGAGTTGGTGTCACGGTGCTGCTGCTGGTTCTGTTCCAGGTGAAGACATTCGGACCGCTAGCTGGAGGAAATGGGACCAACCTGGAGGAATATGTGGCGCTGGTGGATGGAGTGTATCTGAACGAAGTCATGCTGCAAATGTGAGTGTGGGCAAGCGCTGCCGTGGGGTTATTTTTGGCCGGTTTGTTTCTCTTGGATTTTTTTGCTGCCTTACGAAAAATCCTTTCCCCCCTCTCGACCTTGGTAAATTACTTTCATTTGTGCCTGACACGGTCATGTGGTGAGTTAAAAGGAGACTTGGGATCGTGGCAGATCCCGACTCTGCACAGCTGAATGTCCGAGCGATGTATTTGCAGGATGTATAGTGTGATACAGGCTGAATCATCATTGTAGAACTTACTGGAAAATGGGATGACTGTAAATAGTTTCCCACATTTCCACTGAGAGGCATAAAAAAGGTTCATCCTGCTGTAAGTCATGCTCATAAAGAAAATTTTGAATAAATTTGCTTAGCTAATAAGGTTCTAATCCATATCTTGGTGCACGTGACATGCAACTTAAGGATGGCATGCAACTCACACAGGGTTGTTGTTCCCTGAGCAAAAGGACTGCCCTTAAACTCCTTCCTCTTCATTTTCCACGCTTCCAAATCAGAGTAGATAGCAGTTAAGCAGTAAAGCTGATGCTTTAATTATGAGTGTAGGGTGTTTTCTGGCTACAGCCCACAGAAGAAACCTTTTTACATGGGTTTATAAGCTGTTTATTGAAAACTCTAGTTGTCAGAAAAAACCCTTTACAGTGGCTCTCTGTTAATCATAATTTTGACTGGAATGTTGCCCACTACTGTCATGCTGGGGAGTAACACTTGTCAGGTGTCTAGTGATATAATCATAAAAGTGTTACTAGTGCAAAAATTTCTACATACTTTTTTTTTTTTAATATATTTTAAGTCTCTGCAGAGAAATATATCTATTTTCTGTATAGGTATGAAAAGCTGTGAGCTTATGGCTGGCTGGGTACATCCATCAGTGCGTGAGCAGCTTGTGTTGGCAGCTGTTCCTCAGGAACACTCTTCAGGGATGGGCATCCTCTTGCTCTCTTTATAGCTTTTACTCTTATTTAGTGCTTTAAAGGTTTTTGCCCTTGGTGTTCAACTTGGGTAACTAATCTGTGTCAAAATAGCAACACTTTGCCACATTTCAGTGTGAATTCACAGTGTTTTCTTTGTCACCTACTTCTGTACAACTGCAACTCCCAAGTATTCACTTCTAATATTCATTCTAATGTGGAAAAACATGGAAAAAAACTTGGTGGAACAGAACTTCTTGAAAAAAATCCTGAGTGGATTCTGGCACACTTTAATAAGAATTTAAAGTGATGCATTTCACTGAAGAATACTCTTTTTATTTTAGAACTTCTTTCTTTTTTTGTTGGATTGCATAAAGTAAGTAGATTGTCAGCTGTGGCCATGCATTTGATATGTTGAGCTTCTATGGGATAAAAAAGTTAGACAGCTGGAAGGCAAATTTAGCCCTGGAACAAGGTGATTTTGAAGAATATAGTCTTGAACTTTTATCAGTCATTTTTTAATACTGAGTATAAATTGATACCTGATGCACTGTGTGTTGAATTTGGCTGTGACTTTGTGCATCCTTGACCCCATGCCATGATTACTGTACTTAGGAAGCATTGGGTGTATATGTATAAAAAATACACATTGGAGATGTAAATTTTAAAAGATTGGTTTTGCTGTTCTGACTACCAAACTACCTCAAACTGGAGGTGTGTGTAAAAGCATTGGTGTACAAATAAAATTAATTTTAGAAATGTCACTACACTGGAAGCTCTTCTGGGAACTGGGATGTATTACAGCTGGTTACTGCTTAGAATTGCCTCTTAGAACTCTGTTCATATTTTGGGAAGGTTCAGTTTGTTTTGGGTTTTGTGCCAGGATTGAAATAGGGGAAAAATTGTTTCAGTGTGATCCTGTCTGCGGTGAAGTCACTGTGGAAACCTGTGTTAACCTTTAGTCCTGTTCACTTTGAATATCCACCTATTAAGCAAGTGTCTTCATTTGCAAAAACACTTCAAAGGTGCAGTTCTAACTAATCATCAATATAGGTTATTTCCAGTGTTTTCCATCTTTATTTCTCTTTTATTTTCCTTTCATTCTTTACTATTATATATTGAGGAAATGTGGCAGAAAAACCTGTGTCATGTGACTTCAAAAGAAAAGTGTTTTTCGTCAGATTGGGGAATTTTTTTGGTTGTTTGTTTTGGGGTTTTATTAAAGCTCAGTGACTTCACATGAGAACCAGAGGTCTGTGGTTAGGAGCTGTGGCAGTGGAGGCTGTTAGAGGTGCTGTGGTCCTGCTGCACATATACTTTAATACTTACTTTATTCTTGCCAAATGTTGAAAAAACAAATTCTGTGACCATAAAAGTGAGTGTTAATATTGGATTAGGCATGGTTTGTAAACAGTTACACAGTCAAAAAAAAAGTGGCTTTGTTAGTTGGAGAAGGTTTTTTGTTCAGTTAGAAAAGAGTTAATCCTGCCCTCCATCATCTACAAGTGAGAGTTTGTCAGTCCAGCATTTGTTTCTTCTTGTGCTTGTCTGGATCAACTTTATTTTCAACAGTTGTAATGATTTTGACAGGGAAGAGAGGTGTCAGCATTGGAATAGTTGCAGGATGCTGATGGGATTGAGGGGTTTATTAGCACTGAGTTTATTAGTTCCTCATCCAGAAGAGAATTCATCACATTCCTTGTATGACTTTCTGGATGTTTTGGGACATGTGAAAATTGCACAGATTCTGTTCAGTTTCCAGTTACATCTAAAAGGCTCTTCCTTGCTGGAGATTGCTACAGGCCAATTTAATTATTATTTTTGAAATTTTATTTTTAATTAAGGAGAGTCCCAGTGTTTAGAGTATTAGCTCCTAACTTGAGAGAATGTCTCTAATTTCCTGTTTAAATTTAGGTCCCGTTCTTCAGAAGTATCCGGTTACTTACCTTCTGCTGGAATCAGTCAGTATCTGATACTTGTGGATAGAAACCCCATCTGTCTTTCTAAATCTGAGCCTTTATCTTTGTGCTCTTTGATACAAAAAAGGGGTCATGCTTCTTGGAAATAAATCAGAGCACGGGAGATCACTGCAGTGGTATTCTGCCGTGGCAGAGAGCTGGAGGAACATACCAGGAATGCTTCATACCTTCACTGCACCTCTGTATCATAAAGCTTCTAACACTATAAAGTGCTCATAGGCTGGAGTAGAATCTGTTGTGTGGGGTACTGAAATCAGTGAACCAGTGTAGTTCAATGGATTAGTCACCTGTTGCACATCCAAGTACAATTGCAGTAAAATAATACTCAGTTGTCCTGGAGATATTTTTCCAGAACCTGATTAAAACCACCTCGGGTTTTTTCAATAGTCAAGCATTGTACTGTTTATAAACTCCTCTGATCCAAAAAAAATCACTGTATTTTTACAGAAACACTCATTTTCTGAGTGGTATTTATTTCCATTTTTGATAGATGTTGTTCTCTGATATTTAAGTGAATTCCAATAGGATTGAGTAAGAAATACTAAAAGTCTTTCAGTATGAGCTGTGGGTCCCAAACTGACAAGAGACTTGCTGGTTCTTTTGAATAAAAAGAGACAGCTGCAAGTAGTTACAAGATTGGGGTTTTCATTACATTTACCACCACCATTAATATTTGGTCAAGCAACAAAGACTTGAAACAGTATTTTAGCTTTAATTTTTTTTATTTTACTATGCTTTGTATTTGTGGAAATAAATCTGGTTTAAAGGAACTGTTGGATCCAGACTGTATGCAGAGTTGGTAATGTACAGAACCAAAGTCTGGAACGGAGTTTATTTAATCCACTGTCTGGAAAACCTGGCTGCTTTCATCCCAGTGTGCCATTTATAACTTTGGTCTTAATTACATCTATTAAGTGATACTTTCCATATCAGTCTTTGCATCCAGACATGCTGAGAACTGCTTCAAAGATCAAGTCTTTTATTCTTCTCCTGGGTTTTTCCCCTTTTACCATTCTCCCACTGTTTTTCACTGACTGGATCCACTTGCAGGCCTTCCACACCATCACATTTTCCAGGTGGACTGGCTGCCTGTTTCCTCCCACCACCCTGGTGGTGTGTGCCTAGAATGTGGACAGCTTCCTTGGCTCCTGTTCTGAGCTCTCAGCCCTCAGTTGTGTGCTTTTTTCCGAGCCGTTGAGCTTGCCAGCCCATACTTCTGGCTTGCCTATATCTTCCCCTGAAAACTGGACTCCGTCTCCAGTGCTGGAGCCAGCTGCCTGGCTCTGTGAAAGAGTGCAGGAACAGCCTCTCAGTCCAATTAACTCCTTCTTGGGAGGACCAAGGAGGGAGAGGCAGCTTCAGCCAGGCTCTGGCTGGGTGGGGAAATGGAAAAGAGTTTTGAAGAAAAGGAAACTGGTGGCTTTGGCAGCAGAAGCAGGAACATGTATTTCAGAAAAAGGTCAGATATTATTAAGTCTACACCTTTATCACTTCATGGATTGTGTTCACACTTCCCAGATGTGCTCTGTCAGGTTTCCACAGGTGCAAGGTGTCACTTGGACTTTGTGAGAGTTTTTGCTCCCAAGAGTGGTTCTGCAGCAGCAGGGCTGAGATTTTTCTTCAGGAAAGCTGAATTTGTAATTGTCACTTTTTTTGTAAAGAAGCAAATTCTTCAATAAGTGGTCCAGCACAGTGTGCACCAGGACTGTTGGAATCAAGCTCTTCTGATTAGAGAAGAGGAAAACATAGTTCTTAGTATAATGATGAATAATTTTAGACTGGACCATCAGCCTGTAGTGAGCTCTGAATTGAGCAGGTGAGGAGGGCATAGGCTGATACCTGCACTTGTGAGGTGATTGGATTTTTGATAGATAAAGGAGAAAAAAAATGCATAGATTGAACATGGAATGCTTGAAGTGCTTGATCTTGCTTTGTCTCTGTTTTACTAGTTTTTTTAGGCTTTTGTATCCTTTTCCACAGCTGATGTCCACTTTTCCTTCATTCTGGCTACTCTGATTTATTTCTGAACTGGAAACTACTCTGTAGTTCACTCTTGCTCCTTGCAAAGTTTTGAAGATTAGGAGTTAAATCATCTAACCCTCCTTTACACATCCACTTCTTTCCTCTCTCCTTCATGTGCCATCTTGATTATCTGTCTTGAACTCTGTCTCCTCATTTCTTTTGGTAGCCTGCTACTCACCCCATCCTTACTTTAGGCTAGTGCCTTGGACCAGGGAATAAAAACTGACTTAAAAACTAATTTTTAATACAGATTTCTTTTAAATCTGTCAACCTGTTCCATAAATAGCCATCTTAGATCTAATATCAAAATAACTTGTCTCAGCATTGAAAGCATTTTGGCAAGGAGAGAACATATATTCACTATGGCTTTACAGTTTCTTTTTCAGAGACTTTTGCATTTCACATTCTGCATTTCAAAGCACTCCATGAGAATAACAGCAGCAGTAAAATCCAGAGTTTTAAGTTAGCCACAGACACCTGGCTGATCAGCTTGTGCCCTTCAGTGGCAAGGCTGTGCTGCTTCAGATTTCATGGCTGGTCTGGGGGTCTCTGTACCACAAACCTTTGCAAAGCATTGCTCTGCTCTGCTCTTTCTTTTAAAAACTAACCTAGTTAACTGATCTTGGGTGCTAAATCAAGCACATCTTATCCTATTCCAAATTTGAGATTTACTTCTAGATTTTCCTCATTTGTTTCTTCTGTTAAGAAGGGGCCTTTAAGTTTTGTGTTTGTTCATATGTTCCTCTTATTTTTGATTCCTCCTTTTTTTCCTCTAAGCTAAATAGCAATCTGTTGCCTTCCTTGTCTTTCATAATGCACCACTTTTCCCTAGGTAGTAATTATTTAGGGATCAAGACATTTTTTCAAAATGTTGCTTTGTTAGAGCATATGACCTCAGTGGCCAAAGATTATTTGGGAATAACTGTGTGAGAGTCTCTGGATTTGTTTGTTTTGTTACAGAGTCCAGTCTTTGTCCTGAAGATGCTCCAGGGGCAGTTGTTGTTGAGCACTGTTTGCAAAATGCCTCCTCTTCATTTTGTGGGATTAATTGATGCCAAGGCTTTGATTTGAAGCAAGGCTACTGCTTGACCCAAGCAAAAATTATCTGATGATGTATTTTTGGATGGGAAATAGTAAGGGATAAACTCATAAATGGTGTCTATCATATTCCTGGCCATTGAGTGAATCTTTGTGTTGCACATTCAGAGACACTCCAATACATTCTTCGTTTCCTATAGTGACAGAAGACAGTCCACTTAGGTTTATTACAGAATTTTATCTTGGTTTAAGCTTCAGGGAAGTATTTGTTCTAGTTTTTCTCTATGTGGTATCTTTGTTTTTCTTAAATAAGCCCCTGAGCAAAAAGTGTCTGCTGGAATTTCCTGGTAGCTTGGGAATACACTTGCTGTATGTTTGGAGTATTGTGTGTGCTGGGCAGAACCAGAATACAGAAGGAGATGTATGAGAGAATGTAGACAAATGTCACACTGTCATTAGTCTAAAAATGAGTGTGGAGAAAGATGAAAATATGTATTTTATTATTAATAACTAACTTATAGAGGGTTTATTTCCCTTTGTAAGGAAGGGAAATTATCTAAAGTCATGGTGTTCTAACCAAAAATATTTAGTGGGAATCTATGTGGTGCTGTTTTTACAACTGAAGATCTTTCTAATCACTAAAACTGCAATATTTGTGTAGCTTTGGTGCCATCTCCCTTGGCTGATCACACATCAGTATTTGCTGCAGTTCTTAATACTCAGTCTGAGGTGTTTACCTGTGGTCAAACTATTGTGGCTCTGAAGTACTAATTTTTTTTTGAGAATTTGTAGCTTCAGCAAAGTTTGAAGTCAGGACTAAAATGAGTGAACATTTTTCCAAGTCTTTCAAAGGAGAAATCATTTTTGGTAGTGCTGTGATTATCAAATAAAGCCAAGTATATGGTGCTGCAGTGCTGTTAGTTAGGGTAGAAGAAAAAAATCTGGTACTTAGAAACTCCTCTTAAAAGTTTTTTTTTAAAGCTTAAATAAAGAAGACTGCATAAATGTGTATTCCTTTAAAATCCTACATAGTGATTTTCCCTTTTAGTAATATTTTGAATGTCTTAGAAAGCATGTTAGCTTCACAAATGTCATTTGCTCAGGGCAATAAGTGTCTTCTCTTCTGTACTGCTTGCTTCTTCCTGGCAGTGCTGACAACTTGCTGGCCCTATTCTGCTTCTTTTATAACTGTTCCTGATGTTTCTTCCAAACTAATACCTGCATGTTTGCAGAATGATCCTCCCAAGGTGCCCTGTGAAAACATTTGCTCCCTCCAGTGCCGTGGGATGTTTGGTGCCAAGTCATGCTGCATCTTGTGATGCAGCTCTGGGAGTGCTTATGAGCAAAGCTGATCTCCCTGTTGTCACAGGATTGCTGTGGGTGGCAATGTCTGCAGTCTTCTCGTGGTCAGTTGCTTTGAGGTGTTAGGTACAAAGTCAAGTAGTTCTCAACTGCTCTGTTAATTGGTACTGAACTGAATAGGTTTTAAAAACTTGGACTCTTTTCAGAAGTAAAAAATGTTGGCTCCGAGAGGGCAAATAACATGCAGTGCTTGAAGTGGAAGTCAAAACTTCAGACTTCATGATCTTCAGTATTTTGCTTTGGTGGCATGTCCATCTTCTTGCTTTCCTGACCTTGGCCTGTACACTCTTGCATCCTTGGGCACCTTTTGGGTTTAGTTTGATTTGGAAAATTGTGTGGTACAAGTACAGCAGTTTAATTCTCCCTTATCAAATGATATTTCCAGCTAAACCTTCTGTAGTTAAAAAATCCCTCCAAAATCAACCAAGCAAATCAACAAGATGTCCCTTGAACAATATTTAGATTTATTGAAGTGTGTTTGTCAGACCTTCTGGTTCTTATATGTTTCCTCAATAAAAAGTTCTGTTTGTTGATGTTTCTTCTAGGAATTCTCAAATTTTTAATACCTAGGTGTGTTTATTTTTTGTGTTAAGTGTTCTGTGCTCCTCTGAATCCTATAGATTTTCCTTTCTGTGAGTTGCACTTCTTACTTTGGTGGCAGCCAGATTACCTTTAGCCAGCTGTGGAGCAAAGGCTGCTCCACATTCATTGATTTGTAGTGAGGAGCTCACCCAGGTTACTTCATGCAGTCAGCAATCACTCACTAGGTTCAATTTTTGGCAGAAAGCTTTTGGTTTTTACATACTACCTTTTAGTGTGATAGGAAAAGAATAGTCAAGGTGAAACAATAGTAATAAAGTTATTTCATACTATTTGATGATAAAGACAGTGGTTGCTCTCTAAACTTGGAATTTAAGGGGTTTTGGGGGTGATACAAGTGTGTGCTTAGTCAGTGACAGGTGAACTGTTTTACCTCTTTTCTTGTTTTCTCATACATTTTACTCACCTGCATGCATCTTCCTTACTGCTGTTAGGGAAAAGAGAACAAAAATAAATCTGGGCAGTTCTGGACTTTGGTTTTGTCTTTTTTTAAACCTTGGGAGGAGGAAATTCAAGATCAGCCATCAGACCTGTTGAATGTACTATGATTTTGCCTGGCTGTTGGCACATTGACCTGTAAACCTGGGAGTGTAGGGATGTGAGGGGATGTCTCTTCATGCTGATATTGCCACTTCAGTGGGACCATGCAGAGGTTGTGATGTGCAGCAGGTCCCCATCCCAGGAGCAGGGAGACACAGGGTTACAGGGCAGGACACAGCTACAGCTCTTCCAGCACCCTGCAGCTGTGAGGAACCCGGCAGCTCCCGTGCTGGGAGTGCCAGCCAGGCTGCTGAGGCACCAGGCAGCTGCCCTGGGAGCAGTTGAGCCTGCTCAGAGGCTGAGCTGGGGCTGGCAGCAGGGAAGCTGCTTGTCTGTGTGTGCTCACTATCCACGGATATGTTCTTGGCAGTGCTCCCTGTGATCCCACCAGCCACTCCATTTGAGTTAGGCCAGTTGGTCGTGGTTTGGTTGTTTTTATTTTTTTTTTAAGTAGGCATAGGGCCTCAGCCTCCTAACAGTTTATGATGTTGGACATAATCCTAGGAAATGGGGTTTTGTGCAAGGGCCAAAAGACTTTTGATGTTAGGGCTGCTTCCTAAAGCTCACATGATCACGAGGCAGAAAACATTGGATACAGCTGTTGAACTTCTGGCACACGAAGTCAGTCCTTGCTACGTGCAGAGTTAGCAAAGTATCCTTAAATTGAGGTATTAATACTGACTTTGTGGCAAAGAGTATCTCAGTGTTTGGGATATCTTCAGATGTTTGAGCAGATGGCCATTTCAACACTGCATTGGTTGCTGCTCAAGCAGTATTGTCTCAAGGATAGAAATTCAGTGTTTTACAGCCAAAAGGTAGATAGTCAAATGTTAAGCAATTTGAAGGTTATCAATTATTCTCTAGTGAAACCCTCAGTTTATTTTGACTTTTTTATTGTTTTGTCAGTAAAATGACACTGCTGTATTCAATCTCCTTGTAAAACATGTTTTGAGCTTGCTTATTATTTTCTTGCCAGTAGTAAATAATGAAGATGCTGCTTTATTAGTTGAAGTCTATCCCAAAATTCTGTTATCAGTAATTACTGAAATATTTGACAGTGAACTTCAGCATTCCAGTTAAAAGGACTTGGCAGAAAAGACAACTTTATTAGGCAAGCAGCATTTATTTGTACAAGCAAATGCTGTGCTACTGTAAGCTAAACCACAGGGTAGCATTTCACTGAACTCACCAAATACATTCAAACAATGGTATATTTCAAATTAGGGTGCGTTATGATACCAGACTTAATCATTAAGTACCATCAAGGAACAGATGGCAAGGGAGGACACAACGGGTTTGCAGTCTGCATAGATTTAAGCATGAGTCCATTAAGCTATCACATTCCCATTTCTGATAGATTTTGGTCAATGAAAAATTAAAGACACATAATCCCTGATTATATGAAGTCTCAATCTGTGATTCATGACACTGGTAGTATTTCAAAATCACTGAAGTTCTCTCTGTAATCAGGAGTTTTAAACTAATGCATTATTGGGGTAGATGCTCCTGTCTGGTTTTATTGCTATTGAAATTAATGTATCTTGTCATAAGTAGGTTGCTCTTAAATGTAAAATTGCTTAAGGGTATCTTTTACCGCTCTGCTTCCTATCGACTTCTAGACAGATTTGCCCTATTTTGCTGGGCTGTTTGCCACTGAAGCAGCTCAGTATCCCCACCTCATAAAAGGAGCAGTTCAGAGCATGGATGGCCTTAAAAATGTTTATAGTAGCCACCAGTGTCTTATGGTTTAAAAAGCTGATTTTTAAAGCTGTGTCTTAAGCTGGATCCAAAATAGACTTTTTTATTTTCAAAATTATTTAATTTGCATCCTGTATTTCCACCAGTTTATTTCAGCATCATTGGACCTAATATATTCTAATAAACAGAATTGTTTTGCATTAATGAAAGTATAATAATTATAAACATTTTACTGACCATAAAAATGCAACAATTCAACATATGGATACAAGTACTTCATTAAAATCTTTAATAAATTAGTTTTCAAGAACTGTAAACTAGTTTAAAGATGCTCTTATAAGATTTTGACAGTTCATGTTTAGAATTTTATCTTTCTGTGTGAAAAATAGTTGCAGATGAGATTTCATTCATTATTTCAAATGCTTGGTAAAAAAATTAGTGTGCCCTGGCTTGCACCAGCCTGAAAAATACAGTTTTACAAAAATGTAGTGGGAATGTGTAGCCAACATCCTATTGTATTCTTCCCTCTTTGAGAGAGACAAATTAAGACATCAGTACTTAGGATGATGGACTATATTGACTAAATGAAGAATATTTAAAATGCTGTTTAGTGGATTGAGGAGACTGCTGAGCATTCAGGTTGGAGTCTTTGAGAAAATGAGACCTGACTCTGTGTTGGAATCAAAGGTGGATTTATTTATGCTATTTAAAATAAGGAATCTCTTGTTCAAGGATGTAATCATGGTGCTTTCAGTAGCAGTGGTGTGAGGAGGGATCTGTCAGGTCTGTGCTTGGCTGTTCCATACACAAACCTGACAGTTCTAACACAATCTGAAAGGTAGAAATAAATCAGTGACTGAAGATGAGGGGACTCTGCTAAAGCACAGGGGCCACTTGGTGGAAGAATTCCTCAGTTTTAAATGTTTCCTTTTCAGTATGGGGATAATTTTAGGAGGTAGCCTATAAATAGTCAGTGTTTATAATCATTTAATGACATAATGTGGTTAGAAAGATCTCAATTACTGTTGCACAGAGGTAAAGTCCTGTTTGCACTGGAAGGTGCTGAGAGCAGGATTTCACTCTGGGAAGCATTGGAAATCATTTTCTTGCCAAGTCACTCATCCTAGGCATGGCTAACTTGTATTAATTGAGAGTGTCAAAGACAACTGACCTCCCATGGTTGAACAATAATGAGCCAAGAGGACATCCAATACCAGAAAAAAAAAAAGATGAATTTACTACCAAGAGTGAGTTATTGAGGGTATATGTTTAATTCAATTAAAAATGATTGGTAGATTAGTAGCATTAGTACTGATATCTCACTACCTTGCTTTTATTGAACCATAAAAATAGTGGCTTAAACTTCTTGTTACCACTACTTGTTTTTAAGTTCTGCTGAAAAATGTTAAAGGAACTTGGAGTTTGGGGTTTCTGTTGGACCCTTTGCCATAATCTTTTGGAAAAGTTTCAAATTACTGGAATAAATTTATTCTGTGCACCAGTTTGTCCCAAGGCTGACATTCTGATTTTAGTTGCTGATCATTGCTCTGGCAAAACTTCTTGAAACTGGACAGTGGAGTTTTTCCAGTGGCAAAGATACAGTTCCAGAGCACATCTGCAGCCCAAGTCTTCCCTGCAAAACTTCCCAATCTCAGTAAACTGCTTCCTGCAATTTCAGCCAACAACAAAAAGCCAAACCAAACTAAAAAAATACCCCAACTTTCTGTTTTAAGCTACAGGAATGAATCATTTTGGCACTAAGCAGGTCATAGAGGGAGGTGAGGTTGTTAAAGCAGCCCAAGCCTTCCTTGCTGGCTGGGTCTGATCCCCTGGTGTCATGAAGATCCAGTGCTATGCAAAAGTTAAAGTTTTTGTTCATCCAGGATCAATCTCAATATCCTAGTACAGCTTTTGAAATGAGAAAATGGAAAGCCTGAGCTTTTATGACGTTTGAGTTCTTGTGGTTGCACACTAATTTTTGCATTGATGCTAAAATAAGAGCTGTCACGATATCCAGGAAACCCCTGTGCCCTGTTTTGAGTGCTCTAAAGGGAGAGGCATCTGAAATGTGTGGCTGTAGAAATGCTGCTGAAGATGATGAAAAAGCCCAGAGATAATCCCATGGTCATTAAGATTAAAGATGAAGATTAAGGGCCCAAATCGGCCTTTTGGAGATATGAATGTAGAAATAGGAGACTTCAGCTGATCTCTGTAGGTCAGCAGGATTTATTGTGGATTTTCTCTTCTGATTTTAACAAATTTGAATGATTTCAGCATGGAAGGGAGTCCAGTTCTGTACATCTGCAAAGCATAATTATTTTTAGCCCATTTAGTTGCTTTCACAGCTACAGGTTGGCTGAACTAATAAACCCAAGGTCACATCTTAGTCACATGGTTTGGCTAATATGTTCTAAAATGTATTTTAATTGTTTATAATATTTTTGGAACGTGGTGATGAGCATTTAAGAATGAGGCAATTACACCTGTCCTAATTGTCCTAGATTTATATAATAAATACAGAATGCCTACTGCTTTTCTTTTAAAAATGTGTGTGTGTTGGAAGTGCTTTTTTTTTTATATGACCTGACTTCCTTTTCCAGCAGTGTTTTTTCTGTTATTTCTATTTGTGCTTACAAGCCAGGAAAGGCTGATAGCAATAAACTGAAGAAAAGGCATAAATATATCTTTAAAAAAGATATAATCTGATGAAAGTGAGCTGTAAAAGGCAAATGAAATTTGTGTAGGTAACTTATCTGTATAAGTGAAAAATATGTCATTTTTGTACAGAGAGTTTGTGAAACTACCAATCAAAGCAATAAATTGCATCACAGTAAGTCAGGATACCACAGTGTTCAGGTCATTGTTGGTTTATAGCAAATGACTCCTCTTTCTGCATTTGATTCTGACTCTATAATCTTTTGCCTCTGTGTGAGTTATTGAATTCCATTACTTTTGCACATTACCAGGATCATTCTCCATCACCATAGTTTTTTTTGGAGGTTGTTCTTTGTTTTTTTTTCCTCTCAAAGTTTGCCAGTGGCTGTTCTGGAAAGTATATTCTGTATTCCATTGTTTCAATCATTAATGACAATGCTGAATAAAACCAGGGCCAGCAGACACATATCCCTTCCCTGCAGGAAGCCCTGGTTTGACAGGGAGAAGTTGGTAGTTTGTTGTTGAGTGCAGCCCAGCTCTCATTTATCTGATAATAATATCATTAAACAATACAATAATACCGTTAAATATCAAAAGTTGCATTGTGCAGCTGTATCAAGAATCTCTTTAAAAGTGAGAAACTTCACATTGGCCATCACTTGTGAATTCTTTAAACATTTCAGGGAGTGTTGTGGGGGCTGCTTTGATTCTGCATGATTTTGCAGGAGAAATCCCAGTGAATGGCTGCCACGCTGTCCTGTGTGTGTTTATAGCTCCGTGTGTTACAAGGTATTGAAAAGGGTGACTCATCTGCATTTCCTCAGATCCTTTCTGCTTTGTGAAGGAAAAAGTGATTGATTTCCTCTCTGAAGCCAAGACAAACCAGAGAAAAATCTGGTAGTATATGATAGTACATGACAAAAACTCCAGTTAATAATCCCTTGGTCAACACATCTCAGCTATCTGTAAATGTATTTAAAATAGTTTAGGATGTGTTAGCATAATGTGTTTCATATTCATCATTCTTCTAAAAGTTCAAAATTACATTTTGTTCCATGTGCCTCATGGTAGTAAAATAGCATCATAAAGCCACAAAAACTTTCCTGTCAGCCCCATTCCCTGGGAATTGTGCTGGGTGCTCCCAGGTTCAGGCTGCATTGATGGCAAACAAGAATGTGGGGCTGGCTGGCTGTGTCAGAGACACATTTCAAGCTCTTTCCATCTTCCACAGCTCTTCATTGATTTGTGGAGGAGAAAACAAGGCATGGTAATCAAGACAAGGAATGGCTGTGCTGGCACATGAACTATATCATTTGTTTTATAGAAAAAGCTTTAAAGATTAATGTTCAGTGTGTTTAATGTATTCTTTTTTCTTTTCTTTTTGCAGCAATCCAAAGTCTGCTAATCAGAGGATAAACAAAAAAGTAAACAATGATGCATCATTAAGGATTCAAAATTTGTCTATTTTGGTGAAACAAATAAAAACTTACTATCAGGTCAGTAATTGTTTGTTTTGTTATGTTTTGCCTGGAAATATTTATAAATTTTCCATAGTTACAGCTTTAAGGTTAACAGAAATAAGATCAGTATTTTGAGATACTTGTGTGGATGGTTGTTTATATATCTGGTCAAATTTTTTATCACCATTTACAAGTGTAAGGGTGGTGTGGACACACTTTTGTATGAATAGATACTCTGTGTGTTTGATTACTCCTGTGGTACATTAAGTACTATTGGTTGGTATTTTCTGAGTTGAAGCAACTTTTGTGCCAGTGAGAGAGATTATTACATGTGCATTTAGTCTTGTAAATGGAATTTTTGTAAGAAAAACGTGATGAAATTTACTGGGCTCAGAATTAATTTGGGAATTTGTAGTAAACACTGTGAGGATCTAAGAGCTCTAGAAGAGCCACAGAAGTTTGATGCAGCAGTAGGAGCTGGTCCTGTGCCTGCTGGGTGCTGAGCTGGAGAGGGTGCTGTACCCATGGACAGGCCACAGCTGGGCACTGCAGCTGTCACCAGTGTCCCTTTCGTGTGGCTTTTGGTGTCCTTCCCCCCTTCCCTGCTCCTTCCTGCCAGGAGAGCCCAGACCTGGGAGAGAAAACCTTTGCCCTGCCTCTCCCCACACATCCTGGCCAGCCTGTGCTGAAGTCTGCTCCTCCTCCTGTGGACACACAGTGTGTGCCTTCCAAAACTCGGAGTGCAGTGAGAGTTCCCAGCTGTCACTGCTGTAACCAACCACGGAACGTCTTCCCAGCACTTCCCGCCCTTCTCTCCTTGGCAGCCCCTGCACATGGATATATGTGCTGCCTGCTAAAGCCCATATGCTTTTCCTTTTCCTAATGGAAGTCATTTTCCACCAGGCATTAGTGTTCCACAACTGGTGCAACAGAAGGCACAACCACTGACAGGATTGATCTTTATTGGAACACAAAGCATTCCCTGTCCTGCACTGGCCTCATGGTATCACTTGTCCAAGTGCTCCAGTGTCAGGCAGAATTGCTGGCATTTAGGTACCTTTGGATGATTGAGGATTATGAATGTTCCTCCAAACCTTTGTGATAGAAATGAACTTACTAGAACTTTTTAAAAATAAATTAGTATTCTTATTTAGGAAATGTTAAAACCAGTCAACATGTCTTTAATGGTCCAAGCTATATTGAACTGCCCTTCCCCTTTCCCTTCCCAGTCTTCCAGGGTTTTGGTCACAGGTGAGGGACTGTGCAAACATTGAAGGGCTGATGTTTAAGCTGGAGTAAAGGCATTTACTCTCCAACCTGCAGAGCTTCTTTGAATCTAAAATTGCTTTTTGCACATGTAGACATTCACTTGCCACAGTGCCTGCAGGGAGGTCTGTGCTTTGTGGTAGTTGAAGTGTTAAAAGGATAGGCTGTTTCACAGAGGGGTCAGTTGAGTTCCTGTCACGTGTGAAATTCCCCAAGGCAGGAAAGCTGGGGCTTGATGGATGCCTTGGAATCAAACTGAGAGGCCTCCCTTAGCCTGGGCTGAGGCAGGAGCCTCCCACCTGAGTGCTCCTGAAAGCTGAGTGTACAGGCACTGTGCCTGGGAGTGTTCCCTGGGGATGTCTGGGATCCCAGGGGAGGGGACACAGAGAGCACTCACTGTACTGAGAGAGGATTCTCCTGAGTGTTGGAATCAGACACTGACGAATGTGGGAATTTGGAATTTTTAGCATTGAGTTCACCTAACTCTTAACACTCCTCCTTGTGAGCTTGTCCATGCTGGTTTGTTCCATGTGCTTTTATAACATCTGTGGAAAACCTTCTCTCAGTTTAGGGAATAATTGTATCAGTACTGTGGATATATTTGTCAAAAAGCCTGCACTGGTAGAATATAACACTCAAAATGAAGGTGTTATGTTAGATTAGTCAAGTTTTTTGTGTTCCTGCATCATCTTTGTTATTCTCTGGAATTACAGTTCTGGTTCTGAACCAGTATTTGACTGTATACCTTTCTTGGCAGTGTAAGAGCATGGAACTGCTCTAAGCAGTTAATTCAGGACAAATTATTCTAAATTTTTGGTGATCTTGAGAGGTTTAATCCAGTGAGCTTTAGTGACTGCCAGCAGATTTGACTAAGGATGTGAAAATCTTCAGTAAAATAAATGCTAATGAACTGTAAAAGTTTGTGCAAGCAAACCCAGTGCTGAGGTTAACACTGAGTGACAGAAAAGGTGTCAGACATCTCTGGAGCAAGGCAGAGGTGTTGTAAGGAAACAGGTGATCGTGTCCACACAGAACACATATTTTGGTTACTGCTGCTCATGTTCTGCTTTATGATACATGATTAACTTTATGACAGCATCATGGAATTATTTGAGATACTACCAACAAAAAACCACCTCCAAAAACCAACAAAAAATTACTCTGAAAATACGAGATTTTCTTTCATAGTAGTTAATAATAGTCATTAAATTACTTGTATTTTATCTGTTTTGTATTAATTTAAAACATCCTATGGTGTCCTTCATGTCTTATTTTTATTTGAAAATTGTCTTTATCAAAGTGTTAGAAGTACAGGTGTCATGGTTGGTTGAAAATCATGATATTTGAGGAGGTCAAAGGTGTTTTCTCCTCTCCTTATAATTTGTCTTAGATATGTCCAGAGGGAATGTATATTATGCAGTTTCCTATTAATCAATTCAGATATAATTTGGATGTTGTGTGTTAACTGGTGGGAATTTTCAAGTATAGCTGTGGGTAATAATTTCCACAGGTGTTTTTCAAGAAATATTGGGGTTTTTTTTTTCAATTTGACCTAAAGCAAGTGGACTTGTGTTGGGTTTTTTGCTTACAACGTGACACCTGATGTGTGCCTTGGGCTCTTCTGGAATGTGTTGCTTTTGAGTAGGAACATTTTATATGATGGATTTGTCACTGTGGAAAAACAAAAAGCCTGCCTATAGGATGGCATCTGCTGGGAATAAACATCTGGGAACAGGAGAAAGACTATTCTGCTTCAGGAGAATTAGGCTCTGTCTAGACTGGGGATTTGACCCGATTACAGCTATTACAGGAGTTCCATTGATGGAATCCATGGAACAGATAGGCAGAGCTGCTGCCTGGTGTGTGGCACTTCCAAGCTAAAATTCCATGTGATTGTGCAGACAAGGGTTTGTACCTTTATATTCGCAGCTGGTCCAGTGTCACTGCAGCAAAAATCTCTGGGATTTTCACATCCATGTTTTGGCGAGGCCAAAGAAACCATGAAATAAAGGAAATTGATTTTTTTATTTTTCAGTAGAAATGCACCTTAGAACCAATAAAACAAACATGTATCAATAAGTTAGTCAGGGAAATGTGAACATAATAAATTTAAAGGGTTTTGCTGCATTCTGAGACCCAGGATCTCATTGGCTTAAGATCTATAAGCCAGCTCATTGCCACGAGAGGATTTTGCTGTGTGAGATGATTGTGCAAACCAGTAAAACAAAGTTTCTGTAGCAATAACTCGTATTTGTATGTTGTTTTTTTTAATTAGAATGCAAATAATTAAGTATTGAATGTGTAAGCATGAAGCACTGAAAAATTTTAAGCTATTTAATTAATACTGATTTCTCTTTCGTGGCCTTTGGTATTTGATGTTTGCGTTCATTCAGTACATATGATGTAAATAATGTTTTAATTAACTTTTATAGGAGACTTTGCAGCAGTTGATCATGATGTCTTTGCCAAATGTGCTAATAATTGGCAAAAATCCTTTTTCTGGTAAGTTTATTTTTACTAAGATAAAAATGTATGCTGGTGTGATAATTTATATTCTTTCACTGGAAATAATATTCCTATAGGATTGAGCCTTTCAACAGAAGATTGTGTAAATACTTTATGAAATAAGCAGTTTAATAATGATGAGTAATGATTTAATAATGATTTTCTTTGTCCAGACAAAGGGTCCACACTCTAAAAAAAGTGTTCTGTCCCAGCCTCAGCCCTGGCTGCCACTAGGATTTATACTGAACCCAAGCACATTTCCCAGCAAACAGTGAACCACTGATGGCACCAAGTTAAAGTTTCACGTACTCCCTTCAACTTTCTTTACCTGTGTCACTGCTGAGGGAATTGGCAGTTCAGTGCATCTCACTTGATCCAGCTCCTGATCCTTGTTTTTCCTTCTCCCAAACTCTCCTGCTTCTCTTGCATTCTTACCTGAAAAATATTGCAATTACCTTCTTGCTTTCTCCCCTGAACTGACACTGTCTTCTCCATGCTCCCACCTTCTCTGCTTCCAGCTCTGAGAGTTGCAATTTTCAGACCAAGAAAATTAGCCTGTGTGGAGCCAGCTGACTATCCACAGCCACTTGGGAATCTCTGCACCATGCTCTCAATTCCAGAAGCACGGAGCAGACACACCTGGCCTGCATGGAGCCACTATGGATTGGGCAGAATTTATTTACTTGGGTCTAATGTGTCCCAGGTGTTCTCCTCCTGATGTTCTGACACCTCAGCAGAGAGGTCAGGAACTGCTCTAACAGGCTGTGTAGCTTCCCCTGGCTGTTTTTATTTCTTTGGGATGTCTTCTCTGCCACGCTTCCGTGTCTGTGGGATAGGGGGTTCCTCATGAGCCAGAAGAACCATCTGTGTTTCCTCACTTCCCAATCCCAGGGCTCATACCGTTGGTATTTTCCATATCCCATCTGCACATATCCCATCTCTGTAGGTATCTTGCTTTAATTCTTTTGGGTTTTACTTTCTGCTTTTGAATATTGCTGCTTTTGCTTCTGAGGTCACAGCTTTTTCAGTTTTTATATGTGCAGCTGCTGTCATATGCACCAAGAAGTGTGAATGTGGTCTCTTCCTTTCCAAAAGAACAGAATGCATCGTGCTTTTATAATTTTGATTCCAGACTTTCTTAAGGTTTTCAAAAGACTCCATGGATTTGCCTAGAAACCAGATTTACTTGAAAAATAAATTAAAAAAAAAACAGGTCATAGTATTTGTTTTGTAGTGACCTCCTTTATGCTGTTCAAGATACTGAGAGAAAATGTCTTAACAATATTGTGTAGTATAAGATGACTATTGAAAATGCACTATCAAACCCCACAGAGATAATACTGCATTCAGTTGTGTACATTAAATTCTATGGTTTGGTCATTTTTGAGGAGGTGTCTTTGTGTTTTGGGATCTGTTTTTTGGCAGCTGGAACCTCTGCTGGTGTGTGCTTCAGTCTTCTGTGGGGCTTGTGTTGGATTTGTGAGAAAATTTGGACTTTCCTGTAGTGTAGCACTCACATTTAAAAAAAAAAAATAAAAAATGTTTGGACAGCATTCTTGAAGGTGTTTCAGCTCCCTGCTGGAGTTAAGTCAGAGAATTTGATCTGAATTAGGAGATAGAAGTGTTCTTTTGGGTTCTATCCAGAACCTTTCCCCTTTGAAACTTAGGACTGCTCTTGCTGTGTCAGCTTGGAAAAGGATCTCATCCCTACATTGATTTTTAAGCTTGTTTTGGGCAGGTGCAGGGAAATTAAACTTCAGTGACCTTTGGAGAGACTTTCTGTGTAAATCCAGTTGCATCAAGGCAAGCCCTGGAGTAAAAGTCAATTCCCTGATAAACACTTGGATTTGATTCACTAAAACTTCAACTGGAGGTGTGATTTTTTCACAGGGATGTCTCCCAGTTTTTCCCCTTTGCACTTAAGGAATGATTGGTTGAGAAATCCCAGAAGATGCCAAATTGCAGATGGCAGGAGCAGATACCAGAGGCAGTTGGCTGATGGAGGAAAATGCAGGGAGAAGGCTGGAGTTGAGGGTTGGTAAAACAGGTCAGCAGGGATTTCATCAGGAAATATTTCCTGAGCTATTTGGCAGGAAGGCAGTTGGAGGAGAAAAGTGGAGGAGAGCAGCTACAGCCTGTGACTGTAAATGTTAAATTAAATTACAAAGGGATAATGAGGAGGCAAAGGGGAAGGGGAAAGAATAAAGCAAGTTCATATTTCTGAGGGAGCAAGGCAGGGGAGGATGGAAGCCTGCAGAGGGTGTGAAAATCAGGGATAAGGGTGAACACAGGGAAGATCAAACGGTGGCACAGAGTAAGGACAAAGTTCAGCAGCACACTGGAAGGTATAGAAGAGAATGTCTGTTTCTGTGTTTCTGATAGAGGAAAAGGAAGAAAAACACAGAAGATGAGGGAAGCTGAGCTGGTTCAGTATTTTGCCCTGTTCCTTCAGGGAATGTGGGGGAGAGGCAAGACATCAATATTCAGGCAGGCATTTGAAAGCCAGTCAGGAGATGAAGAGTGAAGTGGAGCTCAGGGATTGCTTAAAAATGGAAAAAGTGTGATTAATTTATTGGGATAATTGAATGTAGGATTTGAGCTGTTGTTCCTCCTGTTGCAGTATTGCTGTTAACCTTTATTGATAAGACAGGCAGCCAGGTGAAATTCCCCTTCTTCACCTGAAGCAGCATCTGGTGAAACACATTCCTTGATGGTTTTTCTGTTTCTTCATAAAAGACTTTACAGCTCGAGCCTTTGGGATACAAGGAGTCTGAATAAAGGATTAAAAATCTCACAATTTGAGTCCCCATTTTTTGTAATGTATTTATCTACCTGAGAAACCTCTCTGGAAAAACTGAAGTATTCCATTTTCATTGGGGTTATACACATTATGTAGCTCCCTCCAAAAGAAGCAGCTTGAGTCAATGCCTGAACTATTTTGTCATCCTTGAAGCATTTGCTTCATGGCATTTATATTCTAGATATAGAATATATGTCTATATTTAGTAGCAAGATGAGGACATTGTGAACGTAAAAAGTAAGAAACATTTTTATTAATCTGTAAACAGAGTTCTTTAACTTAAGCTTCTTTAGGAGATTAAGATGCTTAAGGCCAGATTTGGAAATACATTTTGATTTTTTAGATGTGCACATGAATATCTAATACAGATTTGTAAGGAATTTAAATGAACTTGTCACCTAAGTGAAAGAATTTAAATGAACTTGTCACCTAAACTCTTCCAGCTTGGGAGTGGCAGATAATTTAAGCATTTTTGTAACTACCTTGAGATACCTGAGATTACCATTGAAAACTTGATTGTAGGTCTCCAAAGCCCTTCTAAAATTGTCACTCTAAACTTTTGCTTTTTGAAAGGCTGAATATTTTTTTTCCATTTGAAAACATTGTTATGGCTGTTAAGGCGTTTGATAACTCTGGAAGTTGGCAGTTAAATGGCAAAAAGGACTGAGCTGAAAGCTCAGCTGGTTGTTTCCTAAACTAGGTTAACATAAATTATATGTAATTAATGAGAAAACCTTGTGTTTTCTGAGGTATGGGGGAAGAAGCCCCAGTTACAATTTCACAGTTACCTTTTTTTTTTTTGTTTTCTTAGAGCCAGGTACTGAAGAAGTAAAAAAGCTCCTCCTCCTTTTGCTTGGTTGTGCAGTTCAGGTAAGTTTAATTCTGTTTGTCTCTATGATATTTTTGAGTTACTAATCTCTTACTATTTTACTACTTGGGGTGGTATAAAACTTTTCTTCCTTTGGTGATACAGTTGCATTCCTTGAAAAATCAGAATATTCTGACAATTAAAATGGCTACAACCTGTTAATGCACCAATACCTCCAACTGTGTTTGTAGGATTTCCAATGGGTTATTCATTTCAATAGTGTTAATTCACCTGATATTTTAAGGAAGGAAAGGAAGTGGTAAAGGACTGAAAACTAACTTGCTTCACTATTTCATGTATTTAATGAATTATCACAAAATTTGAATAAGCAGCAATTTTAAGGAACCTCTTCCTTGTCCCATTTCAACTCGGTTTTCCTTGTATCATTTAATTAGTGTTGAACATGACATAAACCAAGGATTTACTGGTCACCAGAATTATTGGATATTAATTCAGCCATGTGACCATTGCAGTGTCAGCTTTGTAAGTTCCAGCTCTTAGAAACACAAAAGAAGAATGGTAATACTTGGGATTTTACATATAAATGTGTGTAAAATAGATGTCTCTATTTTTAGTGTCAGAAAAAAGAAGAATTTATTGAAAGAATACAGAGTCTGGATTTTGATACCAGAGCAGCTGTTGCAGCCCATATTCAGGAGGTATTTTGGGGGTTATTTTGCTTTTTATTTTGGGTGTTTTTTGAGGTGGATTGTTGTATTGCAGGAAGGGGAATTGCACGTGTTCAGTGGCAAGTAAATCAAATACGTGATTTGCATATTGAGTGGTTGTAGTCAGCAAAAAAGGCTTTATTTTTTCACTCAATTCCCAAAAAGATCTCATGATTGAGCATTTTTGGATTATATTTTTAGAGCAGTACCAGAAAGCAACTTTGTTGCTTCAAGGATTTCTTAGCTACATACAGCAAATTTAGTTTAGTGAAATCTTTACATGCAAATTTCTTTATAAAATAAAATATAATTCCAATCAAATGTATGTGGCAGGTAGTTTATAGAATGTCATTGTTGCCTTGCCTGAAGTACTAAGTGCTGCTTCCAGGTAGACAAAAACCCCCTTCCATTACATATAATTTACTGTATTTTAAATGGGATTTCATATCTTGTCTAGAGAATTTAACCAGTAGAGTTGCAGCTTTATTTTCTTTATGCTTCCTTTCTACTCTTAAAATTTCAAGGGAATGTTTTTTCTCTTTCATTTCACTCCATGTAGGTAACTCATAATCAGGAAAATGTGTTTGACCTGCAGTGGATGGATGTCATTGTGCTGACACAAGAGTATGTCGAACCTCTCCTGAAAAATATGGCCTTGCATTTAAAAAGACTTATAGATGAAAGAGATGAGCACTCAGAGGTATGGATATGGTTTGGTGCTTTAGAGAAATACAAGAAATCTTTTTTTTTTGAGATGATGCAGCTCAGGAGTTTTATAACTGTTTGATTTTCTGCTGCCATGTTAAAGCAAGGATTCCTGACTGCCAGAACGTTGTTTCAGGGAGTTCCTCTGTGCATATTTGTTCAATAATGTGACAAACTACAAGAGATAGTAGAGGATCATCTTTTCCATGTAGCCAGAGTGTGAAACAACTTCAACATTCATCTGTAGCTGAAAACAGAAAATCCAAAGCTGTATCAGCTGCATTCACCGGGAATCAATAACCCATCAATTTGCAAACCAGTCACTGAAAGCTGCCTGTTCTATTCCTGTGTCCTGTTGTCCAAGTTTGAGGGGATAAAGCAGGAGAGGAGGTCCTGCAGGCTTCTCATAAGGCACAGTTGATGTATCATGTTAGAATCAAGGAACAGAGCTGTATCTAATAAAAATTACAAGTTGTGATTCATCTTGGTGGTCCCAGATTTGCCCCTCAGGAGAGTGGATATGTCAATGTTGCAATTATTCCAGATATTCCTTTGACAGTTTTTCCACATGTCAGCTTTGATAGGAGTAAAACAGAGGGTAGAGGATGGTGGTGATGCCTTTGTGCAAAGCAAAGGAAAACCACTTTAAACTGAGAGATGCTCATATTTGGGTAACACCTTTATTTTTAGGAGGATACAGGGAAATGTCTGTAGGTCTGATGCTTTATTCAGTTGTCAAGGATGCTGCTGCTCACTGAAGAACACAACTCTGTTTAGAGATACACATTTATCTTTATTTTCAAGAGGTGATGGTTTCCAGGGCATTCACACCTTTCCAGTCCATTCTGAGTGCTGGTCATTTTATGGGCTTCAAAGTCTAAAGTGAAAAATAAAATTGAAAATAGCCACAAGGTCCCGTTCAAGAGCTGTGGCTCTTTGCTTTAGGCAGAGAGGTGCAGGTAGAGCTTTTGACTTGTTCGATAGCCAAAGCCTTCCCATCATTCTAGTGCCATTCCAGTGTTTGATCTGAATGATACCCGCAGAGATGGCTCTGTGGGTGCCCCTGTGGACGTTTGCCTGTGCTCTGATTCCCCAGACCATCATTGAGCTGTCGGAGGAGCGGGACTGTCTCCGTTTCCTGCCCCACGCCTCGGCGGCGCAGTCCCCGTGCGGCTCCCCCGGCATGAAGCGCACGGAGAGCCGGCAGCACCTGAGCGTGGAGCTCGCCGATGCCAAGGCCAAGATCAGGAGGCTTAGGCAGGAGCTGTGAGTACCAATCCACACTCAAATCCTTTCCAAATGCTGCCTTGGCACACTTCGAGTCCTCTTCAGACCAATTCTTTGTCCTTTCAAGTGGTAAATTGCAGTTTTAAGTGCTTTTTTTAGTTACTGCTCCCCAGGAGGGGTATTTTTATAATACAAGACGATTTGTAGACCCATGGGACAAATACAACTTTTCATCTGTGTTTGTCTCTGTTTGTATTCATAATAATGTTTTGACCTGAATTTTACACTCTGATGTCCCTGAAATTGTGGATTAAAGGTGGAAGTCTCACAAATCTCAGCATTTTGTTCTCAAACCAGGTGATCATGAAAAGGAGACGGTGCAGGAGGGATTCCTTCTCAGCAGCATGATTAGGTGACCTGTTTCCAACGAGAAATACTCACCTATGGGTCATTCGTGGTTTAAATTCATTACAGATAGGACAGAAAATTTCCATTAAAATGATTTGCTGTCCCCCACCTCTTTGTTGCTATGTAAAAGATTTCTTGTCTGCGCAGCACTTAATGCTCTTGAAAACTACTCCTGATTCTGTAGGTTTCTGTGGGCACTTTGTCTTTTATAGTCAAGGAGCAAATCTGAGCAGAATGAGGAGTTATTTAAAGAGAAGATCAATAACAGACCTGTGGAGAATCTGCTTCTCCCTGTAGCAATGTGTCAGTTGTTTTAGCAGAGTGAAGTGTGTGTGTGTTCTGAATTAAAATGCTGAATCTGAAGAGATTCAATATTTGTAGAAACAGCAGAAATAACAATTTTATTTTTTAATTCAGCAATGGAGAGAGTAGACAGGTAGATTAAATCACAAGCTGAAGGTAGCATAAGTCACAATTCCCAGAGTTTGTTGATCAGATCATTTGTAGCTGGCTGGATTAAGGATCTTGATGATTTACTCTGAGGATCCCCTTCCCCCACTACAGCGTGGTCTTCATGAGGAACAGAGGACAAAAGCTGGGGCTCTTTTTTCCTCATGTCTGTATTATTATGTGTCTCCTGCAATGAGCCCGCCCAGGATATTCTATAAACAGCTGCACCAAGAAAATTAGTGAAAAAATTGCTGTTATTAGTTTGATTGACAGTTAATAGATAGCCTAAACAGTGAACACTGGTATGTTCTGTATAATTTAGTCCAATCCTCTCCAGTCTGTAGCTGAAGCGTGCAATTAGGGCAACACTGATGGCTCAGAACAGTCCACGTTTTGCACTCTTATTTGAATTCAGTTGGTAAATAATTTCCCTTTACATGTAGCAGTATCTTAAAATACCAGACTTGGATGAATTAACTTCTGTCTGCAGCAGTTAGTGTTAAATGCTGCATCGATTTGATAAATTTAAAATTACATTAATTCCAGACTTGAAAATACTCAGCATAAAATTTATTTATAATCTGGTTTTGGCAGTGAACCTTCATACCTGGTTTAATATGCACTGTAGCTGATATAATTTCATATAAAAGGTCTGTAAAGATTATTTTTCAGTTGGATGTAAACCAGGGAATTTAGAAACTCCAAAGCTGGAAATTGCACACCTCATTTTCTGAGTATTGAGTTCTGTGTGTTCCCATGTAGAACAATACCAGAGGAATATGGATGCTGATGGAAAAGTTACAGAAATCAGGAATACATTTGTGTTTGTGCCTGGTTTCTGAGCACCTCTGGAGGGGGAAAGCTGTGACTGTTGCACTGAGCTGTGCAGAGCTGAGCCTCCTGTGCTTGTAGGCTCAGTGACCTTTTCCAAACAATGTCTGGTTGCAAAAAGATCACTCATGGTGAAATTGTCTCATTTTAAAAAACAACTGCCCTAGTTTTGTTTAAAACATACCTATTTGTCATTGGTATGATTGCTTTGAGATTGCAATATACATTTCAGTCCATTGAATTCTCTTATTTTCCCCTTTTCTATTTCCATTTTGTTTCTTGCTTGTATTCCAAAATATGAAATAATATAGTAACACATTTGAATATGCCATACATTTTTAAAGAATATTCAATATTGACAGGTTTTTCAAGAGCAAATACTGTTTTTTGCAATTGAATTTTGAACATCAGGTATTCTTTGTCTGTGAGAGAATGAAATATTTCCTTTGTACTTACTCATGGTTTAACAGACTCATTTTTTAAGGATTGGGAAATGAATTGGAAGTTAAAAATGAGTCCTGTAGGAATTGTGGCATTCTATGTCAAATTGTTTCTATCACAGGTTTCTGAGTAGACTAAAACAGGCACTGTGTTGTTTCCATAAAATTAAAATTCATTGTATGTTTCATAAAATTACTGAACATATTAAGCAGTATCTTCTTGAATTGAGTAAAGACACCTCAACCCTTAATTTTTCTCTGCAAGAAAAAGAAAAATTTCAAAATTTTTGAAAGTGCTTTTAAAATTGGCTTTACCTGATTGTGATCAGATGCATCAGGGGTCGCTGTCTGGTTTTCCTGGAAAGAATTTGGACCTTTTGAATGTGTATTTCAAAATTATTCTGAGTTTACTTTTGGATGTGAATCTAAAAATCCCTAATTTCAAAAATTCCCTTATTACACCCTGTTTTCTGCCCTGCATGAACAGCATAAACACCAATTTAAAGAACTATGGAAAGTCTAACAACGTTTAAAATATTAGATAAAGACTAAAACCAAAAGAATAACTAATTCATAATGGCAACCCTAAATTTTACACTCTGATGTCCCTGAAATTGTGGATTAAAGGTGGAAGTCTCACAAATCTCAGCATTTTGTTCTCAAACCTGGTAATCATTAGCAAGTTTTGTGGCCATGTTTAACTGGTTTGTGTTTTTTCCTTCAAGTGAGGAAAAGACTGAGCAGCTGCTTGACTGTAAACAAGAACTGGAACAGATGGAAGCTGAACTGAAGAGACTTCAGCAAGAGGTGTGGGTTTAATCATTTTATTATTTAAAAAAAGTTGCCACCACCAGAACAATTCACCAGTCTTTTTTTGATATTAAGTGTGTTTTCATGTTTGTTTTTATTTTGCACTCTACACCCAAACTTGTGTAATTTATTCCTTTATTTGGTATATTATGATGGAAAAAATGCCCTGACTTAGGTTAGTATTTCTTCTCTAATTTTTTTGTCTTCATATCCAAGCAAATTGCCACCAGTGCATCCTTTGAGAGGATCTTCTTAAAATGAGAGCATTCCAATTTTGTCTGGTTTTTCTTTATATTTTGTGGTGATAATGAGAGTAAAAACCCTAAATACATAAATAAATATACGATATATATAACTATAGTGAGTCCTTAAAAAAGGCCAGTGCAGTTTCCTTGGAAATCCATCATCTGGACTAACCCTCTAAAATAGATTGGATTTTTCTGTCTTGCTTAGAATTAAGCAACACCTCTGTGCACGACCTTAATTTAAACAGTGAAGGGGCTGGGTTATGCTTTCCCATGGGTGTCCAGCCTTAGCTCTGTGTGTGTGTCCCTCTGTCCCAGAACATGAACCTGCTGTCGGATGCCCGCTCAGCCAGGGTGTACCGGGATGAGCTGGATGCGCTGCGGGAGAAGGCGATCCGAGTGGACAAGCTGGAGAGTGAAGTCAGCCGCTACAAAGAGAGGCTCCACGACATTGAGTTCTACAAAGCCAGGGTGGAGGTGAATAAATCCAGGGCAAAAATCACCCAGAACCACCATTCTTCTCTTGGCTGGGGCTTTTCCAGAGTTGTTTCGGAGATGGAAACATTGGGATGTGAAAAAGGGTTGTAGCTTCTTGCTCTGGGATATGGCAGTCGAGGTTTTTGTGACAAATTCCAGTTTTTAGGGAATTGTCTCTGTGTCTAATGGCATGGAAGTCAGCAGTGTTCACCAGAGCTCTAAGCTAGCAAGGCCAGTGGAAGTCTCTGTGAAGGATGGCCTGAGAAACCCACAGAGGAATAATGCTATAAATATAATAATTTCTTTCTCCTCCTGTAGGTCTCCTAAGGGAAAGCAATTTTCTAAGTCATGTGTTGAGGAAATGAAGGCTGCTTATATAAATCAGTGCAGGACAATGGCATAAAATACACTAAAAAAAGATGTACCAGCACTAGGCAAGGGGAACTTAGAGTTCTGGCATGAATTAGTAATTTAGGAGACAAATCAACATGCAGGAATTTATCAGGCCATCATTCTGTCTGTAAATGCCAAATTTGATGGGCAACTGCCATATGGTATAAAAATAAGTAAAGGAAAACAGATTAGTGTACAGGATTTGACAATAGTGGAAGTTTCATTTTCACGGAATGTTTAAACTAGTAAACCCCCAGAAAATTATTTGTTTTCATAGCTTGTAAACTATTGGGTATTTCAAGCATGCTTCAATACAGATAGATGTTAATTAGTTGGGTTTGGCTCATAATAATTATGAGTTAACTTAATATTTTTGTAGGGAGGAGTATGAAGGATATTTGTGTGATCTTTTTTCAGATTTTGCAGCCGACTGTGTGCTGAAAAGTTTTGTCTTCATATCGTGAAGAAAATTGCCAATTATGTATTTTACAGATTACTTTCATCACATGCTATTAAAAAATCCTCTGTGTACTGCAATTAAAGGTGCTCAGGACCCTTGAGAGTGGCTGGTTGTATTTTAAGATTGTGGTTGCATTTTCAGCATCATGGCCTGACTTTGGGCCCAGTGGCCTATAAACCTAATTTTGGGCTGTACATGCAGTACTTCTTTCCAAGTCAGAGCCCAAATCACAGAGATACTGCTGGTTTGATCATAATTGTCAACACCTTATTTGTTGTTAATGCCTTAGGGAATATTTAATTTCTTTTATGTCAAATTTTATTTTCATAGAAATTCATAAGTTGCATTTATGTGAAATGGCTGTAAATGTGCTTTTTATTAAAAGTCTGTTACAGCTCCCAGTTTTATTTTAGGCTTCTGAAACTGGTTGTGATGTGTGTCAAAGTTTGCATGAGCAGGGAAATGCTTCTGGTTTGGGATTAATTTTTTGTCATTGCTCAATTTTTGCAGGAGTTAAAGGAAGACAATCAGGTGTTGCTAGAAACAAAGACAATGTTGGAAGATCAATTAGAGGGGACCCGAGCCCGTTCAGATAAACTGCACGAGTTAGAAAAAGAGAATTTACAACTAAAAGCTAAATTGCATGATATGGAGATGGTGAGTGTCAGGGGAGGGTGGCAAAGGCAACTGATACACATTGAATTCCATTTCCATTCTTAATAAAAGAACCTTCAAAATAGTGGGGAAGAGAAGGAATGTCATGATAAATGCAGAGATTCAAGAGCAATAGGATTGATTTTTTCTAATGTGAACATAATCAATTGTCACTTAAATATTATGTTTACCCCATGCACTTTGTTTCCTAATATTCAGAGAGAAGTAAACTTTGGAAGAGTAGGGAGTGATTGCTGTAGGTTATGAGAAGAGGTTCTTCTTTGTAATCTTCTTCACTGGTTTTTACTGTTCCCTTCAAAGCTTTCCCAATTTTTACCAGTTTCTCCTCATCTCACTGTCTAGGCAGATCAGAAAAAGCACTTTGCCCTTCCCTGTGACAACATAATAAAGATAACAGAATATACATATTAATAGAATATAGATAATATAATCCTTTGCACATATTGAGACTTTTCTTGTAACATTTTAGGAGCGTGATATGGACAGAAAGAAGATCGAGGAGCTCATGGAGGAAAATATGACCCTAGAAATGGCTCAGAAACAAAGTATGGATGAATCTTTGCATCTTGGCTGGGAGCTTGAGCAGATAAATAGGACTACTGAACTTTCTGAAGGTAAACATAGTTAATACATGAAAAGTGATTGAAAATGAAATCTCAGAGGCTCGATAGCATTAGAAAATTAAATGTCCTCATTTCTGAAGCACAGAATGTGTTGTCCTCTGGAGAAATGCTGATTCCCATGTGTCCATGGAGATACAGCTTACATGAGAAGTTTGTTCTTGTGCTTCTTGTTCAGTTAAATAGTGATGTAAACTCCATAAATGCCTTGAAATGACATTATTTTGCCATTCAGACTCATGTACTCTGCAGCACAGATCATGGGTCTTCTTGCTTTGCTGTTCTCAAAGTTAAGAAGTAATTGTTAGAGCTGTGGTAAAACTTTTGATTGTTCCAGTATAACATGCTTGGATATAAACTGGATTCTGTGCAGAGCACTTGTGGAATTACATCCTGAGTTGTGGAAAATGAATCTGTGCTGTGATTAGGAATATTAGGAGAGGAGAACATACTTAATTTATAACATTTCTAATCCTAACCAGCTCTGGTCACCAAGAAGGCACTGAAGGGACTTTCAAAGGCTGCTAAACCCCCTAAGTTGAAAAATGCAAATTCCCAAGAAGTCAGGGTAATAAGTCACCTTTTATTTTAATAATGGTGTTTTTCTCCTGCAGTGCCCCAGAAATCACTGGGCCATGAGGTGAACGAGCTGACATCCAGCAGGTTACTGAAGCTGGAAATGGAAAACCAAAGTTTGCTGAAGACAGTGGAAGAACTGCAAAGTGCAGTGGGCTCTGTGGAAGGCAGCAGTTCAAGGATTCTAAAAATGGAAAAAGAAAACCAAAGACTTAGCAAGAAGGTAAAGATCAGGGTGTGCTTGGATTGCATGAGAGCTGCCTAATGCTCTTTGCTAGTTCCTTTCTGAAGGGTAATTTTATGAACTGCTGTTATTTTGGGTAAAGTATTACAGGGGTTTAAGTGGAGTTACAGTGGTTTTAAGTTTGTAATAAAAAATAAAACCACCTCTAAGAGGTTTTTGTCTTTTTTAGTTTTGCTTGTTTATTGATGTGAGAATGTGACCAGTTTATTCAGAAAGGTCTTAGACCAGTGAGAGGAAAAAATAATAATATATTTGGGATATGATGAGTAATGAAAGTGGTTTAGAATACTGAAGAGCATTAATTTGGTAATTATGAAGCAGAAGAAAGTGTGTGTGCAGAGGTGAAGTGAGTGATGAGTCTGAGCTTGGTTCTGTCCTCATTTTAGCTGAGGAAGGGAGAAGGTGGGTCAAGGAATTGATAAACAAGAGGGGAGTTTGTCAGGTGTAACTGTGCTGATCTACAACGCTTCACTCCTCAAATTATGTGTATTAAATAGAATAATGTAGTCAGTGATATTTATAGAGAATAAAAATTTGAAAAAAAAAAAAAAAAGCAAGGGCTAATTACAGGGGGGGGAAAATGTCTAAAGTTCCTGAAATAGCTTTGACTTCAGCAGCTATTTCAGGTGAAAGACTATTCTTAGAGTGGCTAAGAGATAATTAAAAANTAAAAATTTGAAAAAAAAAAAAAAAAGCAAGGACTAATTACAGTGGAGTGAAAATGTCTAAAGTTCCTGAAATAGCTTTGACTTCAGCAGCTATTTCAGGTGAAAGACTATTCTTAGAGTGGCTAAGAGATAATTAAAAAAAGAAAGTAAATTAAAGAAATCCCTACTGTATTCCATGCTTCCATAAGTTTTCTGATTCCTAAGAAGCTGGTATTTTTTGGAGCAGCCTCTGTGCTATGCCCAAAAGAAAGCTTGGAGGTACAAAAGAGAGGAATAGGTGTAAGAAGCACAGGAACATCATTCAGGTCAACTTGTTACCACTTAAATGTGATGGAAAAATCAAGCTTGGGTATTTTAAATTTTAAATAGTTTTGCTCTCTGCAAGTTGGAACCATTTGACAAAACAAACCCATGTATTTAATTCCCAAGGAATCATCTTAATTATCTCTTGAAATAGTTAAGTAAGATCAAACAACATTCAACCTCCCTAAGTTAAAAGGGTCTTGGAGGAACAGTATAAATCTCACTGAAATGGAATTTTAAGAGAATAGAAAGATGCTTGAGGAAATATCCAGAGCCTGAGAAAATCTGACCCTTTTTTTACACTAAAGTACTTTATAGATACAGTGTTCTGAGCCAGGGAGAAAATTCTGGCAGAAGTAAATGTATTCCCAGGAGAAATTAATGTTTCAATTAAAGATTAGAAAATTCTGTTTTATTCTTTCCCTTAAGCTTCTTTATTCTGTTCTATAAGGGTGCCTTTAACCCAGCTAAGACTGTCATTTTTAAGTACATTTTAAAACTTTTGTTTCTCTTCCCAGCTTGAAGAGCTGGAGAATGAAATTAGCCAAGAGAAACAAAGTCTTCAGAACAGTCAAAACCAGAGTAAAGATTTGATGAAAGAAAAAGCACAGCTTGAAAAGACACTTGAAGCACTTCGAGAGAACTCCGAGCGACAAGTGAGTAGCAGAACCAAAAGTTTTAATGCTGCTCTGTGCTCTGCTGGTCTCCTTTTGTAGGATTTTACAGACATAAAGGGTTTGTAAATGTAGTGGATTTGCCAAAAGGAGGTTCCTGCAGGAAAACAGCTTTTCTGAGAGCTGCAGCCAGTGAGAGACGTGACTCATTTCTGGCTGGGGCTTTTCTGGTGGGTTTAGAGCTTTGTGGTGTTTGTAGCGCTCCCGTGGCTCCTGTGGGCATCTGCTGGAGTTGCTTGGTGGGTGTAGCTCAGCCAGGAGAGAAAATTGGGAACTTTGGAGGGAAGCCAGACACCTCCCAGAGGAGGAGAACAAGTCCCAGGCAGCTGGGAAGTGCTTGGAGTAATGGTGGAGCATTGATGAGAATTCCAGCAGCCCTCGGGTCCAGCTCCATAAGTCTTCCCTGCACTGGAATGGGTTCCTGCTGTGACCACCTGGATTTATTTGTAGCTGCCAAAACCTGGCAGCTGAATCCTTGTAAAAGATGACCTGTGCCTGATGGACACTGGCACCTTCTGAGGTGTCTGCAGAGCACATGGGTGAAAGGCAGCCACCAGGAAAAAAAGTTCTGGAAATCACAGATTTAGGAATTGAGTCCTTCAGAATTAGAACTGCAGTTAGCTTTTATAAATTCTGTTTATACCTTCTGGAGACATTGCCATTTAGTTTAATTTAAAGTACAGTATTTTGAAATACAGAATATTTGGTTTCAAGAAATGCTGAAGATATTTAAAGGCCTTCTTTAATCAGTAAATGAAATTCCAGAAGGAAGAAAAAAGGAGAAAAAGAAAGAAAAGCTTGGCATGGAAGGTTTACTTTCATTTAAAGATATATATTTTGATTTATGACTGATAATTCAGTGAGACTATTTCTGCTTAAAAATAATACACTTAAGGGCTGATGGGTCAACAGCATCTTCCATATCTCTTCCAAAATCCTGACACTTACTGGAGTTGACTGTAGGAGGTTCATTTGATCTCATAAAAAATCACGGAGGCATTTATCAGGCTGTTTTGTGGAACTGGGATTATAGAAGCAGAATTCATGGACAGTGATTCAGTGCCATGCCAGGTGCTCTGGAGTTGGGTTTTTTAGGCACCTGTTAATGAGTTTCTGGAGATTATTGCAGAGCAGTTTGTCATTGCTGGGAGCAGAGCTGTGGATGTGTAATTAATAGTTCCATTCAGATTTCACCGTGGAAGAACAGCCTATAATTTTCTCAGTCTGTTTTTCATTGCAAGCAGCACTTTTGCTTTTCTCCAAAACAGTTTATTGTTGAAACATCCCTTACACTGGGTTATTAGTGTACACTTAAATATTGATCCAAACAGTTTTACTGGATTTTGCTGTCTGGTGTTCCTTGCCCAAATGATTCCAAATGATTTGGAGCAACCCAAAGAGTCAAGAAATACTAAAAATTAAGTTGTAAGTTCTGCCTTTATCCTTGAGATAGATCTGGGAATGTTTCCTAGGAAGATAATTCTAATATGATTTACTTTCTCTGAAGCTGGTTTGGAACAGAGTGTCCAAGGGTTCGTTTTAACTCAGAAATCAGTGTAACTTTGGTGTGTTTCTTCTCAAATTGTTGTTGGCTGTGATCAGGATTCCCTTATATCTCACCCATCATGTCTAGTTTTTCCAATACTTTTGTGGCTCCCACACCTGCCTTCATCTCAGGTTTGGTTTAGAACTTGCTGCAGTCGTGTTCTTTGTGGACACACAGCTCTGGAAATCACAGAATGTAAGAAAAAACAATCTAAATGTGAGTAGATACAAATGAAAAGTAAATTTGCTAGGAAGTAGGTAGAGCTTTACTTTGATTTATGCTTTACTATTTTGGGGGTTATGTTTATCTATTAATATTCAAGAGGAAGAGATTTGAAGATTTACTTTGTTGTCAGACTTGAAATAATGTTTGTAATTCTTCACATAAGTACTAGCAGAGTAAGAATTTTTTAACTTAAAATAGAAGGTAAATATGATATGATGAGTATCTTTTAGTTTCTATATGAAAGCAGTTCCTTGTTGGCACATTGTTTATGGCTTTACCATTTTTCTACCCAAATTAGATTAAACTCTTAGAACAAGAAAATGAGCACTTGAATCAAACCGTGGCTTCTCTAAGGCAGCGCTCACAAATCAGTGCTGAGGCAAGAATGAAAGAAATCGAAAAGGAAAATAAAATCCTCCATGAGTCTATCAAAGAGACCAGCAGTAAGTTAAATAAGGTTGAGTTTGAAAAGAAACAAGTCAGGAAAGAACTGGAACACTACAAAGAAAAAGGGGAGAGGGCAGAAGAATTAGAGAACGAGCTGCATCGGCTGGAGAAGGAAAATGAGTTATTACAGAAAAAAATCACCAACCTAAAAATCACTTGTGAGAAGATCGAGGCCTTAGAACAAGAGAACTCTGACCTGGAGACAGAGAACAGAAAGCTGAAAAAAACCTTGGATAGCCTGAAAAACCTCACTTTTCAATTAGAATCCTTAGAAAAGGAGAATTCCCAACTCGACGAAGAAAATTTAGAGTTACGTAGGACAATTGAATCCTTGAAGTGTACAAGCATTAAAGTGGCACAGTTACAATTAGAAAATAAGGAGCTGGAGAGTGAAAAGGAGCAACTTAAAAAAAGCCTTGAACTGATGAAAGCCTCTTTTAAGAAGACTGAACGCTTGGAAGTCAGTTACCAAGGCCTGGACACGGAAAACCAAAGGCTACAGAAAGCCCTGGAAAACAGCAATAAGAAGATTCAGCAATTAGAGAGCGAATTACAAGATTTAGAGTCTGAAAATCAGACCCTGCAAAAGAACTTGGAAGAGCTAAAAATCTCTAGTAAGCGCCTGGAGCAGTTGGAAAAGGAGAATAAGTTGTTAGAACAAGAGACTTCTCAACTGGAAAAGGATAAGAAACAGCTGGAAAAGGAGAATAAAAGGCTTCGACAGCAAGCAGAAATTAAAGATAGTACCTTAGAAGAAAATAATGTAAAAATTAGTAACCTGGAAAGGGAAAATAAATCTCTATTTAAAGAAATCGTTGTATATAAAGAGTCGTGTCTGCGCCTGAAAGAACTGGAAAAGGAAAACAAGGAACTGGTGAAAAGAGCTACCATTGATAAGAAAACCTTGGTCACTTTAAGAGAGGTGAGCACAGAGGAGTTTCCATTCCCATCATAATCTCTTTGTAGTGGACAGAAATTATCTCTGGGTTTCTGATTTGGGTCTTTTTTCTGCTTTAATCTATGTACTGTTAACACCCTCGTGCATTAGATAATGAAAATTTCCATAATCGTAGTCATGAAAAGGAGGAATATCATATTGCTGAAACATTTCCTCTTCACTGTCATGTTCCAGACCAATTTTAAAGGGAAATTCTAAAGGAAATTCTGAAGGGAAAGGAAATCATATTCTAGTTACAGTGTGATGTCTGATACAGCTGAAAGCTGACAACTGGAAGCAGAGTTAAAGATGAATTATTCCAGTCATGTAGTGATAAAACCCTTGTCTCAGCACTCCTAGAACTAAGACTACGTTATTTTATTTCACTGAAAATACTGATTGTAGTTTTTTCCTTGCAAGGACTTGGTGAATGAGAAATTGAAGACTCAACAGATGAACAATGATCTAGAAAAACTGGCCCACGAGCTTGAAAAAATAGGCTTGAACAAGGAGCGTCTCCTGCACGATGAGCAGAGCAGTGATGACAGGTGAGAATGGCAGGGCCTGCCTAACAAAGGAGGATCTTTTTTGTTCATAAAGTGGTTTTGCAGACATAGTTTTCAGCATACTCAGATTTTTAAGGCACACTCATAGAGCCAAAATGGAACTTGATATTTTTGGAAATTAATTAGTTGCTGTGCTTTCATATTCAGCTGACTGTGACAGTGAGTTGCCGCTTTTTGTTGCTAAGAGACTCATTGAAGTATGTCAGGAGATACAGTTAATTATAATTAAAATGTTTTATGCTCTAGTCAGCAGCAGCAACAGTAGCAGTAAAAGATAATTAGCTCAAAGTGTTTTTTTTTTCTTTTTTGACTGCCTGTCTGACACAAATGGTTTTTATCACATAGTGATTACCTTAAACTGTCTCACTCTTTCCTTGCAACCTTTTCCTTCTAATTCTTCCTTCCTAAAGGAAGCTGCATTCCCATTTCCCCTGTCTGGGAAGCATCCAGTGCTTGAGTGTCTCCAGAACTTGGTGGTGGCTCCATCACTCCTCCACACCTGCCACTGGAAAGCAGCTGCTGCCCTGACATCTGTTTGCTCTGCTGTGTTTTCCTCCTCTGCCTTACCCTGCAGGGATTTAGGGAAAATTGGTGACAAGAGCAAAGCAGACTCGTGGGGCTTCTAGCCAAGCTTTACTTCTCAGTGCTGCTCTGCTGTCATGATGTGTTATTACAACTGATGGTCGTGAGTGTGGAGATTGATCTGAGGCCTCCTGTGTCCAATGGAAACCAAGTAACACCTGGGGTTTGAATCCAGCTTCCCTTTCCCAGTGCTCTGTCACTGGGGTGCTGCCAGTCCTGTGGGTGAATGTGTTCCCCCCTCTTTGTTTCTGTGCCTGCCTTTCACCTGCATTTCTCAGCTCTCAGATGAGTTCAGGAAAAGTCCTCAGAACTTGGACTGCTTGGATTTCTTTGATTTAAGTGTTTCTGTGTCCCACAAAGCACTTGATAAGCATTTGATGTGTTCTTAGATAAATATACCAAACAAAAAACCACCAGTCCTTGATCCAAGCTTAAAGTTAGATGAAGCCCAAATGGAGCAACATTTAATCAAGGTTAGAAGTGGTTGGTCTCTCCCTGGCTTGAGCTTCTTCCCAAGCTTCATGTAGAGCTGGACAATCATGAAAGAGCAATGTTTGTTTTACAGAGTGAAAACTTGGATTGGTTTGGAATTTTGCTCTGCCAATATCCTGTTTTTCCATTGTTCTCAACTTCTTCATTCAGCCCAAAGATAGCTGGATTGCTTTCCTTACATAACAATTCATAGGTGAGGGAGTAGCAGTTCTTTCATCAGGCCTCTAAAGAGCTGGGTTCATTATGGACAAATTACTTCTCAGTGCAGTTTTTCATCTGCCTCTGTCATTTTGATGATAGAAATTAAAAATGTACCATTTTCCTCCTCCTGATTGGAAAGAGCTGCTTGTGATTTTTAAGGAATGATCTTGGTAGCACTACAGGGTCTTTCTGTTGAGGTCTAAAATGGCCACGTTTTATGAGCTAAACTAATTGTTTTCTGTTTTTTCTTGCCTGCTGTCCTTGGACAAACAGATTTACGGATTTTGACTCTGAATGCAAAATAACCCAACTTGCAGTTGTATTAAAAAATTGTTCAAAATGAAAGTGGGTATTGGATCTGTGTTATTATTATTTTTCCTCCTTGGTTTTCTATAGAATTGTGTAACTTTTCAGTAGCAGGAATTATTTGGAGCCAAGTCTGTGCTTCAGCTCAAGAGGAGGAAATACTGTATATTCTGCTAGTCACAGGCTGCCTACTATCCTGTAAATCCTTGGGAATTAGTTGTCATATCTTAAAATCTCGGATTCTCATCCTTCTGCATGATTCTACTGGACAGCTTTCTGCTTATTAATTCTCTTCCCATTGGTCTTCTGCTCCAGTTCCTGACTGGATCTGATGCCGTTGTCCATTCAGGAGTCTCCTGCAGTTTATTCCCTTCACTAAACTGATGGATCCTTCAGCAGCCAGGATTAGAAAGGGGGATATCCGTGGTTTGGTTTATTTTATCCAGCTGTGGGGAGGAGTGGGGTGTTCTCCAGATTCTGAGCCACACACAGGGACTGAACTGCTTAGAAGTGATTCATGATTTGAGTTTCAGTATTTCCCATAAGGGATGTGCAGTTCTAAATCAATACAGTTTAATCTGAGCACTTCTCTCTCAGATTGACATTTTGGGGGTTTTAGGTGCCCGACAGTATTGTGAATATGGTTAAAAGTGGAGGCTTTGCACATCAAAGGTAACAACACTCTTAAAATATCAGCAGCTGGGCTGAGTGAGCAATTTGCACATTGATGCACCAAACGAGTGTGCACCTGCACAGTCCTGTGCTCCATCTCCTTGCCTGTCCTCCCCTTTGGAGCTGGCAGGAAATGGGAACTGATGAAAATCTTGCTCTCCAAATACTTCACATTCTAATTGAGTTCAGGTCCCCACTGGATTCGCTGGACTGGAGCCAGAAGGAGGAGTGCGCTCGCTAATGATGCAGAGAAACCCAGTACCCTCCTGGTGTGCCTGAACAGGGCTTTTTCTGTGTCTAACATGTTTTTAAAGAAAGGAGGAGTCAAAAATGGTTTTGACAACCATCTTCTGGTTATTTTTGACGTAGGACTTGCTGTGGATGCTGAGGTGTCTTCATACTTTTGATCACAGCCCTCAAGGATTTTTGAATGTAGCCATGAGATTGTTCTAAAACATTTTAGAATTTAAATAAGAATAATTATTTGAAATACAGACTCTTTTTTGTTGTTGGTCAGTAGGTACAAGCTTTTGGAGTCCAAATTAGAATCCACACTCAAGAAATCTCTGGAAATAAAAGAAGAAAAAATTGCTGCTTTGGAGGCTCGTTTGGAAGAATCAACAAATCTAAACCAGCAGCTGCGCCAGGAGCTAAAAACAGTAAGGAAAATGGCATTTTTCTATAAGGTTAAATGAGCTCTTGTTATTTCTACATCTTTTGGGTAAGACAGCAAAAAATGGGCATCATTGAGGTGATGATAAGAATGCAGGACAAAGGTGTGAATGCTTTTAAGACTGTGTTAACATCACATGAAAAGTTGTTGAGTTTATTCACTGGCCATGAAAACATCAGCTGGTTAAATTACCTGGAGTTGATTTGGGCCATTTTCTGGCCTGCCTTGAACAGCCTGAGTAGATTGATTAAAAAAGGAAATACAATCACCTTGGTTGGAGAATTTTAGTGTAAAAGTTGGGGGATACAATTGAAAGTACTGAAATTAAATAGAAAATAGAAGGCTCCTGTTTGTTGGGGTTAAACTGTCCATATCCATAAATAATTTGTACATCATCTCCTGAAACATGTAGAGAAAACAAATTTACAAATACAGTTAACAGCATTTCCTGTTCTTTGAGAAGGGGCATGGTCAGGTATAAATTAATAAATTAGGACTTAGAAAATGGAAAATTCTAAATCTAACCTAAGTTGTCCTAAATAATTCCAGGTGAAGAAGAACTATGAAGCTCTCAAGCAAAGACAAGAAGAGGAAAGGATGGTTCAGAATTCTCCTCCAAGAAGTGGAGAAGAAAATCAATCTGTCAATAAGTGGGAGAAAGAAAATCAGGAGACTACTAGAGAATTGTTGAAAGTTAAAGATAGATTAATCGAGGTGGAAAGGAATGTAAGATGTGCTTTAAATATGATTCTGGTGGTAATTATTTGTGGTGAGCTGTTCCAGTAATGCAAATGAGGGTGCTGTTAAGACATTTTAATTTATCACCTCGTTTCCATCCCAAGCAGAATCTGAATTAAATACAGTGCTTGTAGCAGCTGGATTCTGCTCTGTGGGATGCCATAAAGCACTTGACAGGCATTTAAAAAGGAAATGTGAAAACCTGAGTTTGCCCTTTTGAATCCACAGCTCTCCCTCAAATCCCTGTTATATAATCCCTATTTACACAAGTCCTGGAGGTTCCTCTCCTGTTTCTCCATAGGTGCAACATCCGTTAACTGTTTTTCCAGTGATAAATCCCCCCAAAGGGTGTTACTTTGTTCTGCATTTTTTTCCCACCCTGTAAATCTCTGCACAGCCCTGCTGCTTTGTATGGTCTAGAAAACACTTGTATTTTATCTTGGAGTTCCTGGAGCAGCTGTGAACTGAGGTTTTGTGTGGTTTTAAACCCCCAGAATGCGACGCTGCAGGCAGAGAAGCAGGCGCTGAAAACGCAGCTCAAGCAGCTCGAGACACAGAACAACAACCTGCAGGCTCAGATCCTGGCCCTGCAGAGACAGACTGTGTCCCTGCAGGAGCAAAACACAACTCTGCAAACTCAGAATGCCAAGCTGCAGGTAATGCTGCCTTAGTTTGCTTTCAAAAATAAAATTAAAGGTGTTCTTTTTTCTGAATACCTTACTATCATTAGCTTTAAAGTCACATTTTACTTCCTGGAGAGACCTGGAAAGAAGGTGATGTGAAAATAATCTGCACTCAGCAGTCAAATAATAGTTTGTTTGCTGATAAAAATCACATTTTTAGAAATTGGTTTTAATCTTTTGTCCAATGTAAAATCTTGACTTCATGCTTAGAAGTAGAGTAGGTTCTGTTATCCAGTCTTCCAAGATTGCTTGGGTTTTTTATTATATTGGTACACCTAAATTAGGTCAGGGAAGTAGTGTGTCCAACCAGATTCTAATAAATTTAATCTATGTTTATAAATATCTACAAAAAATAAAAGAAAAGCCATACCTAAAAGGAAAACCAAGATACTTAAATACAGAAGATTAGCAAAAAACCCAAAAGAGAATGGAAAACTACATAAATATGCGAAGACCTGAATTTAGATAATTGAGAGGCAGTAAAAAAGATAATGTGTGACCATGGAAATTATAAAAATTATGAAGACTCCCCAGTGTCTTGCAGCTCTTCTGACCAAAATTCAGATTTTATCCTTCTAGTTAATAGATTATTAAATATACAGCTTTTTTCTATAAAAATGAAATATTCTTGTTAATGAATTTAATGCTTTTTGGAGTTCTAAGAATCAAAACTCTTTAAAGAGGGGATAAAAACCCCACAATGCAGCAGAAACAGTGAAGAGTGTCTGAAAGGATGGAGTGTTGATGGATATCCAAGTATGAAGGACTGTTTGAATGAAACAAGTAATGTGTTTGGTGGATGCCTGGAATCTCCTCCTGGCTCTTCCTGGAAAGCAGAATGTTGTTGTCCCATGGATGCACTTTCTGCAGCCACATTGAAATGTCATTAGTGCACAGCACTCCAATAAAACAGGACATTGGTGCACTCCCTGTGCCTCCTCTGGTTGTTAAAGACCAGTGGACTTGGCATGAGAATATCCCATTTAACCAGTTGAGAGTGGATTGCTGGGATTCAGAGCTCTATGAGCACTTGTAATTCCCTTCATCAAAAAAACCCAGGAGTATCTATGTAGGTCCTTTTTTGCCTTATGCTCAACAGCAAAGGCCTTTCCTCTCTGGCAAGACAATTCTCCATGAACTGCAAATCCAAGTGGAAGTTGAAATATGTTCAGGAAAATCAAAGTGATGAACTGTTGACTAAATCTGAAGTACAGACTAAGCTGCTCTACCTGGACTGTGCCAAAACTGTTCCTGGGCAACTAATTCTTCTCTTCCTCCTGATACCCATAAGGAGCAGCCAAGGGAAAGGATGTCTGAAAGGGTAACTGGGAATTCTGACCTAACCAAACTCGGGATCCAGCCTGGGAAGTTTCCCAGCACAGCCATGCCATCAGACATGACTTCATTTCCAGTGAAAGGTTCAGCTTTCTCATCTGTAACAAAGAGCGCTGCAGTTCCAGCAGGAAGGGATTTGTTCCCTGGTAACAGCGGGAACTGGAGTGAGAGATGGAATTTTTTTTTTCCTTTATAGATACCCCGAGGGTATTAGAAGGCTCAGTAGTTTGTGGCTTTCATCTCTTAAACAGGAAAGAGAAGGAAACTGGTACAGGTCAGGTGACAAGCACCAATTCTTTAAGATATTCCAAGGATTAAATTTGGTAATCCAGAGGCACAGAAAGTGGAGCTGTTGGTTGTTTGGGGCTTTTTACAATTGTCTAATGTTGAAGGCTTTAGTGTATTGATACACATTAATACTGTTCTGGGACAGTTGTTGGAGAGCTGGTGCTGTTCCCCAGAAGAGCACAGAACAGAACATGGGTAGTTCCAGGTGCTGTTGTTTATCTCCCCCTCTCTGTGAAACGGATACTCCTGTTGGAGCTCTCATAGTAAAGGAATGTGTGGATACCATGAAGATTTCATGGTGACAATACAGAATTTTTTTAAAACTGAATCTCCATGCCTGTGTAAAAGTTCCTTTTATTTTAGTCATGTCACAGATTTGGCTTCTATTAGGATCACTGGTGATCCATTTCTCCAAGGTATCTTGATGCTAGAGAAAAATGGCTCTGTCAGCAAGATAACGTTTTAACAGATGTTGAAAGGTAAATAATAATTTGATCCATCCCTGTCAATTTAATCACATGCTTCAGTGCTTTCTGCTAAAAATATTATTCTGCTAAAAAATATTCTTGGAACATTTTGAATTGGAGCTGTCTCCTGGGATATAAGACAAGGTTGTCAGTGGAACAAGCAGAAGGTCGGGAAGGGTTAAACCCAAGAAATCTCGAAGCGGGAGCTAAAATAACGCGGAGCGCGCGATGTTCCTGCCGCAGGTTGAGAATTCCACGCTGAATTCCCAGAGCACCTCCCTGATGAACCAGAACGCGCAGCTGCTGATCCAGCAGTCGGCCCTGGAGAACGAGAACGAGGCCGTGCTGAAGGAGCGCGAGGACCTGAAGGGGCTCTACGAGGCCCTGCTCAGGGACCACGAGCGCCTGGAGCAGCTGCACGAGCGCCAGGCGGCCGAGTACGAGTCCCTCATCGCCAAGCACGGCAGCCTCAAGTCTGCTCACAAGAACCTGGAGGTGGAGCACAAGGACCTGGAGGACAGGTAAATACTCAGGATAACGAGTCCAGCAAAACTCACTCGCTAATGAAATGATAGAATGAATAAACCCAGCATCTCTTAATCGCTAAGGTTTAAAACTTGGACAGAGGCCGTTTCACCAAAATTCCTTTTTTTTTGTTTGATATTGTCCTTGTCTGCAGGTACAATCAACTGCTGAAACAGAAAGTGCAGCTGGAAGAACTGGAGAAAGTTCTTAAGACAGAGCAGGACAAAATGCTGCAGCAAAGTGAGAAACATGAAACTGTGGCAGCAGAATATAAAAAACTTCGGGATGAAAATGAAAGGTAAAGAGAATTCTGGCACCTGAGCACGTGCCAGTGCAGCCTGAAGAAATGTTGTGTTCCTTCATTTTTTAATACTTGTTCCAAATATTCATGATCCCACAAAAATAATATCCTGAGGGGATACATGGGACAAAGGGACATGGCAGGGCCTAGGAAAGACAAAGGGAGCCCAGGAATGGGCATGTGTAACCTCCATGATTGCCAGAGTTCGGGCCATTCCTGTTTTCTGCTGGCAAGAAATCCTGGCTGTTTTGGAAGATTCTTTTATTCTAAAAAGTGAAATCTTAAAACTAGTTGTGATGTATAGATGCTACTTTGTATTTCAATATACAGAGACCAGTGTATAGCTCAAAGGCAGAACACATTCCTAGAAAAATCAGGCAGGGATAACTTACAGTATGTGACAGTATGTGTGTGTATTTTATGGAGAAGTTGGAAATGTCATGTTCCAGAGGGAACATGGGTAACAAATTCATTTCCAGCACTCTTTGATGGTGTCTTTGCATTCCAGGCTCAGTCACACGTACAACCAGCTCCTGAGGGAGAATGAAGTGCTCCAAACTGACCACAAAAATCTGAAAACATTATTGAACAATTCCAAACTGGAACAAACACGGTTGGAAGCTGAGTTTTCCAAACTCAAAGAACAGTATCAGCAACTGGATATTACATCAACCAAGCTAAATAATCAGTGTGAGGTATGTGGGAATTCTGCTGTTTGTCATGGTTGAAATCATTGGAATATTTTTATAACTGTATTTATAGGTTCATTAAATCATATGAAGTGCTGGACTATCAGTCATTTATAGATAATGAAGTGGATCCAAAGACTAATTAATTTGCCTACTGTACAGGCAATACATCATTTCAGGCCTCTATTAGGGAAACTGGTTTAAATTATTTGAAGCATCAAAGAGACTTTTATCAGTTGATTGGTGATTTAATTTTGAGTTTGATTTGACTCTCAGAATCCTTCTGTAGACCTAAATTTCCTTGATAATCTCATTATCTCTGTGTAAAATACACTCACATATAAATGCATGAGCAATTTCATCTGTTTTAACAGCTGCTCAGCCAACTTAAAGGAAACCTGGAGGAGGAAAACAGACACCTGCTGGATCAAATCCAAACCTTAATGCTGCAGAACAGAACATTACTGGAGCAGAACATGGAAAGCAAGGATCTCTTCCATGTAGAGCAAAGGCAGTACATGTGAGTTGTGAAAACAAGGAAATCACTGTGATTAGGGCAATTAGGACTCCAATACTTGTATTTTTTTTATAAAGCTTCTGTTATAATTTAGCACATGTGCTGCTTCTGAAATGTTTCTCTTTAAAATAAGAATTTCAATGATAAATGTCAAGCAGATAACTCAAAATATGAACATTATATTTGTAGTTCTAAAGGATCAGTACAGCTGTGTTCATTACTGATGATGCAAATAAGGAATAAAAACAATATTTATTCCTTATTCTACTGCTGGCAAAGTTTAGATTTGTAATCACTGTATTTGTAGATTGATATGTTCATACATAAATCTACATACATTGTAGATTAATTTGTAGATTTGTAATCTTAAGTTTCTTCAGTGGACTTGAGAGAAAAGAAAACGTGCTTATCTAAATCACAGAGCACTTTGTTTAAAAAGGAGGAATGTGTAATAAAGCCAAATGGAATTTTATTCCATTTAATATTATGAAGCTAAGCCCAGGTCTGATTGTTTGCTGCATCTCTTGCTTTTTCAATAAGAAACAAGTGTTCCATAAGAACTCCTCACAAAAGGTGACAATTTTCAGATAACAGATTCCCAGAGGAACGTGCTGCCCACGCATCCTGTATACAGTTTTGAAGCATAAATTATCATTAATTTCTGTTTGCAGTGACAAACTAAATGAATTGAGGCGGCAGAAGGAGAAACTGGAGGAGAAGATAATGGATCAGTATAAATTTTATGAACCATCTCCACCACGAAGGTACTGATGAACACGATGTAAAAATAAAACACAGCTCTAAAGCACAACAGACCTGTTCTGTTCCCGCTGAAAATCGAGTTTCCATTACATTCAGGGGAGCAGAATCAGGGTAAAAATTAGGAGAATCTACAGGCTTAAGCAATGTGTCCTAAATGCAGTGAATGTGCTGTGTTATTGTTGACAGAAGGGGCAACTGGATCACCCTGAAGATGAGGAAGCTGATCAAGTCCAAGAAGGATGGGAACCGCGAGCGCCTCAAGTCGGTGACGCTGACGCCCACGCGCTCCGAGTCCAGCGAGGGATTCCTGCAGCTGCCCCACCAGGACAGCCAGGACAGCTCCTCCGTGGGCTCCAACTCCCTGGAGGATGGGCAGACCCTGGGCACCAAAAAGAGTAGTAGTGAGTACTGCAAACCACTTCATTCTGTGAATAAACCTTGGCTAAATGTTGGAAAAGACTGCGTGTTCTGGAGGATTTGTAAAGATCATTTTTAGGTCTGTAGGAATGAAGGCTGAATTAATTTATTAAGGACAGAACTACTTGCAAACTCCCTGAAATGTTTGGGCAGAACTAGTTTTGAGCATTTCTGTATCTCAAAATTCAAGTGTTAAAATACACTCACAGTGCCTGGGTAAGATGAAGCAGGCACTGGTACGGGGTCAGGTGAGCAGGATTTGGGGTAGAATGTCAGGTGTCACCACTAGGACCCTCTTTGTTTCTCCCTCTTGTCCCAGCATGACTCTTTCCCCTTGTCTTGGAAGTGTTTTCCAAGCTGTGGCTGTGCTAACACCCTTGAGTTGCTAAAAACACCTTCTGTCTGAAGGTGTTCTCCCAGCATCTCACAAAACCAACAATGAAATTTAGATATGCAACAAGAAGTGTTAATGTAGAGACACAACCTGTTAAAAAGATGGGAATTGTTACTGATCTGAAATTGGAGTGAAGTGGCTGAGAGGGAGAATGAAGACTTAAGAAGTGTGATTAGATTGAATATTCCAGGCACAATTTGGTGACCTCAAAAGATTTGATAGCCATCCCATTAGGGTGCTCATGATATATAAGGCCAGATTCTGTTTATTATTATTTATTATCTATGTTTTTTGTTCTCCACTCTTGGCATGAATCATAAACTGCCCAATTTCTCACACCTTGAGAGATAATTACAGCCAAGTTATCAGGATGTAATGGTTCTATTTAATAACTATGCACCAAAAGCATTTTGGCTGTGCATGTAAAAGCATCAGAATCCATGTGCATTAACAGTCACTTCCAATCTTTGCACTACTACTTTTAAATTTAATGCATTGGCTTTCAAAAGACAGCAGGTCTGGGGTTTGTGCCAGCTGTGAATTATTACAGCCATTATGATGGGTTTTTTTCTTCTGTGCTTCTTGCAGAAGCTTAGTTGAAGTTAAAAACATCCAAAAAAGGCTATTTCAGGGAAAGTTAAAATTGGATCTGTATTGTTTTAATAACTGAAGAAAATAGTTCAAGGGTATATTGTAGCACTTTTGTTACTAACTTATCCCTTTGGGGACCTCAGCCTTTTTCAGTGTCAGCTTCAAAACAGGTACTTTTAAACTTTTTTAAAAAGCAACTGTTGCTTTTACATCCAAACCGTGAGTGGTGTGGAATTGAGGAGTGACTGGAGCTGTCCTGGATGTGTGTCAGTGGGAACTGAGAGTGTGCACGCTGTGGTTCAGCCCATCTGCATCTGTGTCAGCAATGTCATGTTCTGGAAGGGCTTTTCTGTGACAGTTTTCTTTGCATGATCCTTGGGACCTTGTAGTGTGCAGTTACCCTCCTGGGGAGCCACTGCTGCAGTTACGGTGGCTGAGCCTCAAAAGAGGTTTGGAGCTGTTCAGACATCATTAATTTTCTACTCCATGGACCTTGTTCATGTTCCCCTTAATCCCAGTGTATTTATCCACAAACTGGAAGGGCTGATCTAATTCCGGATCCTAACCTTCCTCCATTACACACGTCGCCATGGAAACCGCAGTTTTGGAGAGAATTCGGATGCGTTTTGTGCCAACTCAGCTCTGACAGTCTCTGAGACAGAGATCTGAGACAGTTTGTGCCTCACAGAGCAGAGGGAGTATCTCAGTGTGATGAGTGCTGGTGATGGTGCACCTTTTGCAGTCTATTTCTTCTGCTCCTAGAACGACTGTAAGTCCTAAATCCCGGGATTTGGGGTCCTTTCTTTTCCGTGGGAAGCAGTTTGGCAGTAGCAGCTTCCACTGAAGGAGCTACAGGAGGGAGCAAACGCGTGAGTGCCGCCTGTCTGTGCCAGCACTCAGGTGCTGGAGCTCTCCATGCTGGCCGAAGGCAGCTCTGGCTCTGGAAGAGTTCTGTGCCACCCTGATCTCCAGCATCTGGGAAAGGAGCTGGTTCCAGCGGGAAGTGCCCAGGTGAAATGTCCTGTGTGTCCTTGAGGAGGCAGGAGAAGGCAGCTCACCTTCCCTGGCACAAACCAGCGGAGTTCGGAGCTGGAGGACTGAGTATCTGACAGAGATCTCCAGGATATACAGGGCTCACCCCCCACACTCCCTGTCAGAGATACTGATTCCAAAAGTGTTTGCTGTGTGACATCTGTAGTTCCTCCTCTGTGAGGGTGGTGATGGAGGTTGTGTTTTCCCAGCACAGGCCACTTTCTCATGCAAATGTTTCCAAGAGAGCTGTTATCTCTCTGGGAAAGGTGATCTTGGCACAAAAACCAGGTTACCCTGTTCTCAGGGAACACCACCTGAGGTCTCAGCATGGCCAGAGCCTGCTTCCCTCTGGGAAGGAGGGGGTGCCTGGACAGCTGTTGCTGTCCCAGCACAAGTTAATCCTGTGGGAAGTGTGTGCTCCTGACTGCAGGGTTTCACCTTGGCTTTTCATACCTGCTGGAAGTACAGCCTCCTTCTTCCCAGGTACTGCCCAGAAATGATTATTGATCACCCCTAATGGTCAGGTGAGTGCCATGGATCTGACACCTGCTCCCTGCAGAGCTTTTCCTCTGGATGGGGCCATTCTGAGCTTTGCCAGAGAAAACCCGAGGCAGGCAGAGGGGATTTTTGTTTTCTGTGGAAAAATACAGATATCTTTTGCTGACTTCCACTTTAGCCATTTCAGGGGATTAACAGCTTCCCAAGGAATTAGGGCTGTTAGTAAACTGTCATCTCTACTAGGAACACCAGTAGCAGGCATGCTGTGTCACAGAGGGAATAAAAGAAGTGTTCTGGGTTTCATTTTCCAATACTGAGGCATTTTAAAGATTTCTGCCTCATATCTTCTTCTGTGCATGAACAAAACAATGTCAGGATTTTAATACAGAATTCCCCAGAGGATTTCAGGCAAGCAGGAGAGTTACAAAACAGGAGGTTCCCTGATCAGAGGAGGAATTCTGCAATACTCTTCATTTGTTCTCAGCTCAGAAAACAAGAATGTGTTCATGGAATACTGAAAAGAAAAAGAATAGTTAATTACTGCTGTAGCTCTGCCATTCCAGTATTAATTACTATTATTACTATTCCAGGACATTTCATGAGGTGAATTCTGTGCAGACATTAGTGACAAGGTTTCCTCTCCAAGCATTTTGCCTTTTTGATGCAGGATTTCCAGGACATCAGTGATTGCAGGGGAGTTTCCTGGTGGGCACAGTTGCTGAGAGCCATAAATCAGCCTTTTTGGAGGGGATCTGTGTTAATGGACAGGAAGGGCAGATGACTCAAATGCTTCTTGAGCATCCTCTGGTTACTTTTTCATAGGATTAAGGAGTTTTTAGCAAAGAGGAGTCAGTTATCTTCCATAAAAGATTGCAGGGGGATGAATTATTTTGACTGTAAAGAATTATAGAAATTATAGAATTTATTTTTCTGTGTTGTCTTGATGACAAAAAGTAGAAATAGAGCAGAATGACCTCTGTGGTTAGCTTGGTTTCTGAACCTGTTGCTGTGAGTGCAGACATGGGAAGAGCTGATGGAGAGGGAGGAATATGGAATATTTCATGGCCACGGTAGCTCATGTGCACTTGTAAATGGTATATATGATATATATGCACTGCTCTGTAAACAGAACTGCTGTGTGCCAGGCTGGGCAGCAGGGCACACCTCCCAAAAGGGGCTGCAGAGACAAAGCAGGCAGAGCATGGTCTGACAGACCTCTGCATAAACCAGAGCTGCTGCCATGTCTGCAGGAATCACCACTTCGGGGAATTCCATCCTGTGTCCCCTTCTGGATCTTTTCATGGTGGCACCTATGCCTGGCATCAGCCTCCAGACTTACCCAAGGCAGGTCAGCAGTTCCTAATGCAGAGTTCCTGACTCCAAGGACAAGATTAACTCGTGACTTCCCCCTCCTCCCTCTTTTAATACTATTTGTAATTTTAACTCTGTAATTCTCCTGGTAGAATTTAACTCGGTTTTCCTTGGGCCCTCCCAAAACGTTACAGCAATACTCACTTTTGGATTTTCTTTTGCTGTTTTGGGTTTTTTTTTTTTCCTTTGGTATTTTTTCAGCTAAAATATTTGCACATTTGAAGCACATTGATTTTAGTAGTTTACCAAAATACTGCCCACAAATTACTTTGATCAGAAGGCCCTCGCAGGTTTTTTATGAGACAGTAGATGACCAAAGTTATTACTGAGCACAAAGTGGAAGAACTGAAGACTGATTATAGACTGTGTCCTCTTAGATGTGCAGGCAAAGCATTACAGAAGTTATTAAACCCCCAAAATAATGATGTGAAAATATTTGAACATAGAAATTGTACTTAGCGTTGCTTTCATTTTCAGCTTTTTTTGCTTCATATTTTTGTTTATGTTCAAAAAAAGTGTTATTTTTCACAGTAAAAATTACATAATGTTCAATTCCTGTAATCACCTGCAAAGAAGTTACATTTATTTTTTCAAGAGCTTCAAACTGTGTTACCCTCTGCACTGTAATTTTCAGTGCATTTCTGAGTTATCTGTGGAAGTTTTCCTAGTGCAATTTTCCTGTTTCAGTGTAGCATTCATATTTCATTATCACCCAGAAGCAGGAGAGTGATAGCTTTTAGCATAGCATACCTAGCTTAAACTCAGACATTCATTTCTGTCCTTAGTTTCAACATTTAACTTCCATCTGTTCTTCTCCCTTTTTTTCTTTCATTTCCCTGTTTCCGTTTTTCCTCATGCTATGACATAAAAGTGGGTGCACTGAAAAGACTGCCCTTTTTGAGGAACAGACCGAAGGAAAAAGACAAAATGAAGGCCTTCTACCGTCGCTCCATGTGTAAGACTTTATGACAGTTCAGCTTCTTCTCAATGGCTACACTGGCTTCCTTCCGTTACTAATTTTTCACTAACCTCTCCCTGGACTGCGCTCTATTTTTCCTCCTCTTTTGCAATGTGCAAGTCCTGCTACAGTACAAGGAGCTGGAGCTTTTTCTTTTTACTTTTTCCCCTCCTTTTTTTTATTTTTTTTGAAACTTTGGCACTGAATACTTTATATCTGTGCAGCTGTGTACACACACGTAGCCACCTGTTCCCATGCACATGCATATAATCTATTCAGTGCCTTGTGACTGCATATATTTGTATACATAGATGTCTATATACACATGGCCCCATGTGTATATGAATTTACAGTGCACTGTGTTAACGGAAATAGTTTTAAATGACACATTTCGTAAGCCTTTTGTTAAGAAGTCACTGTAATTTATTTTTTGTTTAAAGCAAGCGTAGGAGATTGTGCAAGGCTCTCTGGTGGTCTGTCACTCTGCGAGCGTTCATCAGTTCTCGTTGCCAGAATGTTGCATTGATTTCTTTTGTTTCGTTTTATTTTCTAATGAGGGGTGGACAATTTTCTCGAGTTTGGGGAAGTAAAGGTGAATATCATCAGATGTGGTATTTTTCAGATCCTCTCTCTGTTGCTCTGTAAACCCCAGTGTGCCTGCAGTAACCTGCACTGTACAAGGATCCCGTGTCAGCGCTGGCACTCCGTTGTATGAGCACCTGTGCCCGTTTTGTCCCCGCTCATCCCATTTTCTCACGGCAAGCAGCTGGCAGAGCCTCTAACAGCACCTGGCGCATGGCGATCCCCTGACAAACCCGTTTTGAGCACCTCCCTGGGCTGCAGGAGCCTGAGCCCCCTCCCTCCCGCTGAGCCGGTTGCATGCGGTACCCGGGGTGTGGTTTGCTCCTGCCGGCTGCGGGCGCTTTAATGCTTAGAAAACTGTCCGACCTTTGCAATGCAAATTGAGAACCGGAGCAGGTACATTGCCCACGCTGATCATTTGCTTTCATTTGCATCCCAGCCATGAATGACCTGGTGCAGTCCATGGTCCTGGCAGGAGGACAATGGACAGGTAGTTCTGAGCATCTGGAGGGTCCTGATGATATATCCACGGGTAAAAGGAGGAAGGAATTGGGAGCTATGGCCTTCTCTACTACAGCTATCAACTTTGCCACTGTCAACTCCTCCACAGGCTTCAGATCCAAGCAGTTGCTAAATAATAAAGGTATAGGTAGAAGCTTTTTGCACCGTGATGTAAATATTGGTTTTACTTATGTTTTAAGTTTTTCAATCTTAATAATTGAGTTGCAGTGCTAAGATAATGAACTGGTTTAATAACTGCAGTTATAAAACGTTTCAAGGTTTTTCCTACAGAATATTTCCTAAGTAAAAATGGATTGCTTTGAAAAATAATTTAATTTTTACCATTTTATCAATGATAAGTATTTTAATAATCTTTCCATTTTATTTTGTTTTACATCTTCCTTTATGTCTCTGTGTGTAGATACTACATCCTTTGAAGATGTAAGTCCTCAAGGTATTAGTGATGATTCTAGTACAGGATCAAGAGTTCATGGTAAGATGTGAGCTTTAATTAAGTGAATTAAGGATATATGATGTGAATGTTAATGAATTTGTGAAAATACAGTGAATGGCATCATTACAATGAGCATGCTCTCTCTAATTTTCATATCTCTTGAATGTATTGTATCATTTCTTCAGATTCTCCTTTCTCTCTTAACTGCTACATCAGACAGATGTTCTGTATCTCTGGTAGAAAGTATTCGTGAAGTGCATCTGAACAGGATCAAAGCATTTTCCCTTTTAGTGGGAAAATGTTTTAACTTCCATTTGGAGTTAATATTAAATAAATGAAGTTAACATTTCAATCTTAAAAAATCAAGTCCAAATCTGGTCTGAGTTTTCCATGTTTATTGTTCAGTGAACCCCAAATTTGCCAAATGCTGTAGTTCATGAAATCATTACATGTTCCTTCAAGCAAAGCTTTGAAGTGAAAAATAGGCTATTAATAGAAGTGAAGTTTTAACTGTACTATAAAAATTTACAGTGAGTACAAGCAGCAGACATTTTTGAGGCTACTAACAGTGCATTTCCCTTGTATTGGCTTAGGAGTACAGGACTTTATCTGTGCAGATGCTCTTGCTCCTCCTGTCCGTGGCATTCCAGCCCTGTGCAGGGTTCCCTGTCAGATCTGTTGTAAGTGACCTGACCACAGCAGCCCTGCATGCCCCTGTCTGAGCCCTGCTTCCCCACTGACCACTCAGTTTCAATTCTAAACTACATTCTTTCTCTTTTCCTCTCCTCTGTACCTCGCTATTCCTGTAGTGCCCTTTTCCAAAGTGTCCTCTTGGACCGCCTGGAAATTCCTTCGCTTTCTGATCTGTAAGAAACCACTTTGTTCCCATGGGCATGTTGAGCCTGGGAGGTCGTGCATGATCCTCTGAGCATTCTGTGAGCAGAATGTGAAGGTGCCGTGTCCTCTGCTAAAATGTTGTTCATCACGGTGTCTCCTAATTTTCCATTCAGCTTCCAGACCAGCCAGCCTTGATAGTGGCAGGACATCCACTAGCAATAGCAATAACAATGCTTCACTCCATGAAATCAAAGGTATGCTGGGGGTGAATTCACATCCGTGCTTCATTCCCATTCTTTTCTCTGTAACATCATCTGTAGAGGTTCAAAAACCCCCACAACCAAAAAAACTCCTACTGCACACCACAGCATGTGTTTCCTTGAGTGTTTCACAGCCTTCATTCCCCAGATTAGGAGCACAGGTATTTTATGGTTTTAATAAATATTAAAAGGGTGGTGTTAGTTTTTAAGTTACCAACTATTTTAAACCAAGCCTAATCCAGAAAACATTGTTAAAAAATAAGAATTCCCCCCCAAATTACTTTAAAAGCTTTTAAAGCTGAGAAATGGCTCCTTTTTTTTTCTCCAAGCATCCTCCTGCACTGCACTGCTGCTGTGAGCTGTGTGCTGTCCAGCAAAATGGCACGTGAGATTCATGCTAAAAACCTTTATATTTTGGGTTTAATGGATTAATAACATCCTTGGATTTATCACTATTCTGTAAAAGTTATGTATTAAGAACCCTGATACATTTTTGTATCTCGTGGCCTTTTTAGCTGGAGAATGTTTTACAGCCTAGACTAGAGCACTGCCAGCTCAAGATTTCATTTAATATTCGTGGCTTGCATCTCTTAAATGGTGTCTGTTTGTTTGGAAATTTAGGAATGAATGCTAGCTGAATATTTCTAGTAGTGTATTTTATATCTGTTTGATTGCTCCCTTCTGTAAAAGATCCCTTGAGGTGCTCCTCGCCCCAGTGTCTATACAGGATTAGGCATTTCCACTGTAAACAATTTATCTTGGCTCAAACTTAATTTCATTTTTTAGGAGTAATGTGAAGTTGGAAATACTTGATTATCCATCAGTGTTTTTTAAGCAATTCATAGTTACTGAAAAATAAAATGAACTGGTGTTGTGGAATTTATTTTGCATCTAACACCATGTGCTTCCTTCAGGTCCCAGTTGTAACCAACTAGGAGTAACAGCAGGAATTGTTGGAGAAGCAGCATTCTTGGGTAGTTCATGTTGGAGAAAATATTTTCTTTCCACTCAGTCCTTTGTATTTCCTTTAACATTTAATGAACCCTGTGCCTCTCAGTGATGCTGAATAAGAGTGGAGATGTCTCCTTAGCCTCTTGGAATATAATGGTATGTAGGTGGAGGCCCAGATTATAAGTGAAAGGTAGTTTTTATTTAAAAAAAATCATGGCATGTTTGAAGAGCCGCAGAAGGTAAGTCAGGGGAGTGCAGTTTAATCGATTAATAAATGACAACTGGACTTTTTTTTAGTCTTTTAAATAGAATAAATGTTAACTGAGTCTGGTAACATTCCAGATTTGAGTGGGGTTATACAGGTTTACAGCTTTTTAGTGTATTTCTAATGGAAATACTTAATGCTTTCCCCCCAAAGCAGGTGCAGTGAACAGCCAGAGCAGGCCCCAGAGCCACAGCAGTGGGGAGTTCAGCCTGCTTCACGAGCACGAGGCCTGGTCCAGCAGCAGCAGCAGCCCCATCCAGTACCTGAAGGGGCACACCAGGTCTAGCCCTGTGCTCCAGCACAGGACGCCCGAGACGCCGGAGGGTCGTGGCAAACAGACCAAAACGGGCTCCCCTGGAAGTGAAGTTGTCACCCTGCAGCAGTTCCTGGAAGAAAGCAACAAGAGTAACTCCAGTGAGGTCAGTTTAATGGTATTTAACTACATGGTGTCCCACCGGTGGGCTCAGAATTAATGCAAGGCACAGTGAGTAGAATTCCTTCAAGATTTGTTGGAGCTGTTGGTCACACCTGCATTGAGAGGTCACAGGCAGTGTCTTCTCTTCCACCAGCAGGAAGTTGGTGGAATTTTGGAGCTTGACCCTCTGTGGTCCCTGCGTTGGGTAGGAAAATCAACCTGTGCTGACAAAGCTGTCAAGTGTCCGGAACCCCAGGACTCAGAGTGGCTTCACTCTTCTTCCAGTCCAGCAGCAGCTGTTGTCACATCTGTCCTGCATCAACAGCAAGGAAGATGTTTGACTTTATTCCCTGAGGAGACTCTTGTCTGCTTCAGTTTCATCTTCTTAACAGTCCTGGGAAACTAAAAGTGACCTTGGAGCTTATTGAACTCTGAGAGGAGTAAGATGAAGGGAATGTTTCTGTAAATCAGTGACAGTTTCTTAGAAGCCCCAAATCACCTCATCTCTGCTGGTATTTCAGGTTCTGCATCCCTAGTTCTTGAGCAGATCTGCCCAAACTCCTGTAGGATATCCTGCTGCAGGATACAGCCAGCCAGTCACTGTGACTGGGACCTCTCAGGAGGGAGGAGCCAGGGTTGTCTGGGACAGTGACTTGGGTCTGGAGAAGATTCTGCATGTTTTGGTTAGATACTTAAAATTACTCTGATTTGTGGTCTCCCTGAGAAGGATTTTTGGGATTTAAGCACTAGACAATACTCTTCTGGCAATACAAAATCAAAAACCCCACCTAAGTTATCAGGCCAGGTCCACTGCTGTTCACAAATCCCAGAATCCCTTTCATAGCCTCACAGAACCATTCCAGGTGGAAAGGATATTCAAGGGGTTTCTCTCCAGTCTTCTACCAGAGCATTTTCTTAATGCCTTTTAGCTTAATTCTTCCCCAGTTGTCTCTGGTACCATTTTGAGAACAACTGCAGTCTTTCTTCACTGACTCTGAATATTATTCACCTAAACTCTTTTTTGTAAACTGTACAGAAAACTCCTAAGTCTATATCATAAATGTTTAGTATTGCTTTTAGAGCTGAGAAATTTAAAAAAACCCAACCCAAATCTTTGTAGAATTGTTTTTCATTTATGTCCGCAAAAATTGCTTAAGAAAAGGTAAAAATTGCAATTTATAAATGTATGTTTTTTGGTTTTTACAGATGAAGTCTGCAAGTGAAGAGAACCTTTTAGATGAAGTGATGAGAAGCTTGTCTGAATCTGCCGAGCTGGCAGGGAGGGAGAAGCTCCGAAAGCCGCCGGCGGCTGGCTGTGGGATAGTGAGATCCCTGAGTGTCAGAAACACGGTCGATTTCTCAGAGGGACGATCCCTTAAACCAGAACAGCTGGTCAGGCCCAGCCTCCGGAAGACTGAAGATCCCTACTTCAGTAGCTCTCCAATCAAATTCAGCCCTGGTGCCCAGGGCAAGGCCAGGTCCGTGAAAGAAAAGATCCAGGCAACTGTGACTCAGCGACAATCCAGGGACTGCAACCCCTACGCCACCTTACCTCGTGCCAGCAGCGTGATTTCCACGGCAGAAGGAACCACCCGAAGGACAAGTATCCATGATTTTTTGTCTAAGGACAGTAGGCCGCCCGTGTCCGTGGATGCAGCCCCGGCCCCGGCTGACAGGAGTGCTCCGCCCACCTCCAGTGAGTACTCGGCACTCCGGGTGTCCTCTCCTTGTGTTCACTGTGTGCCTGGCAGGGGGGAGCGTGGCCCGCAGGGCGAGGCGGCTCCCTCGCTCACGCCACGTAATTTAGGAGGTAACTCTGAGCTTCCCAAGCCTTCCAGGATGGAAAGGCCAGGTTGTCGTGAGAGGACTCTGCCGAGCGCAAGCGTGTTCTGGGATAAAGCCAGCGGATCTGGGAATGGCAGCGCAGGGTCCTTCACTGCACCCCAGCCGTTTTTATCCCTCAACACCGAGTTAGTCAGCAATATAAGTGGATTGCCCCCGAGATCCGCCTCCAAAGCAGCTGATCAGGCAAACGTGTCGGCGTTTAGGTCAGTGCCCAGGAGCCAGGAACAGCCTTGTGCTGCTCAGAAGGCTCCGGGTGACCCGCGGGCAGCTCTGACCAGGGACCCCGTCCCTGCCTCCGGCCCCGGCGCTGGCGAGGCCCAGTCCCCGCTGCTGGTCTCGGAAGATAACCAAACCCTGTGGTATGAGTATGGCTGTGTATGAAAGAAAGTCGTGTTATTAAATCTATATAAGCCTAACATGCCATAGAGGTGCTCTCCATGTCCACTGGATGACAGAGAAAACTTCCCTCCAATGAAGGAATCATTCCTGGTTGATCCGCGGGGTGGTGGTTCCCTGCGGACGGCAGCTGTGGACTGTGGCATGTTTGAATGTGGAATTGTAACCCCACCAAAGTCTGCATGAAACATTAATTGCACTGTGTATATTTTGCATGCCTTTATAATACAAGCTATATTTTTATTTGTCACGCATTGCAAACATTTTGGTGTTTTCCTGTTGGTTACTGCTGCATGTTAAACCAAGCGCATGCCTGGAATGGCGCAGGGAACAGCATTCCTGGGATAAGGACAGCACTGGCAGTGGTGCTTGAGCTCTCAGGTCTATCAGTAACACACTGATCATCTGCTTGGAGGGAAAAAGACTTTTTTCCCTCTTCTTTTAAAAATGAGGTACTAATGGAAAGAAGCATTTGAAGAGATCTGTATCTTCTTACTCTTTTCGTTTATGCCGTGTCATGGCATAGATGCACAAGGAACAAGTGCCCAGTAATTCAGCACTTCTAGTTTGCACAGTAAATATTAATTACTGTCCATACTGAGTAATAAACACACAGACCATTCATTATCCTAAAGAGAAATTATAATTCTTACAAAGAGGTGATAAATAGTTACATGATACACTTGTCATGAAAAAATGACCTTTTCCACCTTTTCCACTTGGTCTGCTTTGTCTTTCCACGTCTTGGGTACAACTGTGGTGAAGTGTTGGTTTTATCAGGGGTCAAATTACCAGCTCCTTGTGATGTATAGGAATAAAAACCTGTCTTGAGTATGGTGGAAATTCAGTTTTTCTTCTCAATGGAAGTAACATTGATATAATAGAAAACAAATGGTGTAACAAAATAACAGGAAAAAAATGTTGAATTAACACAGTTAAATAAAACAAAAAATAACCAAGTTGCTTGCAAGGTTACTAGACGATATTAATACTTGAGCAAATAACTCCTTGAATTCCAGATGAGCTGCTAAAGAGAAATGTTGACAAGTAATTACTACATGTGCCACTGTTTCTGCAAGTGCTTGAAACTTTGCAATGGTAAATTTAAACAGAGTTTTAAGTTTGTATCAAATTTCAGCTATAAGTACACAATGCTTTAAACATGAGCACTTCTTTGCAAGAGGGACATGGGTTATGCCAGTCGTGGGAGCTAAAATACGTTATAAAAAATTGGAATGACAGTATAGCTAGAGGGAAAATACTTAAAATTGAAAATATATCTTGAAAACAACAAATGTGACATTCTGGTTTTTACAATTGAATTTATTCTGCCAGCAGTTTTGTGGCAGTCACAGAACCACTGTGCGGGCTGAACTTTTCATTCCTTAGTGCTTAATTAGGGAGGAGCAGTGAATGCATAGGTCCCCAAGGAAGAGCAGCAGATATCTCTCATGGGAGCCTGGAAGGGCTGTGTTTTATATAGGATAGGAAGCCCTGCATTTTAGGAACAAGGGGAGGATATTGAATGTCTGTGGAGAGGAAAATGACTGTTTCAGGATGTGACACAGTCCTTCCCCAGGTCTGCAGCACTCGTTGTCATTGGGCTGAGAAATCTCTCTCTTCTCCCAGTGCTGGGCACAGCGAGCAGTCAGTTATTGCTGTGTTCCCTCTGCAACTGTCTCAGCAGCAAAAGAGTGAGAAGTGTTACATAGGTAATCTTAATTTCACACACATTTACTCTCACAGAGTGAGACCAGTGTTCTGGTTTTGGGCCATGCCATTTGACTTCACTCCTGTTCGTCTGTAGATGTGCTGGGATTAGGTTGAAGAGTGTCAGTATCCCAGTCAATGTGTGCACAAGGTGTTTTGCAAGTTACTTAAGGAATTACAATCCTAGCTCTGAGGGCACTTAATATAAACTCATGCTGTGCTGCCAGGGTCTGGCTTTTCTTATCTGTTCCCAGCAGAGACACTGGTCAGAACAAGGTGTGTAGCTGCTTTAGATTGATTCTGGTTGCAAAGTTGGAGCAGCTCTCAGGTGTGCTGTTACTTCCTCGATTTGCTTAGGTACTTAGACAGTCACACCTACAAAAATTTCCAGTATTGTCCCAGTTTCCCTCTTAAACCCCAAGGGCTTTGGAATAGCCAAGCATGAGTGTCCTGGAGCACTGGTGTCAGCATCTGCTGGAGCTGGAGACTAACCTTGTCCAGCTCAAGCTACTCAGCATTGGTTTCTAAATTTCCAATGAATTGCATTTCAGTTCTGAGGAGAATAACTTGTTTTGCTCCACTGAGTTCAGCAGCAGCAGAAGTGTTCTGCAAGAGAGTGTTTAATGGCTCTGAATGATGACTTATCAACATTTGTTTGTAACATATGAAAGAAAGAAAATGTTGTCATGGACAGAAGGATCTTTATTTTTCTCCACTTTTTGGTCTTTAACAAGAAGTTCATGGATGTTTATCTATGTTCAAATAGTGGAAGGTTCCATGGAATTCTTTTCATTCCCAATCCCTACTGCTCCTCAGCCATGTGCATGGCAGGCTGTGAAACACGTGGAGCCCTTGCTCATTTCTTGGTCCCTGCTGCCGTGGACACTGCTAAATTAGGACTTTGCATGGTACTGATAAATGCTAAATACATGGCTGCTGCCCAGAAAGGTTTTGTTGTTCAGGTTCAGCTGTTTGCTCACAGTTGAGGTTTGCCTGGCTCAGGGTTTGCTTGATGCTTTGCTTTCAGTGACTGGTGAATTCAGATGCTGCATTTTGCATGTTCAAGCTGTTGCATGCAAAGACAATGTTGTGGTTTGTGGAACTGAATGTGAACGTTTCTGTCAGTGTGCAGCAGGCCAGAATACAATGAAAGAAGTTCTCTGCTAGGGCCAGTCAGCTGTGATTGCACCTCATTATTACTTTTTCTTTCCATACATGCAGAAATGTAGGGTTGGTGTAGCTAAAGGTGGCATATATCTGGCTGTGGCTTTAGGAATAACACCTGGCTGTTCTAAATGCTGAGATGAATGTCAGTGAGCGTAGCTGAACAGGCACTTGCAGTGAGTTTCTTCTGTCCCTCTCCTCTGTCCTTTCCTCTTAAAAACAACCAGAAAGTGTTTATATATCCTTTTGCTCTCCTAATGAGTAGAATGTGTTTTAATGCATGAGGGTTTTTTTTTTCATGTCCTGATACACACAATGAATAACCTGAAATGCTTTTCTCTGCAGATGTGGAAGCTATCCCAGAAAGCAGAAATTCAAAAAGCAGGTCTAGGGAGCAACAAAGCTCCTAATTGTATTACCCACTACCTGAGCTGTGGGCCAAGTGGTGAGTTTCCTGCCCAACCTGTAAATGAGATGAATTTCATTTACAACAAACTAACAGCATTCCATCTCAGCCCCAGAGCACATTGCATTAACCAGATGTAAATACTGCTTGCTTACCTGGCTTCTGTCGCACTCACTCCTTAGGCCGGGGCTGGTGGCTCTCCAGAGCTTCTTCCAGAGGCAGGGAACCATGTCCTGCTTAGCCTTTTGCCTGTAAAAATGACATTTATTTTTATTTTTCCAATCTCCTGAAGAAGAAAGTTCAAAGAAATCCCATTAAGAAGTAATACCTAAGTCAGTTTTTAGACAGGGACAGGTAAATCTGAAAGAACACTTGAACAAAACTCAGAGTATTCAGTATCCCACAGAATCTGCCTTTTTATAAAGCTTGGTTTTGGTGTTCTGTCCTCCTCTTGACTTCCCTGAGCCCCTTTGGTGCATGCTGTTAGTGCTGTTAGTGACTGAACTCTGTGTGTTGTGCCTCTACACCTGAAGCTTTTTCTTACATTCTTTTCTCTTTCTGCCTTTCGACTGAACACAGAGAGAAAAGTGTCCTTCAGTATCTCAGTGTGAAGCCTTTATATCTGAAGTAACAAGACAGCGACTGTAGGAATCATAAATAAAAATTAAGGGAATTTTGTACATTCTTCGTGACTAGAGCAGGCAAGAAATAAAAACCTACCTACCTACCTACCTTCCTTCCTTGAATCAAGGAGCTCTACTGGAGTCTACTGCCGAAAATGTGTAGATGGTCTTAGGAATTATTGCACATTGCACTGTTAAGATCTACTGAATAAAGGACAGTTCTCATCTCCCTAAGGACCAAGAATTTTAAGGTCTCGAGAATTACTCCAGGGAAAAAAAAAACAAAACTTCTTTCATCTTCTGTTTTTGAAATTAGCCACTGATTTGCTTAAGCTTCTGCTAATAATTAGCCAAAAACCCCCATAACTAGCAGTTTCTATTTACGTCTGTAAATCTAAAGGAAATGCTGTAGAATTTTGTTCAAATTGACTGTATATACAGATACAAAAACCTCACAGCTACTGGCACTTCACTGCCTTATTTGGTTAGCATAATCTGCATGAAATTGCTCTTAAGAAAGTTTATGCTGATTTTTGTTGCATACTGCAAGAGAAAAATTTGTTTACATCCATGGAAAAGCTTGGTAACTAACAGAAGTGGGAGTCATGGGATAATGGTATTATAGAGACATTGTTTGTCCTTTGTGTTTTTCACATTCCCAAGTTACTTAGCATATGTATGTTCAGATGTTTCTGACAGGAAATTGTCGGGTATGGTTTTTCTATAACTTTTATTTTAATATAAGGCTCTTTTCCACAAATGCCATTTCCAGGATAAGACTGTCTTACAATGTTTGTGTATTGACTAATTTTTTTTGTTTTACTGTTTGTCTTTTGACATGAGCTGATTGTGGCTTAGGAGGTTTCTTGATGGCAAAAAGAAATGTAAATAATATCATATGCATTTTACAATCAGTTCCCTTAAAGGTTATCTTTTACTAGATACATTTTGTTCATTACTGGTTTGTATTAAAGTCAGCAAATGTTCTTGGTACATTTGGTGGTTGCATATATTTGTCTGGAAAGATTTGCAGTGAGCTTGGAGGAAGTGGACAGGAACTGAGACCCAGAATGAGTTGTTCTATTTTATTAAAGCCATTAAGCACATTCCTATTCCTCATGTAAAGGGTTGAGTTCCCTGTGTCACCTCTGAGTGTCCAACAGGCAGGTGCATAATGTCACCTGCAGCTTCCTCAGTGAAGGTGAGCCCCACTGCTGAATGCAGTTCAACAGATTCAAAAGCTTGAAGTCTTGTCAAAAAGGGGAAAAAGAGGCATGCTCAATAAGCCTTAGCAGGGGAAATTTGCTTTCTTTAAAATTTGTTTTCTTTAAAATGAGTTTCTTTTAAAATTTTTATGATAAAATGGGCTAAAAGATCTATACTAACTAAGGGCGTAGCGGGCGTGACAGACAATTCAAAGGCCATAAAGATTAGGAAAATCTCTCTGAACTCTGAATGACAGCGTGTTCAGGCTTATTTCAGGGCCTGTGCCTGGGCTCTCCTCACTCTCTGTTGACAGAGGACTGATGCAGCTCAAACCCCCCAGCCAGAACATTTGTCATGTTACCGTTACAGAACAGCGCATGGCTTGGACCAAGAGATTGAGACTGCAGTGCCAAATGCTGCCTGTGCTGCCCAGACCCGAGGGGTGGCTGTGTCTGGGGACTCTCTCGCTGTCGTTGTCGTGACTCCCGTGTGTGGAGCACTGCTGGGCTCCTGAGCCTGCCCTCCCCACACCTGGATGTGCTGTTCCCATCGCACGGGGATCCCCTCCCGTTCCACTGACCCGCTCGGCTCTCAGGCTGCCCGCTTTGCTTTGCAGAGAAGTTCCGGCACTCGAGCGGTCAGGTGGCTCTCTGCGCTCTGCTCATTCCCCTCTTCTTCTTCCTTGCTTAATCTTCCCACTCTGTGCCCTTAAAGTGAAATTAAAAAGCAAATTTAACTTGGGAGCAGCCTCACAGTTCCTGCTACTCCCAATGCCAGGGAAGCACACGGCAGCTGTGGGGCCGTGTAGACAGGAGCACACACACCCCCTTTGTACCCATCACTGCCAGTTCCAGGTTACAAAGGAGGTTCTTATGCCATACAGTGTGTATGTTTTATTTACTTTTCTGATAGTCTCTGAGGATTTAGTAACATTCCCAACACATTCGATGATTATTATTATTATTATTATTATTATTATGATTTCTAATTTTTGTCCAGGACATGATGCAGCCTAACAAAGGAGCTCATGTGTGATTTTTAGGGGTAGCTGATGATGTATATGTAAATAATGCTTTGATATTAATAAAACTGCCTTAAAGGAATGTACCTAGGTGTGGAACAGAACTTAAAAAGCTCTTATTTAAAACTGTAATTTCCTTTACATATTGATTTTTTAATGTTTGCCATTGTATACATTTATTAATGATGTCATTAAAATGCCAAACCAAATAATTTTTATTCTTATTTTGTGTGTGTATGTTTATACACACTTTTTCTGGAAACTGATGTTACTGGAAGGGTATTGGTGTCGTGGTGATGTGTGCAGTGAGTATTTCTTCTGGAAGGA
>VZRX01022375.1:21918-53515 GCA_013398075.1 Notiomystis cincta | reverse complement strand
TGTCCCTCGGAGCAGCCCTAAACGCTCCCCGAGCTTAGCCTGGCTCAGGGCAGTGCCTGAGCTGACCCCTGGCCCAGCAGATGGCCCCGGGCTGCTGGGCCCACCTTTAAAGCTCCAGCTCCTAATTACAGCACACGTGGCTCACTGTGTGATGGCAGCTCTGAGCTGTTAATCCATCAAAGGCCAGCCTGGCTGCTCCAGGAAACTGGAATTTCCTACAGGAGACTTCCCTGCACCACCAGCAAGTTCCCTGCACATGGATACACAGCTGCAAGCTGAGATAATGAAGGGAGTTTCACAGCTCTGCTCAAAGGGAACAAAACCTCTCGTGCCACCAGACAGCAGCTGAGCCTGCAGTTCCCAAAATTATGGCACAAATCTTTGGGAAAATGCTTGGCAAGCTGACGTGCTACTGTCCTATTTCAAAGGGGGTTTGATGCAGGAGACATCCCGTGCCTCAGATTCTTTTTGGGCAGGAACAACATTATCGAAGAGAGATTCTGAACCACAGAAAAGCCACAGCTGTAGGAAAACCTGGGCTCCAGCTCCTGCTGGTACCTGTTCACCCAGAAAGGCACACCAGGAGAGGCCCGAGGCATTCTCCAAGTGCCTGTGGAAGTTCCAACAGCATTTCCAACACACCCCTGGGCTTTGCAGGAGTCCTGACCAATGGATGAAGCTCAGCCAGATGGCAGCTCATTAATTCCAAGATGATGCCAAGCATAACCATGATAGGTAAGAACAGGCCAAGAACAAACACAAGGGGATTATTTAAGGAAACTGACACCCAAAATGCATCTTTCCACACCAGACATAAAAAATACTTGGAGAGACATAAAACCTGATCTGAATGAAGGCACCAGACCAAATCCCCTGGTCCTGTAGAGAAAGGAGCTGCCAAAAGCTGAAGGAAGCTGGGAAGAACATCCCCCACCTGCCAGGTGATCCTGCACTCCCTGTGCCTGCAAGGGGCAGGAACACCTGGAGCAAAGGGAGCTTTTGAGCTGCAGGTCTTTGAGCAGGAAATAAATCAGCTCTGGGGCTGGCTGTGCAGTGCTGCTCCAGGATCCCGGGCACTGCAGAGCACCTGCCACGTCCTCCCAACCCACTGTGCCCAGCCTCAGAGAGAAAAATGACATTTATTCCAAATAATGAGGGCTCAAGAGGGGAATTTCATCCCTACTGAAAGATGCCACCACTTCCCTGCTGGGCTTGGGACATTCTTAAAGCAGGAGCTGGGTGAGCTCCCTGTGGCTTTTGCTTCCTGGAAGACGCCAAGGAGGGATCTCCTCCAGCCTACGGACACAAGAGCCCAGCGGTGACAAGGCAACAATCCCAAACCTGGCTCTGCTGGAATGCCATGAGGGACTGCAAACTGGGAACACTTCCCATGAGGAAAAGCAGCGATGGGATTCAGCAGCTTGCAGCTGCAGCCCCCCACAGGCTGGGTTCCAGCACCATCCTGAGCAGAGCTGAGCCTGGAAAAGGGGACAGGGACAGCACTCGCAGCTGGCCCACTTTGTGTCAAGCTGCTGGCCAGGAGAGAAATGGAGAGGGACAGGGACAGGGACAGGGACAGGGACAGGGACAGGGACAGGGACAGGGACAGGGAGGACTTTCTGGGACACCTCCACTCGCACTGCAGGGTGACCTGGAGTTCTCTGTGCAGCACACGATGACATTGCTGGAAGGAGAGGCCAGATCCCAGGGATTATCCCAGATCCCAGAGGCGATCCCAGCAGAGCAGCAGTGCCCAGAATACCTCTGCTCCTCCCTGGCTCTACTGGGACAGGGCTATTCCTGGAGCTCTGTGCAGCACTGGTGTTTCAGGGCACGGTGCTGCCCTCCTAGACACCAACCCAGCATTTTCTCTCCCAAACAATGTGGGAAAGAAACCATGTCCTGCTGTCCCCATATCCCTGCAGTCCCAGCTTCAGCAGGTTTTTCCTGGGAAGCTTTTTAAGCCAGGATTGCTCCTTGCACCATTCTGCTCCAGTGACAGCCAAAGCCAGGGTGAGGCAGGTTTTGTTGGGAGGGATTTGGATTTCAGCTCCCAGGCAGCAGAGTCCCCTCTCTGCTCAGACCTCCTCCATCACTGGCAGCAGGAGAATGCCCCAGCAAAGGGAGGCTTGAATTCCTGCACATCAAACAGGAAAAATCCTGAAGGTGGGCTGCAAACACCTCAGAAAGAGCAGAAGGAAGCAGGGCTAATTTAAATTAACTGCTACCAAAAAAGAAGGCAAAATAAATAGACATTCAGGCATGCTTGACACGAGAGGAATTTAAAGAAGCATCATTTTGGTAGTTTTAAACCAAATCACAAGAGAGGGGGGGTTTGCAGCAGGGTGGCCACGGGGCTCCAGTGCTCCCAGCTTCCAACAGGCACAGAACTCACTGTGCAGCAGCTTTCTGAAGGGTTTGGGGCTCAACCAGCCAGGAAAATTCATTTCCTGATATACAGGAGGCATTCAGCCCTTCCAAGCTCTTTACAGTCACTACTGAAAAGGAGAGGGAAATTTAAATGTCTAACACCTCCAAACCGTGGCCCAGTTACCTTCAAGTTTCCCACGAAGAGACAAAATTAAAGCAAGGGCAAAGCACCTAAAAATATTCCTGCACTGGAAACTGGGATGTCTTAGGGGTGACCTGAATGGGGGCTCTGGAAGGTTTCTTTTTCTGGTTATGATTTCAATCCCCGCCTCCCTCTGGAGCCTGAAGACACCGAAGGCACTGGGAGAAGGGGGAATGTGAGAGGATTTTCTTGGATCACTCCAAGATGCAGCTGGGCTCAAAGAGTGTCCAATTTAATTCATTCCTGGTAGAGAAGAGCAAGGCTGCAGCAGAGGTTTCCCAAGACAGCCAGGAATCAAGGACCAGGCTCTTCCCCAGGAATAACTGGGGAGGGTGAAACAGGAAGGTGCAAAGGAAGCTGGAAGAATCCATTGATGAGGCAAGGGCAGCAAATCCTCCCAGGAAGGGGAATTTAAAGGTCTTTCCAGCACCTGTTTCCTCTCGCCCATCTCCCACGGCCCCGGTAAGAGCAGGAGCACTGCAGAGTTCTCTAGGGCTGCATTTCATTTCCTTTCATGCTCATGGCCCTGAGCTCCCGACACCAGCACTGCAGGAGTTCCCCCATGTGGAAATGCAGCAGTCAAAAATCCCCTTGCAGGGGGGAGGAGGGGGCACCCTGGCCAGGCCTGGAAGTTCCACCACCACTGCCCCACCAAAATCACCTGCCATGGTGCCCCAGCCTGCTCCAGCGCCAAGGGAAAGGGGACACAGGATCCCTGCTCCAAGGCCCCATTTCCCTCAATCCAGCATTTGCTCAGCCTCTGGTCTGCAGCTCAGAGCTGCCCCCACACAGCACCCCCAGAGCTCCGGGAATCCGAGCAAGAACAAAGCCTCTCCCGGACACTCTGGCAAGAGCTGGCTGAGGGAATGCAGCCATGGCATTACTGGGAAGGGCAGCAGACACTGCATTAAAGCCCCGGCTTCCCTGCTGCTCTTACACCACTGCCCTGCGAGGCTTTTCACCAAGTGCATCCCAAAGCTGCTGCAGTGCCACCCCTGCTGCGTGCAGGGACACCTCCCCCTGTGCCAGGCTGCTCCAGGGCCCATTCCATTGGGAGGCAGCAGCACATGAAGGGAGGTGGCCCTGCATGCCCCGGGCTGCCTCTGCCACAGGCTCTGGGGAAGCTGTTCACGAGCTGTCAGAAAATCCCTATTTTTGGAGCACGAGCACTCTGACATTCAGCACCCTCCTCTCCCTGTGCATCAGCAGTGAGAGCTGCATCATAATTACAATCAGCAATTAAATCTGTGTGTAATTGCTTGAGCACCAACAGCACCCATGTAGTGGGTAAAATGTAAATATTACATTACAGATGTGCATGGGCAGCCCAGACAGTGTCACTGTCCCTCACATCTGCTTTAAATGCAATCCCAATTTCTTATCCCCAGTTTCCCAGGAACAGCACCTGAGGAGTATTTAGGTGTAAATTACCTGTGGGAAGTGAGTAGGATTCGTTCTCATTGCACTTCAATCACAGATACTGGCTTTTCTTCCCCCAGAGTGAATTCCCACCTCCCTGCCAAGCTCTCGTGGTGGCCCTGCCCGGCAGAGCAGCAGCCAAGCCCCGAGGAAAACGCTCCCAAAGGGCCTTGCAGAGATGATCAGAGCTGGCAGAGGTCTTGCTCCACTCCCAAAGCTACATTTGCCCCCTCTAGGAGTGGTTTTCACCTAAAGCAGCTCAGAGGAGGCAGCAGGAAATTAACATTTTAATTAGGGTAGCATTAGGAGATTCAGCAATGAGAGCAAAAGGGCAGAATGGAAGAAAAACTCCCCAAGAAAAGGAAAATAAGGAAGATGAAACTCCTCCACCTGTGTACCCTGAACACCCAGCCAAACTCCTCAGAGGCACAAGGTGTTGGAATTCCACTTCCCACCTGGCCTGCCCATGCACCACAAATTCCCGAACTCAGCCTTCCCTGCAGCCCCGTGGTCCCCATCCCTGGGAATTCACTGGTGTTACTGCCACCAGCACTGCTCTGGGGTGCAAACCCTGCCCATTCTGCAGCTTTTATCCCTGATTTCAGGCTCCTAAAGATGCCAGGAGAGGTGCCCAAGACATAGAGGTGTTTCAGTCTCCACAAATGCCATGGCTGCGTTCCCATCTCTGTGAGGTCCTTCCCTGAACGTGTGCGAGGCCTCCCCTTGGAATCAGAGTTATTATGTACGATGATAAATTACTATTTATGATTATTAACCTAGGCCTAGCTCTGTGTGATGAGGAGACCTTTCCTGTTTCGTGGGGACCCTGAGGGAGCTGCTGGAGGCAGGCACAGGGAAGGGGACAGTCAGGGTTCCAGCAGTACCTCTCACTTCGATGGTGGCGTTGGCGACGGGCGAGCCGGAGAACACAAACACGCACAGGTACTCCCCCGACTCCTCTGCTCGGGCCTTCAGGATCCTGCAGCAGGACAGGACACAGCACAGCTGGCTCACACCCCGCAGCATCCACTGCCATCCCCGCTTCCCAGCACCCCAATTAACACCCTTAATTGGACGCTGCACTGCTGCTGTAAGCAGGCCAGGCCCACCTCCCCCAGCACCGAGGCACACCTTCCTCCCCAGAAAGGCTCCTTGGCTTCCTTTTCTATTAATTATTGTTTAATCAAGCAAACAGCCCCCGCAGCTGAACACAAACCCTGCAATAAAATCATTTAATTACACGTGGAAACTGCTCAGACACATGGAAAAAGCTGGTCACTTTGGCCTGGGTGCTGACAGCATTTACTCATCGGAGTCTCAAAGTTATAAAGTTAATTAATTTCAGATAAGCAACTTTCCAACAGCACAGGAGTTCAATAACCACACCACTGCTGTTGTTAATCCCCTCTAGGCAATGCTCAGGAGTGAGGAAAGGAAGGACAGGTGGAACTGTTCGATTCTCCCCTGCCGTGCCCAGGGTGGGGTCCGGTTGCCATCAATCATTCAGGAGCTGCAAACTGACACAGCCCAGCCTCTGAAAGGCAGACAGGACCTCCCTCAGCCAGCAGCAGCCACCCCGAGGCTGCACGAAGGCTTAGGAGAGATTCACCCCATCGCCAGGCTTGGGAGAGGCAGGATTTTTACTTTAACCTCTAAATTCCGGAGCTTTCTGGATGATAAAAGTACCAAGCACCAAAAACATCTTACAGCAAAACAAAGTGACTGCAAAAAACAAGAAGCTGGGAGTTTAGGGGAAATAAACAATGCAAAAGATGAACCAATATAAAATACAAACAAATAGGGGAGTTGAATACCCTCTGTTAATCAGCTATGCTGATGCTGCTTGCCTGGGTCCTGGAATTCCTGGATTTGAAGTGTAACCAAAGCACAGGTAAGGAGCAGAGCCATTGCAAAACCAAACACCAGAGAGAGCCTGAACTCCAGCATCAGCAAAGCAGCTTAGGAGTGGTCAGGAATTCAGGATCTACTCTGCACATGGAAATCTGGGATTTCTCCAGCTGTCCCTGGGATTGCTCTCACAGTGCCCTCCCCCATCCCTGGGGACAAAGGGACTGTCTTGGTCTCCCACTCCATTCCTTCCTTCTCCAACAGTTATACCTGAAGCCAAGCCTAATCCTTCCTTTACAGAGGAATTTGGAAGGAAGAATCCAGCCCAGTCTGGAACAGATGCCAGAGGAGTGAGCCTCAGCACTGCCCTTCCTGGGGAATAATGTGCAATTTGCAGTAACCCCGAGCACTCTCCTCACCCAGTTCATTGCTCCTTATGGAATCAGAGCCCCTAAAGCTCAGGCCCGGTGCTGAACACTGCAATGAAGAAGGGACAGGAGGGAATTGTGGAAGGAAATGAGACTCAAAATGAACCGGGTAATTCAAAGTAAGCTAAAGGGGAAAAAAAAAGGAGAAACTTGGACAAATCTTTTTTGGGATCAAACCCAACTTCCTTATGCTGTGGGTGAGAGGCTGCTTTGCTAAGGCCATGAAAAGCTGGAACATTCCCTAATCCTGTGCCAGTGAAGTAGGGGGAAAAGGGCCACCCTAGAGACAGAAAATAGTAGGGACCGAGTTGCCAGCAGGGGTTAAAACATCCCTAAAGTGCTCTTCAGCTTGGCTTAATGTGGAACTGGAAGTTGGATTTGTCCATCAAGGGGAAAAAATGGATGGACAGAAAAATCAGTGAAAGAAAATCACAGAGGGAACAGACTGACGGTATCACTGAGGGAGCTTCAGGGGATCAGCTTCACGAGCAGCTCCAGCCAAGGTCTGGGATCATCCCACAGCAGCGGTGTGACCAAACCCACAGCGACACCTCAGGGAACACCATCCCACCCCCCCTCCCCAGGGCAGAGCTGGCCCAGCCCATTTCCCATTCGAGCCGGGATTTTGGGCTCTGGGAGGATGCGCAAGAACAGATCCATCCCTAAGGAGATGGGCAGGATAAAACTCCCCTGTTCCAACAAAAAGAAAACCACACTGTGTGCCTGTGCCTTTGCCCACGTGAGCCTGGAGAAGAACTTCAGCGTTCAGCCCGCGAGCTCTGAATTTACGGCGTTTTCGCCACAGGTCCCAACACAGCTGGAGCCCACCCCCGTCCGGGCGGGAACACCGGCTGTGCCCTCCTGCCCGGGATTACTGCAGGCCCCTCCCTCACCTGTACTCCGTGGTGTTGGAGGGTTTCCTGGTGCCCGGGATCTCCTCGCCGTTCTTCACCCAGTAGCTGGCGGCCAGGGGGCTGGGGCTGCTGGTGAGGTTGCACTGCAGCGTGACGGCCACGCCGGCCACGTGCAGCACCACGTCCTCGCTGGCGTTGATCCGCGGCTCTGCAACACACGGAGAGCCCGTAGCAGCCAAAGCCCCGCCGGGGCTGCCGGCTACTCTAAAGGGCACAGGGGAGCGGGAGGGGAGGGCATCACACGGGGAACGGCACTGCACCACTGCGGACACAGAGAAAGCACAGCAAACAGCTCGGCACTACCGGCGGCAACGCCTCGGGGGCGGCAGCGCCTCGGGGGCGGCGCTCCTGGCTGCACAAAGACAAGGGTTCAACGCGTTATTGCAGCATCCCCAGCACCACTGGCACCAGCCAGCCTTGAGGCACTTTATGTTCCCCACAGCACGAGTCCTGGGGCTGCACCCGAGACCTCAGCTACTCCTCCAGAAGATTCCTGCTGGCTGGCACTTCATTCTTCTCCTCGAGGTTTCAAACGAACACGGGTTTTGTATAAACTGCGCTCAAATTTAGGCTTTGCGGTAACATTTTGGATTTCCCCCTGCCCAAAGGCTGCCGTGTCCCTAAGTGCACCCCGGAGATTCCAAACAGCACAAGTTCCCTGTGTCTGGAATTGGGGAACACCTGTGTAGGGAAGGCAGTAGAACAGCTGAGAGCAGCATTTAGAACCTGTCAATGAAAGGATACACAGAAGGGTAAAATTAGAGCTGCAACTGGTTTGTTTCTGAAGTAACCTTGAGCATAAACATTGAAAAAGAACAAAAACGCCAGGCAGTTCTGCACTTTGCTGGCTGCTTTGGGGCTGTTTCACTCCACAGCCTTACCTGGCAACACCAAAATCACATTTTTTTAGGGCAAAGCCTTTCAGAAGTGCTCAAATCAATTCACTGTCCTGCTGTTTGAGAACCATGCCGGCTTCAGCTCCTGCAGGCGGCTGCTGCTCTCCAGCACACAGCTGGGTGATTTTCAGCACACTCACACAAGCTGCTTCCCAAACCTGGCAAAAAGACCTTTCTGCTGCAGGGCCCGTGCCCCACATCGGGTTTGGAGCATTCTGTGAAAAAACACCTTAACACTGGATAGCAGAATTTTAAAAATTCACAAATCTTGCTGTTAGTCTTCCAAAAAATCTGGCGTTTAGTGTCAGCCTGGACTGCAGGCCACGCCAGAGCTCTGTGTGTAAATGCTGCTGGGTGCCCTGCTTGGGATGAATTCCTGACTATCGGGGCAGGGAATTCCAGAGGTGCAGCTCCAGCTGCTCCTTCCTCTCTCCCCTCAGGATGCAGGAGGCTGAGGAAGCAGCAAACATCTCCCTGATTTCTGCAAGTCATCCAAGGAGTTTCGATCCTGGTAACTCTGCCCGTGCCTTGTGGTAAGAATCTGGGATATAGATTTATGATCCATGGAGTCCTTGGAATGCAGGTTATGAAACACAACAAGAGAACGGAAAATACCAATCGCATCCATCCCACACAGGGAACATCTCTGTATCCCAGGGCACATCCTGAGATCACTGCCCAGGGAGACAAAATATCCATCCACTGATAAGCTGAAGCATTCCAGTCCTGGATACCCTTTTTCAAAATCCTCCTTTCCCCGGCTTTTTTAATCATTCTTTAACTACAGAAACACTGCAGGTGCAGTTTGTATTATCACAATTTTCCCTCTGTTTCTGCCTCATTTCTCCCACACTGGGCATTTGATCCTTTCAAGGATTGTTTGGGCCCAAAATTGTTGTGTTATTCCCATACTGTGCACCATTCCTGGCCTGCCCCATGTGCTTTTCCACCCTTAAAGAGCTCATCTGCATTCCCACAAAAACACTGACAGAGGTCTGGGAATATTTCTGGAGTGCATCTGAAATAGTAACTCAGTGGCTGACCTGCAACCTTTTCAGTTTTAGTTTAGAGAAACTGAAGGCAGCTGCAGTCTCATTTCCAGCTTCACCTGCATTTGTGTTACTTTGATTTGGTTATTAAAATAGCAAATTGATGGATCAATCTCCTGATTTAATTCCAGGAGACAAACTGCAAGTGGAATACTGGGACAGCAGCAGCCAAAGGAGGATGCTCACCTAGAAAATCACTTTTTACACATCGCTTGAAGTGCCCATTTTATGTAAGCTCAGCTTTTACAGTTAAAACCCGAGCAAAGCAACTAAAAAAACCCACAGTAAGTGAAATTCTGGTTCCAAATCCGGAATGAGGTGGAAGGCAGATGGTGGTTCCTGAGTGCCAGATTTTCCAAAGCAAGTTGATCTCTGCAGAGGCCAGGGATGGAGCCTGTGCTCTGTGTGACTTTGGTGTCACAGCAGGGCAGCAGCCAAACCATCAGCTGGAAATTCCAACTCTACTGAGCCAGACAATTCCCATTTCCAAGGCAAACTGTGCTCGGGCGCGGAACGGAACAGCTGAGGCCATCCGGGCAGGCTCAGGTAAGAGTCTCCACCTTCCAGGGACACCTTGAACACCTCGTCCCCATTTTCCTCCGCTTCCAGCAGGGTCAGGCAGGCGGCGATGTCCACGGGCTCCGTCTGGCCAGCAGGAGCAGCTCAGCGCTCCGGGCACACACAGCATCACACGGGAGAGGCACTCTGGGCTCGGCTCCACATCTCCCGCCACGGCAGAGCCCCAGGGCAGAGTCACCCCGGCACGGGGCAGGAGCCGAGGACACAGCTCCCGGTCAGCAGCGGCAGGCGCAGCAAACGGCCCGTGTTAAGGGCAGCACAGGAGAGGCTGAGCTCAGTGCCACGGGCCTCAGGCAGGGAACCCCTTTTGCACACAGACATCTTCCCAGCGGCTCGTCCCAAAGCCTGGCTCTGCACAGGAGAAGGATTTGGTCCCTCAGCATCACTCTGGAGCCGCGGGGACTGTGCCAGGGCTCCGGCACACTGCACTTCCTAGCAGACATTTCCGGGTTTGTCCCAGGGCAGGACGGTTTCCCAGGATGACAGGTGCTGCTGCTGGAGGCCATGCAAGCATTCCAGTCCTTTGGGAGCCCAAAGGACACGGGAGGGGCCGAGGGTTGGGGCTGAGGCTGAGCAGTTCCAGCTCAGGGAGCCAGTGCCACTCCAACACTGCAGTCAATCCACACCACTGGGGTCATCAGCCATTTTTCCACGTGCACCAATGCTGTTTCCATTTCCAGAGGGAAGGTCTCTGATCCAGCAGTGCCGATGGCAGCACCAGGCTTTGGGGAGGGGGGTTTCAAGGTACCCAAATAAATAGTCAAGATACTAATACAGAGTTGGTATTTTGTACCCAGTGGGCCATTAAAGGGTTATTTGTGCACAGAGCACAAGAGAAAAAACACACTTCTGCTCTGCTCTTCTGTCAGCTGAGGACACTGAGAAACCACTCAAACCAAGTTCTCCTGTACCTGCACACTGCAGATTTAACTCACTCTACCTGTAACTCAGCAGCCACTTCCTATGCAAGTTTTACATCTGGCCCAAAATTCTTCTCTACTGAATCTGACCATAGGAATTCCCAAATCCACCTGGGCTGAAAAGCAACATGAAGGCAGGAAAGCCTTGTCACAAGCAAGAACAAAAAACAATTCTGGACCAAGCACGGTCTCTGCTCTCAGAGCTTTGCTGCTACCAGGAGCTGGACCCCAGAGGGAGTTACTCAGGTTCTGGGTTCAGCACCAGGGAGATGTTCCCCCCTCCTTCCACAGGCTGCATTAGGAATCACTTCAGTGCTGCTGCATCAGAGAGCTCCTTAGGAACATGCTGCTGGCCAGGAAGGAAAAGAAACACCACGACTTCATGGAAAAATCCCAACATGAATGGTCACGTGGAACTGAAAGGGAAGGATTTATCCAGAAGCAGATATGTAACCAAAACCAGGTGAGGAGGCATTCCCAGAAATTCCAAGAGAATAGAAGAAATCAAAATAAAACGGTTAGAGCTGGGAAGAATACAGAAATCAAAGAGAAAGGCACTCGTGGAGAAGCCAGGGAGGCTGGAAACCTCCTACGAAACTAAAGGGAGGAGAGAACAAACAAATCCAACAGCAGGCCGGTTTCACACGGAAGCTCTAACACACATCCCAAGGTTTTCCCAAGTGGTTTGGTCCTAAGGAGAAGAGACACGGGTGGCACACAGGGTCAGCACTACAGGCGAGGAGCAGCCCGCGGGTCGGATGACAGGACAGGGTGGCAGAGGGTGGGGACACGGGGGCGGGGTCACCAGACTGCCTCTAGACACTACAGTGCCACTACTGGGGGCCGGACTCACTCTGCAGGACGCTTATAGTAGCCTGGGCTCGAATCCACGTAATGGAGGGATTTTGCCTCAAGTCATTCCTCCTGGGATCGTTGCTGGCCCTGCACTCGTAAGTCCCAGAGTCTTCCAAGGTAAGGCGGGTTACTCTCAGCACACTCACCCCATTGGCCCCGTAGGCAGTGTTAATGGTGACACGGCGCTTCCGAGCGCCATCCCACAGCTGTTTGAAAGCCTCAGCCCGGTTGACTTCCGCATACCACCACTGGATCTCTGGAGTGGGGTTCCCAACCACATCACAGTACAGTTCAAAGGCGTCCCCCGTGAGCTTAGTTTCTGACATGGGCGACTTGACAAACCCGGCTGCAGGGAGGGGCAGCAGAAACGCAGTGACAGAGCAGCAGAAAACAACAGAGCTCACACACAACAAAGCAGGGGGGCAGAAAACACAGTTAGAGACATGGCATCGGCAGTGACACGGCTGGGGGACCCACGGCCCACAGAACGGGGGTGCAGGGCAGGGAATTCCCAATACTCCTGCTGATCCTTTATCCCCTCACAGAGGGATTGCCAGGCCTTTTTCAGCCGTAGGAGCCTCAGCATGGCCAGGGTTGTGTTCCTGGCCAGGCGTCTGCTCTCTGAGGAGGTTTCTTTACCTGACCCATCCACAGGGGCACAAGGGGTAAAATCCCATACCCGTGCCAGCTGTGAGCTCAGCTCTGACCTCCTCTCCCATCTATTTAGGACTTCCAGGGCAGGGAATTCCCCAAGATACAACTGACCTATTTTCCTGGAGTAGCTGATCACCCCAGCTCCGGGAAAGAGGGAATTTCAGTGGAATAAACACTCACAGGCTAAAAGGTTGTTTTGTTAGGAACCCACAGAGGAACCTCAGCAGTCCCCCTGCTTTGGAGAGAGCTGCTGGGTTGGCATCCGTGCTCAGGCCAAAATATCCTTATTATTGATATCCTAAATCCTTCCATACTTACCCGCCTCAGGGCCCCGCTGGGAGCACACACACACTAAATAGTCCTTCAATCCTATTTCTAAAGATATTTAGGAGAATAGCAGTGCCTCAACACCAGGCCCTTCCCCCAGGCCCCTCCTAAAACTGCAGGATTAGGACACAGCTGGCCAGACAGATTATGCAGCAAAACCGTCCTGGGGGCAGAGATCTCAGAGGTGTGGGGAGGGACAGTGCCACACCGAGCAAACTCCCTTCTCCTCGGATCCTGTCATCCCTCTCCTCATTCCTGGCTTATTTTAGGATGAGACAAGTCAGTGGGGTTTAGAAATGTCGACTTGGAGCACTCGCTAAACAGCATTTAATGCCCTGCCCCTCATTTGGCCCCAGAGGAACAAGGGCTGTGCAGTGACATGGGAAGTTTGCACTGGGGATTCATCCTAAAGGATCCTTAGGGCAGGAACGCCCCAAGAGTCCCCAAAACACATGGAAAGTGTCCCTTGCTGGCACGGTCCTGCTGGAAGAGCAGCAGGGGTGGCACAGCAAGGAATGGCTAAAGGAACACACAAAACTTTAAATAATTAACGTCAAATTCCTTGATTTATGAACTCATCGGATCAGGGACTCCCCAGACCAGAGCAGCACTCCCTGACACTCAATGACCAACACTCCCTGACTCCCAATAACCAGCAATGACCCCAATGACCGACCAGCACTCCCAGTCCTCAATAACCAGCACTCCCTGACCCAGATGCCCAGCACTGACCCCGATGCCCAGCACTCCCTGGGATGGCAAACGGCCTGCACACATAAATTAACCAATATTTCAATTACAAAGGGCAGCTCTAGGTTAGTGTATTGCATTTTCTGCCCCCCACAAAGAGCAGCAGTGAGGGAGGTGCTGCCACAGTGCCACTGCCCATGGTGCCACCCAGCCAGGAGCTGCACCTGGAGCTGGAAGGTGCCAGCACTGAGCAGAAATGCTTACAAAATCCAAAGAAAAGGGAGGAAAAGGCGAATTATTCCAGAGGCTGTAGCACAGGGAGCTGGGAAGGGAAGTGGTGCTGGGCACTGTCAGAATTCCAGTGTCCCAGCACGGAGCGGGTGACACTGGGCAGATTCCTGTTACGTAAGGGCTGCCGGAGCCCAGCCTTGCCTTTCTTGGGCTTGTCCTGCTCCAGAGGCAGCAGCACCCAATAAAATACCCAAAAACAGAGACAGATCCATGAGCTCAGGGCTGCCTCAAGGGGCTGTGCTCAGTTTAACCCCAAAGATCTGGGACCAATCTGAAATCCCTTCTGGACGTGGTTTCTTTATTCAGGATTTGATCTCATCCGCCAGTTGTATAGACCGGGACAAGGAGAGATTGTTGCTCTCAAACCAGTTTCAGTCTGCACCTGGAATTCTACTGAAACTCCAGGGGTTCTCCACACTTCCAAATTCTGTGTTAAATTTTGTGTTGCAAAACTAAAACTAAATCCCCACTGAGCAAAACCAGGATTTTCAGAGCTCAGAAATGATTGTAAAATCTGCCAGGGTAAGAATACACAAGGCAGTGCCTGGCAGTCATCCCTGAATTGCAGAAATTTTTGTGCCATTGATTAAATTCTCCTTTTGGAACTCAAATTTAACCAAGGTGTAGAAGAATTAAGGACAATGGCCCTGGAGGAGCAGAAAGGGAGAACTTTGATCTCCCCAAGTTAAGTCTGGTGTAAAAAAGGGGTTTAAAAACTAAAAGTGCTTTGCCTTAACAATCAAGTTGAGGAAAGATGTTGAGCCAGGCATTTAACACACACAAAGAATGGACAGAGTATTTTCCAAGGAAGTTTTCAACCCCAAGCAACACAACTGTAACCAAGGAATCCCCAAAAAGCAGGATTATGCCCCCACCCCATCCTGAGGCTGCTGCTCGAGGTGGATCCCACTTAATTCAAAGCACGATCCACAGTTCAAAGCTCAGAATTGACTTTACAAGGCTGAAGTGCAAAAATAAACCTGATTTTCAGTCTAGAGCTGCAATAAATAAAGTGTAACTGCGGTGGGACTGAATGATTTTGAGCTTGGCTGTCTTTACAGCAAAAACCCTCCTGGAAAACCTCTCAGCACACCAAAACTTTGTATTTCACTGCTCTCAGGCCTTTAGGAGAGTTCTGGAGGTTTTATTTCTATAAATTATGCAGCCTGATTTTTTTAAGTCTTCAAATAAATAAACAACAATGCAGATGAAAAAGGCAAGGCCCACCAAGAGCTGCTCGGCTTTGCTGTGCCCTCACCTGAGCTGATTTTTGCTTTGTTCCCACAGAAACATCGACAATTTGATGGGAATATCCCAGAAAACCCCAGGCAGGAGCTGCCCCCTCAGCTGGGCTGAGTTAATGAGGTGCCCTGGCTAATTAACACCTTTTTCTTCTCTTGATTAAGTGACAAGAGTTCTGAGGAGATCTCATTTTTTCTGAGTGTGGCATTTTCACTCCTTTTGGGCTGGAAAAAGCACCCTAATTAATGTTTTGTTCCTTGCCAATGCTCACATCCACTGAAAATCCTGGAAATCAGTTAAATGCATAAAAAGTGACAGCTGGAAGAGGTGAAGCACCTCAATTCCAGGCAGGCACTGAAGCATCCTGCCCTGTTCCCACCCATGTTCCACAGGCTTGATGCTTTCCCATTCTCTTATCACCAGGAAGCGCGAAATTAGAAAGCTGGCATTAATTCCATCAATTTTTGCCAGCTCCAGAGCAGCTTTAAGCCAGGCCTGAGGTGCCCAGGTGAGCCCAGAGCATCTCGGAGCACAGAACTGGAGCAAATCCCTGGATTTAATTCCTGCCGTCTCATCCTGCAGCTTCCCAGAGCTGGGAGAGAGGAAAACACTACCCGGAGAGCATCATCTAAAATGCATGAGCCGTGCCAGGGCAGGAGGCTCATTCCACAGGCAGGGAAACCTGAGGATTGTTCTCTCCAAGGCCATGGGCACCAGGATTAAACATTTCCTGGATCCAGCCCAGCATCCCTCATTTCTCTGCACATTCCAAAGCCTCGATGAGCAGGAGATTTATGGAAAATTAATTTTTATATCTCTGCTGCAGAAAAACTCGGGGCATCCTGAAGGGAATGGTTTTGGTGAGGCCATCCTGGGAATGTGTCCAAGGGACAATTCCCTGCACAGATGGACACAGGGATCAGTTCCTGGGTATAAATCGGGAATTTCGGCCGGAAAGGATTCCTGAATGGGGAAAGGACATGGGGATCAGTTCCTGGGTATAAACCAGGGAATTCAGGCTGGAAATGATTCCTGAAATTCCTCTGTCCCGACAAACCCCTCAGATCAGCCTGAGACCCTTCCACACCGCTCCTGGATGCTTTTTCCCAAGTTTCCCAGGAATAAAAAAAGTGTGCCTCCCTTCACACTTCTGAAATACAACTGGTCTCTTATGGCCACTTTTATGGTGCAAAAACTGATCTCAGCAGCCATAATTCCCTAGGAAACACATCCAAGCATTCCTGGGAAGAGATGCCCCTGGAGTGGCAGAGCAAGCACAGACACATTTCTACCAGTTCCAGGGACTTCCCTTCCCCCCAGATCCTCTCCTGTCTGGCTTCAGAACACATAGTTCCAGGAAAGTGTAGGTTCCAATCCTACTGCTGCCACCACCTGAAAGGTGCAGAGGGGAATCGAGTCAAGGCTGGAATATCCCACGGGAGAGGAGTAATCAGGACAAGGTTTATAAACTGTGGCTCCATAGCCAGTGTCACCCGCTGGCTGCACTCGCCTTCTGAGGTGCAGGAATTGAGCTCCTTCCCAGTTTTCAGCTGGGAAGAACAAAGCTCTGGCAGTTCCCTGGTTCCATACAGCCTGAGGAGGGAGCTCTGACAGACCCCTGGGACACTTGGAATGTCCCTGAGTCCCTGTCACAGCTCCTGCTCCAATTGACAGCTCCTTCCCTCCCCAGCTCTGCTGTTTGGAGCCCATCTGCTCCCAGGCCTTCCACATGAACTAGAAAATTCCAGGGCTCGTGCCTTAGGAATTTAAAGGGATAGAGTTAATTGAAGTGGTTCTGTCTTTTTAGGACATCCAGGGTGCAGAACCCCTTTTATCTCACTGCAGACTTGATATGCAAATATTCGCTTCTCCAGGAAGCACGGAAAATCTCTTATTTGCTTAAAACACTTGGATCAGCACTCTGGAATAAATAATAGATGGATAAAGATGGAACAGAGCCAGCTCTGACCGACCTGTGAACCCAGATCAACACTAAGTCCAGTGCCTTAAAAAGCCCATTTTTTCCCGTATTTCAGTGGAAATATTAAGGCATCTCAGTGTGGAAGTGCTGGAGGAGCTCTCATAGGAGACACCATCCCAGGCACAATTGTATTTACTGGTGGCATCTCCCGCACACGCTGTAAAAAAGCCAAGTCCGGGGAACTTCCCGAGGCAATCCCACAATTTACATAACCCCCATGGATGGCAAAGGCATTCCAGGGAATTACATCCCCTGTAATCCCATGGAAAATGCAGCTTTGGCACATCCTGAAGAGCCTGTGCCATCAGGAAGCTGGGCTGAATCCCTCACAAGGAGATTTCCTTCCAGGGGGAATTTGTCCCTCCTCTCTCCGAGGTTTTTCCAAGGATTAAACCCACCTCATCCCCAGCAAAGGCAGGAATTGTTCTCTGCTCTCCCCATTCCTGCTCCTCCCCAGCAGGGAAAAATCCACTGAGCTGGCAGTTACTGTTTAATCCCTTTTTGCAGGGAATAGGGGAATATCAGTGTTGCAGCTAAGGAATACATACGAATCCCTCCGAAGCAGAAAGAGCCAGGAGCGGGAAGGCTCCTGGAAACTGCCAAAAAAATCCATGTTAACAACTAAAAAGCCATTCCCTGGAAAGCAGTGGGAAGGGATTCAGCTGCAGCACAGGAAGCAGAGTTAGGGCAGGCAGCAATTTCCATTTGCCTGCTGTCCCCGTGTTGCAGCAACCAAAGCTGAAGACCTCAAAAATTTTCAAAAAGACCATCACATTTCTGTCTTAAGGACACCAAAAACACCTCAAACGTTGGTAATGAAAACTACCTGGTGTGGGATGAGCTCTTTAAAATCCTCGGGCTGGCTCTCTAATGGCGTCGTGCGAGGATTTTAAACAACTGAAGGTTTTCAGCGCTCCCCAGCTCTCCTCTGACCTTTCCTGATCCAACAAATGTGTCTGACAGCAGACTCATTCCATTCCTCTTCAGCAAAGCTGGGGTTTTTTCCCCCTTTTTATTCATTCTGCAGGAGCAGGAGCTGCTCCATCTCCTGTGAGGAGGGAAAGGACATTTCCATCCAGCGACCTTTCAAAAGAAATGCCCTTTGCTGAATTGTGGATTATGTAACACAGGCTGAGGAGAAGCCGTTCAGCCACGAAAATAATTCCTCTGTGAGCACGAGGAATGGCATCAGCAGAGGGGATAACACACTGGAAGCAGTCTGGAAGCCTCAATCAGAGTTGGAACCGCCCGGTGTGTAAAATCCTGGCCCCGCTGCAGGAGATGGGGTTAGAGATGCTTTAATTATTCCAAGTTCTCCAGAGCTGGAGAGGATTCCTGCCTGCTCCGTGCTACATCCAGAGGGACACAGCTCCAGCAGCTCAGGCCATGCCCCTGCTCAGTGCATCCAAGCAGCAGGAGAATTACAGAATTTCAGTCACAGGGAAGAGGAAGGCTGGAAGGGAATGAAATTAAAAAGCAGCAGAGATGCCACACTTTATGGACCAGACTTCCTTTGCTTTGCCCACTAAGCTCCTTGTTCCAAACTGCATTTTTAGCAGTACTTTTCCCCAGGCACTCTGGCTTTTCCCATTTCCCCTAAAAGCCCTGGGAGCTGGGCCGTGCCCCCAGAATCCGGGGTTCCAGCAGAGCCCAGCTCCTCCCTCCCGGGGTTTGATCTGCGTGGCCTACTGACACTGCCGAGATTACAGGGCCAGAAATAACCCCTGCAGGGCAGCTCCTCCCCACAGCATCAAATACCCCATTTCTGAGCCGAAATTCCACTCCAGCACAGGCCAGATTAGTGCATCCTAATCCCGGCAGGCATCGCCTCCCTGGGCTGGGCACTCACCCTGCCTCACACGATTTCTGGGCTGAAGGGCAAAAATACCCCCAAAAGGCCAGTTTGTGGTTATTTTTGAGCTCAGGGGGTTTCCTGCTGAGGGGGAGCCCTGCAGCTTTGGCCAGAGCAGCTCCCCTGCTCCCAACGCTTTCCCAGCAAAAGCAATCCAATTAAAGGCCAAGCAGATTTGACCTCTGCGAGCAGGCAGCAGAAAAAGGAGCTGAAATAAAACACTGAGAGAAGCCTTCCTTTGCTCAATATGAATTAAAAAAACGAGTATCACCACCACCACCACGCTGCCAACACTAATTGTGTTTAATCACACTGCAGGGGGTTTGTGGTGCTTGAGAGGAACAGAAGCAGCACTTCCACAGAACCTCATGTGCGCCGTGCCCCCTAACCCGAGTAAAAAGGTTCTACTGCTTTATGTGCAGCGTTAAAAAGCTGTCCCCTCACAGGGGCACAGCCCCAAGGAGTCCCAAGTGCTCTCCAACAAGAGGCCATGCTTAGCTGGGCAGCAATTTTACAGCAGCTTTAAAAGGTTCTTCTTAAAACGCCCTAAGAGAGCCCAGCAGAAGCAGCGGGAGGATTTATCCCAGAGATGAACAGATCCCACTGTGACAATGGTGGTCGGGGCAGGAATGGCACAACGGGGCACACGTGGAGGGATTTGCTTCTCCTGAGCCAAAGGTGGTTTGTCCACTGCCATCCAAGCAAATGCAGGTTTCCACAAAGCACCCAAAAATCTCTATTTAGCAGTTCTCCATCTCTAAGAGGCAACAGCTGCTTCACCTAGCAAAAGAAAGCCGATGGGGTCGTGTTTGGAAAATCCTTTGGGAATTCTAAATTCATTTTGCCTGGCTGAGGCCCTGGAGCAGGAGAGCAACAGGGCAGAGCTCATCCCATGCAGCCTCTCCTGTCATTTTGGCTCCATGCTCCCAATAATTCCCTTCCTGCAAGCCCAACCCCATGGGGTTTTTTTTTAGGTTTTTTTCCTTTACTCCATATGGCTCAAGATTGGGGTCACCAAATTGATGCTGGCACTGCTAAAAATAGGAGCTTTGGGAGCCTGAGACCCCAGACATGCAGCTCAGAGCCTGAGGTGAGAACAGAAGCTGCTACTGAGCAGTTCAGAACCTGCAGCAAAGTGCTGAAAACCCTGTCAGCTAAAAATGCAACAAATTAGGGCTTAAAGGATACAATACTCAAGCCTCCAGGCAGGTTCAGCACCCTCAGAACTGGGGACAAATGGGAACTGTCCTGGCTGGTTTGGTTCTGGAAGCAAAGAGCTGAAGCTCCAGCAAGGAAAAAAGGATCTAATTGCAAATATCCTATTAAAAGGAATGAAAATATTGAATTACCCTCGTGCCTGACAGCGAGCAGAACAGCTCTCACAGTTCCCAGGGGCTACAGGCAGGTGCTCGAGCATCACTCCAGGCCCTCCATCATAAAGAACTGGCATAAATGGGATAACACTGAGATATTTCCAAACAGACAAAGGTCAGAGGTGACACCAGAAGGGCAAATCCAGAGGCAACCATGATCCTACAGCATTATAACTTGGGTGTCATATAAAATAATTAAATTTCTAGGCCAGAGGGGATAAATGCACCAAATACCCCATTTCTTACAGCAAAATGAAGCCCAAAGAGTGGCATCCTGCCTGTACTTCTCTCCCAGTGCAGCTTCAGAGCAATTGCACCAAAGAACACAACTCCCAAGTTCCAAGCCAACTCCTCCACCTGCATTTGGGATTTCCGTACCAAGCCCTCCAGTGTGTTGGGATTTTACCTTTGTAAAGGTATTTTTACCTTTATTTGACCTTAAATAAACCCCACCTGTTTCTGAGGGGATGGATCACACCTCAAAAAAGAACCGACTTGGTTTTTTTTGGTTTTTGCTTCCCAGCAGGAAAACGCAGCAGAGCAGGTGAAGGGAAGCAAGAGCTTCCCAATTTCCACAAAAATAAGGAAGAGCCCTTTGGGAGACTCCCAAAGTCCAAGTGCTTAGAGGCTCTGAGCCACAACCCCACGATGTTTGGCCACTCTGGGATTTGGGAAACACTTCCCAAGTGGTTTTGCTTCCTGTTCCAGGGAAGTGTTTTCCAGCCTCCTGCAGTGCTCAGCTCCCCGTTCGGTGGCCCAGCAGCGCGAGAGGAGGGAGCTGCAGGACTCCTCTGCCCACATCAAACCCACGTGAGCTCTCCAGTAACGAGCTTCCTGATTATTCCCTGGAATCCCGAAGCTCCTGGCAGTGGAAACCCAGCTGCCTGGTCAGTCCAAACTGCACATCTTCAGCTACAAACTCCAGAAACATTTCTCGCCCTGCTACATCCAGCAGGCTGGCTTTATAAATATTTACATCTGTTTATTTTCTCCATGCCGTTTATTCCTGGCTTGCTTGGATGATCTGAGGGTGGAGCCAGGCTGGGAGAGCTGGGAGTGCCCACCTGGAGAGGAAAAGGCTCCAGGGATCCCTCAGAGCCCCTCCTAGGGCCTAAAGGGGCTTCAGGAGAGCTGGAGAGGGACTTGGGACAAGGGATGGAGGGACAGGGCACAGGGAACAGCTAAAAAGTGAAAAAGGGTGGGTTTAGGTTAAATATTTGGAAAAAATTCTGCCCTGTGAGGGTGGGGGGGCCCTGGGATGGAATTCCCAGAGCAGCTGTGGCTGCCTCTGGATCCCTGAAGTGTCCAAACCAGGCTGGACACTGGGGCTTGGAGCAGCCTGGGATAGCAGGAGGTGTCCCTGCTCATGGATGAGTTCTAAGGTCCCTCCCAACCCAAACCATTCTGGGATCCTATGGAAATGTGAATCAGCTGCTTGCAACCATTAAGTTCCCGGGAAATGCTGCTTGAGGTGACCTGTGTGTGCATCAGGAAACCTCAGTGGGAAGGGATCCACCAGAAATGAAGGACACCAAACAGGGATTCACTGCTGCTTGAAGACACAGAGAAGGCCAGAGCAAAAACAAGCTGCAAAACTGTAGTTTAGGGATTTTCCAATCCTTTGACAATTCAGGAGCTTCCTCACATCCCATCACTTGCATGGATTTCACCAGGCTAACACACAGGGCGGCTGAACTCCGATCCAGAGCTGCTTTTAAACCACTCCAGCATTATTTAATTCATTACAAGCAGCTCCAAACGACAGAAATTAAAACACTTCCCCCATTTGCAGCCTGAACCTGAGGCAGGCTCTGCTGAAGCTCCACAAAGCTTTTCCAACAAACCATGGGAAAAAATAACCCCCGGAGCGCTCAGCCAAGCTGGTGCATGCTCAGGTTTAAAAATGCTCTGAGCATCTGTTTTTGCAAACTCCTGCTGTCCGCCCTCACGGAATTATTCCAGGCTGCCTCGGTCTGCCTCTCGTCTGCTGGGAGCTCTCTGCGCTGCCAAAAGCCTTCTCGAGCCCTTCCCATGGCACTTAAATCCATTTTCTCAGCCTTTCCAAGACGTTCTTTGTCCGTTTCCCCAGCTCCCGGGATTCCATGCATTTGCAGCCACTTTTCCAGCTGAAGTTTTGGGCTGAGTCCCTGATATTCCCCTTCCTCTTGTCTGCCTGTTCTATCCACACCCCAGCTACAAAACGCTTCCTTTGAGGTTTCCAAACCAGTGAAAGAGCCCCAAGATCCCTGTGAGGACTCCCAAAATGTGAGGAGCTGCACCTTGACTCCACCCAGTCATTGCTGTGGATTTTAAAACATGGAATATAAAACTACAGGAATTAGGGCAAAATCCACCTGGTTTGTTTTGTTTTGTTTATTCAAACCAGAACACGACATTTTGATCTAATTTTCCTCTAGAAAAACGTCTTGCAGTGCAAATCTCCTCCAACACCAAACAAACAAACAAAAAAAAAAAAATCAAGCAGCACCAGACATGAAACAAATGTTTAACTTCCAGTGAAAATAAATTGCCATGAAAATAAAATCACAGATAATTATCATGATTTGAATGATTGCATATCAGAATTTATACAGAGCTTTGGTAATTCCTGAGTTATGTTTTAACAGCCAAGCTCCCTTCTCCAGCTTTACAGGAGTCAGGATTCATATTCTGGAATTAACTGGGACAAAAGTCACTGTATATTCCCAGATACTCCTGTTTTGAGGAGTTTGACTGAACACACAAAGCCCATCCTCGAGCGTGCAGAGGATCAGAAGAAGCCTGTGGAATCCCACACCAGTCAGCCCAATTCCAGCCTCCAGAAAGAAGAATTCTGCTGGGAAGCTTTTAAAAATGGGAAAGGGCTTGGGGTAAGGCAGACCAGAGCTGTGTGGCCTGCCTGTTCTTTGTCACCCCTCCTGCTCTAAAAGTTAATCCAAACTAAACTTTGGAGGAGCACGGCCACAGGAATTTTCCTGATTTTAGTAAAGCTTCAACACTGCCCTACAGGAAAAATACCCCAACAAATAAAATCTCAGCAACAGAGCCAGGTGCAGCACATGTGTAAATTTTAGGAGCTGCAATAACGACTGAGTGGGTGGAAACCATGAAATAAAACTGATGATGGGCTAGGGGGTTCCTGAGGCTGATAAAGGCACCTGGGGCTGGGTTGGGAAGATAAAACAGGACTTGGGACAACAGCAGAAGTAGGGGAGATGCCACCAGACCAGACCACCCAAGAACTCCTTGGGATGCAAACAGCAGCAAAGACCTGACCACTGCAGGGCCCCACGGGACAGGGGTCAGCAACGCTGTGCTGGAAGAAAACCTGGGATGCAAACGGGAATGCCATCTGCAGGACACTGGGAATGATCCTTCCACTCGGCTGAATCTTGGGCTGGGCCCAGCTGGAAGCATGGCCAGCTTCACACCTCACACTGCCGAAAACGTGACTGGAGCCGCTCCACAGGCAGGGCCAGGAAAACACAACTTCCCAAGGATCACCAGGCAACACCCTCCTCCCCACAGAGCTGCACTGATCAAAGTAGCTGCAAAGGTTTAGATGGAATTCCGGGAGAGCTCTCCAGCTCCCAGATAAGCAGGGCATGTTTATCTAAACTGGAATTCCAGCCATCCCTCCCTCGAGTTCATCAAAGCCATTGTGTGCAGGGGCAGGGGCAGTTGTTGCCTCTTTACCTACAGGCAGAACTCCCCGGTGGGAACATCTCGCCCGGATCCTGCCTGGATCACAGCTTCCAACGCGGGAGCTGGGGGAGGAGGAGGGAGAAAAGCACTGGTGGGGAGGAGAAGAGAACTTTGAACGTTCTCCTCGCTGCTCAGCCCACACTCAGCCTCCAAAAATGCTCTGGGAAGCCATTCCTCACGTTTATCTGGGGACCATTAAAAGCAGAACTCAGGCGGTGCAGAATGGATGAGGCTCAGCAGTCACAAACAAGGATAAAAGCCAAATTTTTCACTGGATCCTTTAAGAAGGAATTAATTTTCAGAATCCAGGATTAATTTAGCTAATTTTCCAGATTTTATGGTCACTTTTATACTGGTTGTTGCCACCACAAAATCCATATTCTAGTTTTAGCAGAGGATGAACTAAACAAGCACTACCTGAAGTAATTTGGTTTTATTTTCCCTCATGTCCAGCTTAGAGCAACCCGAGCAATTTGAAGTGCTCAAGAATGGTGAAGAATTCTCTGCACTTTAGGGCAGAACTTGCCAGCTTGCTCCCACTCCTACTCTCGTGTTGGTGTGCTGAAAAAACACTGCAGATTCCACAGGGGCAGCCCAACAGTCAATTCTAGACAATAAAATAATCTTTAAATCCCAGCCACTCTGTGGTGGAATTATCCCTGCAGTGAAGCCTTTGGGGTTTTTACATTGTTTGAAAATAAAGATACTGCAAAGGTGAAACAGCAAGTGGAAAAGTCATGTTTTCCTCCCCTCCACGAGGAGCTGCTGTCAGCTTTGAAGCATCTAAAGTGATTTTCCAACAGCTACACTTAGAAAGTGCAGGCTGAACACAGATCCTCCCGACAGACCGGTTTTTTCCAGCTGTTCCTCCGCATGCTTCCCCATCTCTCCCTCAATTCCATGTGAACTCTGCTCTGGATGTAAGCCATGAGCAGAAAGTGATAATTTTCCCAGCAGAATATTCAGGAAAAGTTCAATTCCTGACACATTTCCCTGTGATCTTAAGGTGTTTATGCAAGAGCTTTCAAAATAAGCCACCCGAGCTTCAAAAACCTCCTTCCAGTTTTAGCAAGCTTAAATCCATAGGTGAGCCTGACTCCAGATATTCTGGATTGCATTAAGTCTGGAAAAATTACTGGGAATGCAGCAGTGATCTCCTGTCGGAGGTGGACAAAAAGCTGCTTCTCACAAACACTCGGCATTCCGGTGGGAATTTTCTGCTCCAGGTGAGCTGATATTCCAACAGGTCCACGGCTGCTCCTTTACCACCCTGCCCTCAGCAGCACATGGACTATCACCCTTCATCACTCTGATGGCTCCACACCAATAACAGATAACAAATTCCTGCCTCTGCTCTTTGGGATCCCTCCCTGCCCCTTCAAAGCACACACCCGTGGGTCAGAGGGTGTTTTCAAAGGGCGTCTAAAGGAACAGCCACAATTCAGGAAATGGCTGGAGCCCTTCTCCACACCGAAGAGGAATTGTTCTGTTTCAGGAAACTTCCCATGGGCCATTATGTGCTGAATAAAAAACCAGTTCCTCTGCAGCAGGGCCTTTACATTAGAACTGAGGCAGCAATAAATCTTAGTCACCAAGATCTCAACCTTTCACTTGGCTTGGGGTGCTCCACCCCTTCCCAAGCAGATTTTCAGTCACCTGTGTGAGCTCCCGCAGCATTACAGAAACTCAAGAGTCTCCCTCACCACTTAATTAAAAACAAAAATTAATGAGCTTTCAGGACAGGCCAGGGGGCTGCAACCTCCCCTCATGCCAAGATCACCTCGGGCAGCTTCAAGCCCTGCATGGAAGCCACGATAAAGGCCCTTTCCAGCTCTTCCCCAATTCAGTTCATTGCTGAGCTCCAGACTTGTAAGTGCTGTGAAACGCCAAATGTTTGCACTGTCCCGCAGCCATTTGGGACCTTCATCCCAGCTGCCGGCATTTGACACCTGCACCAAGCAGCGTCGGGCACACGACCCATTTAACTCCTTCCCGGGGAGCTGCTCCTCTCTACCCCAGTGCACGGCTGGAATTTGTCTGGGAACACGGGGAGCACAGAACCACATTTAATCCACAACTCAGCCCATCCAGCACCTTCCTGGGAGCCCTAATTCCCACACAGCTCCAGCAGGGCTTTCCCAGACTCCACAGAAAAATGCCTCGCTCTGCAGAGAGCCTCCAGTTTTCATTCATAGTGCAGATGCCAAACTCCACTTAACAGACACGAGGCTCACTGCTGCTTTCACACCGCAAAATCTGCACGTGCTAAGGGAATAATCCTCACCTGGCATCTTTAGGACAGCTTTTTTCCGGGCTAGATCTCGCTATCACTGTCCAATACCCTGAGAGCCTCAGTGCTGGCCTAGTGGAAGGCGTCCCTGTCCATCTCAGGGATGGGCTGTAAGGTCCCTTCCAACCCAAACCGGCCTGGGATTCCACAGTCCTGCGACTTCAGGATTCCCCAATCCTGTGATTTCAGGATTCCCCAGGAGCAAAGAGCCAAGAACCTCAAGCTGCAAGGCAAAATTCACCTCAACAGCAGGAATACTCTAGGACTGAATACTATCTGCAGAGCAGAAAGGAAGGAGAGAGCAAGGATGACATTATGAAACTAGCATGGAATCGGTGTGTTAACAAGGCAGCTCTTCTTCCTAGGCAGATTTTCCCAGCGGATCCAGAGCAGAGCCCCCTGAAAGCCGAGCTCTCTGCCCTTCCCACACTCCAGGCCCGAGCAGCCCTGACCATGATGCTGCACAAGGAGCATCTCCCTCTCCGGAGCGCCGGTGCTGGAGTGCTCCGGGGGCAGACAGCCCTGCCTGGCCTGGTGGGATCAGACAGACATTTTCCTCGGCGCTGCAGGATTTCCTTGGAGCAGGAGGCTCGGCTGGAGCAGCCTCTTGGCCCCGCTCCGCTCTGCCACTAATTGTCATGCACTTGGCTGCGAACTCGCCGGGGAGGAGGCAGCCGCGCTGGATTTAGCTCACGCTATCCTACAAGGAACGGAGAAGGCTTGGGGTGTGGTGGGTTGGTTGTTTCTTTTTTTTTTTTTTTAATTCCTTCTTTTACGCTCCTATCAGAAGGACCTCTCCAGTTGCTAAGGAACTACGGGCTTTATTGCATTATAAATGATTTAAGGCGGCCCGGCAGATGCAGGTTCAGTAGGCGGGAGGAGATGAGGAGATGTTCCATTTTANCGGGCGAGAAGGGGGGGCGGTGTCAGCGCTCGCCTCGCCCGCCCCTCCCCGCCATGTTGGCCCCGTTCGGCCCGTTCCCCTCAGCGCCGCCACGTCCTGCAGCCCGCGGCTTCCCCTCCTTGCCGACCTCCCGAGCTGGCGGCGGGATAGGGATGCTCAGGCGGCGAGGAGCTGCCCCCTGTCTTTTCTTCAGGAGCGCCATGGCGGAGGCCGCCTGAGGGAACTGTCCCTTCAGAGGCACTATGGCAGAGCCTGCCTGAGGCATCCGTCCCCTCAGGAGCCCGATGGCGCAGCCCACCTGAGGCAGCTTCCCGTCAGGGACGTTGAGGGTGGGATAGTGGAGCCCCTTCTGAAGGGATATCTCACTTCAGAGGCACCATGGCAGAGCCTTGCCTGAGGAATCTGTCCTCTCGGGGCAGTGAGCCTGACATAGTGGAGCCCTTCCTTAGTGATTCGTCTCCTCAGGGACACCATGGTGGAGCTGTGAGGGATCCATTCCCATAGGGACACTGAGGGCATGATGGCGGAGCCCTTTCTGAGGGAACCTTCCCCTCAGGGCAGCATGGCAGAGCCCTACTCAGGGACACCATGGCAGAACCCACCTGAGCAATCCATTCCCTGAGGGATCCATCCCTGTGGGCACCATGGTGAAGCCTGGCTGAGGCATCCTCCTCTCAGGAGCTCTTGAGGGTGTGATGGCAGAGCCCTCCGAGGGATCAATCCCTGCAAGCGCCATGGCGGTGCCCGCCTGAGGCAGCCTCCCCTCAGGGGCTCCGAGGGCGCCATGGCAGAGCTCACCTGAGGCAGCCTCCCCTCAGGGGCTCCGAGGGCGCCATGGCAGAGCTCACCTGAGGCAGCCTCCCCTCAGGGGCTCCGAGGGCGCCATGGCAGAGCTCACCTGAGGCAGCCTCCCCTCAGGGGCTCCGAGGGCGCCATGGCAGAGCTCACCTGAGGCAGCCTCCCCTCAGGGGCTCCGAGGGCGCCATGGCAGAGCTCACCTGAGGCAGCCTCCCCTCAGGGGCTCCGAGGGCGCCATGGCAGAGCTCACCTGAGGCAGCCTCCCCTCAGGGGCTCCGAGGGCGCCATGGCAGAGCTCACCTGAGGCAGCCTCCCCTCAGGGGCTCCGAGGGCGCCATGGCAGAGCTCACCTGAGGCAGCCTCCCCTCAGGGGCTCCGAGGGCGCCATGGCAGAGCTCACCTGAGGCAGCCTCCCCTCAGGGGCTCCGAGGGCGCCATGGCAGAGCTCACCTGAGGCAGCCTCCCCTCAGGGGCTCCGAGGGCGCCATGGCAGAGCTCACCTGAGGCAGCCTCCCCTCAGGGGCTCCGAGGGCGCCATGGCAGAGCTCACCTGAGGCAGCCTCCCCTCAGGGGCTCCGAGGGCGCCATGGCAGAGCTCACCTGAGGCAGCCTCCCCTCAGGGGCTCCGAGGGTGCCATGGCAGAGCCCACCTGAGGCAGCCTCCCCTCAGGGACAATGAGGGCGCCATGGCAGAGCCCACCTGAGGCAGCCTCCCCTCAGGGACAATGAGGGCACCAATGGCAGAGCTCACCTGAGGCAGCCTCCCCTCAGGGGCTCTGAGGTGGTGATGGCGCAGCAGCTCCTCAGGGATCCATCCCTGAGGAGGCACCATGGCAGAGCCCATCCTGAGGGAACTGTTCCCCCAGAGACACCTTGGCAGAGCCCACCTGAGGCATCAGTCCCCTCAGGGACACTGAGGGTGCCATGGCAGAGCCTGCTGAAGGCAGCCTCCCCTCAGGGCCGCCATGGCGGAGCCCCTCTGGCTGGGATGTGAGAAGCGCCACGCTCCTCCTCACTTCTCTTCTTCATGGGTTTAAAACACAAGGCATGAGCTGGTGTTTGGCTCTGTTCCTGCTCGCTTTAGAAGTGCCTATGCCGTTCTGTATGGGCTGCAGTGTGTCAGAGGAACCCAATGTCCACCCCAAATTGTTCAACTTAAGGTCCATGCACCCACAAAAGACCAATATAATTTTAAACCCCATTCTATCCATCACTTCTGTGCTTCCATACAAAAGATTTTCAAGGGCCATGTAATTTTTGCACAAGTAGGAACCAGAGGCCACATGAACCAAATATGTTTCCTCCATGTTAGCAGTGGAATTGCGTGCAAAAAGCACAAAAACTTGTTCCTGGATGACTGGACAATTGGCTGGCTGACGTGCTGGAAATTGGCTGTTGGTGAGCTTTGGGTGGCTTTTCTCTATTTTCCTGACAGATGTCAGGTCGGATTTGCTCCTTGTTTTTGCTTTGTTCTGTGCCCATGATTCCAGCTGATGATGGGGAGAGAGGAGACTTGTAGGAGATCATGGGACAGACCAGCAGAGAAGGAGCCTGGGGGAAAAATGACAGAAAATCCCTCAAAATCAGATCCTCAGCTTTCTGCAGAGCCTTGTGTCACTAGCATGCCCACAGTGGGGTGGGTGGGGGAATAATGGATGGTGACATCCCAAACTGTCCTGATTCCTTGACTTTGTATCCCTCCTCCTTCACCCTGCCCAGGTCGATCTCAGCTGATCATCAGCAAAAAGACTCCACGTGCCTTTATTGCAGGATGACTCACTGAAAACAGGGATTGGGCACACCCTTTCCATGAAAACCCAGCTGAAACCTCTGCCTGAGCACTCCAGGACTTGGATGAGGATGGCAGGGGTGAGGTCACGTATGAGGAGCAGCAGTTTTTGGCCGTGTGCTGGTGCTCCACATCATCCTGGCTGCCCCTGGCTCCCCAAGGATGCCAGGTTTGATGTGCCTCAGAGATTCCACTGCGCTGGAGAATTTCCATGGTGCATTTCCATGACTCACTGTTGGTGCCAGCTGATTCATCTGTGTGACACTACCCTGCTTTTTCTCGCGGTGGTGTGCAAACATCCTCTTTTTTCTTTCCCCTCCACCCCGTGTGGAACAATTTTGACAGCAGCCCTTGCAAACCAGACCAAAAGGGGAACAAAGATGCAGAAATCCCAGTTCTACACGGCGCTGCCCCTCGTGCTGCTGCTTGCACGCTGTTTTCCCAGGATTTTGCTGGAACACCGCTCCTTGCAGACACCCACTCGCTATTAGGCCTTACCTCCAGCGCCTGTTTTCCAAGTTTGGAAGGAGTGAGCGCTGGGAGCAGGCTCTGGATCTGCACAGTAATCCTTGCTCCGTAACCATGGCAGCTCTGGGTGACTCACGCTGCCAGAGGCCCGTGCCCAACTTAGCAGGAGGAATTTTTTCCCCTCTCTGTCACCAGCTCAGTTTTGCTGGAGTTTCTCTCCACAATTGCATAACTCAGCTGTCATTTGTGTTCCTTTGGTTTTGCCTTGGGGAGAGCCCGGGACACTGCTCTGCTCCCACTGGTAGCTTCCCTGGAAGGTCTCCATCAGAGGTCGTTCCCCAGGCAGGGAATGAAGGCTCTGCACGGAGCTGATCCATGGATTTGGGATGGCACAAGAAACCAGAGCAGAAAGCCCCCAGGGCCAGGAGGTGTCCTCCTGGATCTGATCCAGAGTGTCTTGGAGCGCAGGGTTCCTACAAATCCCTAAAATTTAAACCAAAGTGCTCAGCCACATAAACTGTGGCCAAAAATCTCCTCTCGTTGTTGCATGCATGAGGGAATCCTCTTGCAACTGGAGTTATGCAGGAAAAGGGGATTTGCCAGCCCTAGATCCACCACAGGGGCTTGGTAGTGAGGAAAACTCTGGTATTCCAGCAGACCGAGTCTGAGCAGGGTGATGTGTCTGGCTTGTGTGGGGATGGTGATTCCTGGCTTCAGGAATGCCAGGGAAAACTCAGGTATGGTAAAGTTTTCCAATCCCTGCATTTTCCCTTCAGTCGAGACCCATCTTTTCACCAGGGGGGTGCGTCTCGATTTTGATTATTCTCTGCTTATTCCTTCAGAACGAGGAAGACAGAAAATCTTGGAAACCAGACAAGTAAAGGAAGCAAAATTCCCCAGTAATCAGCAGGAAATTCAGGAGAGTTTCAGTTCTCAGCGAGCAACAAAGAGGCATCATCCTTATTTTGTGGGGGAATTTTGAGCTTGCTTTCCTGGCTCTGTGAGTGTTTGAGAGATCCCTGTTATTTTGATGTGTTCAGTGATTTTAGTCATATGCTTTGGCACTTGAAAGTTTTCACAGAATGGTTTGGGGTGGGATTTCAAGGATCATCTCATTCCACCCCCTGCCATGAGCAGGACACTTGCTACTGTCCCAGGGTGCTCCAAGCCCTGTCCAGCCTGGCCTTGGACACTTCCAGGGATCCAGGGTCAGCCACAGCTGCTCTGGGAATTCCACCTCAGGGCCTCCCCACCCTCAGAGGGAAAAATTTCTTTGCTTTGCCTCACTTGGACTCACCTTCTGTTGAATCTGTTCTGGGTCAGGGCAGAGCATGAAACAGAGTCCAGCAAAAAACCTCTTTTTCAGCTGCTCTCAAGGGCTGAGAAACCCTGATAACATCAGATAATGCTCCCAGGGCTGCATGCCAGGAAAACAGCGATCCCAAAAGGTAACTCCGACCCGATTAATGTGTATTCATCTCCCCAGAGGCACAATGGCAGCTGGAGAACGACATTAACCCCATCAGATAACGGCGGGGTGCGTCACCACGGAGGCTCTGCGCCTCATTCACACCCTGCTGCACAGGTGACCCCTTCCTTTTCATCCTAAACGGCCAGAAAAAAACGAAACTGAACAAAACCGCTGTTCTCAGGAACGAGAGGAGAAGGGAGAGCTTGTAAAATCACACAATGACATGCTCTGAGGGAACAGAGTCAAAGGCAAAGCTGTTTAAATCCCAGGAAAAAAAAAAAA
>VZRX01022375.1:11244-21866 GCA_013398075.1 Notiomystis cincta | reverse complement strand
AAAAAAAAAAAAAAAAAAAAAAACAACACATGAAAGATCTCAGGGCATCATAAAAAACATCTCGACGTGGCTTTTTCCTTAGCAGAAAGCTGAGTTGACACTTCCCAGTCCCAAGGGAATGGCAGCTGGGTTGTTGGCAGCCAGCTCCCCTCCTCGTTGTTCTCTGCTCCTGTCAGCAGTGGTCAGACCGGAGTGGCTCCGTGGTTTCCTCTCGGAGCAGAAATGGCTTTCCATGCAGAACAAACGCCGTGACAGAAAGGGTGATTTGGGGCAGGCTGGTTTGGAGTGCAGACAGTCCGGGCAGGAATACCAGCAGCGCTGAGATCAGCTCTCTTGTGACAGAAAGCTGAAGGGTTTGCCTGATCTTATTTTCTACCGGGAAGGAGCAGGAGGGACACAAATCAAACTGCTTTCCTCCCTCCCTCCTCTCTGACCCAGCCCAAAATCATGTCTCCGTTGCAAATTCTTCATCCAGCTCAGCCACACTGTAATGTTTTTCTCCACACGATTTTTTAGGGAATAGGGTCCAATAACTTTGCCATTCCCTGACCTCACTGCCCTGAGGGAAGGATAACTTTTGTTGGGAGCAGCTCCATCCAGCCACGGGCAGGATGTGTGGGGACAGCTTGCTACACCCTGGGTTGCTCCTGGGTACCAGCAAGGGTCTCCGAGAAGGCACGGGGGGAAACTTGGAACATCTGGAGGGATTTTCAGGATGGTGGAGCTGTGGATGATCCGGCAGGAGCAGACGGCAGGTGGCACCCCTGGATTAGCACAGGGCTGGCTCCAGCCAGGCTGGGCAGTGCCTGCAGCTGGGCTCTGTCTTCTTCTGCTTCCTGAGGAGAAGAGCAGGAATTTGGGCTCTTCTGGTGTCTGCAGGGACAGCCCCGTGTCCTGGGGTGTTCCCCCCAGAACACTCAGGCTGTTCCCGTGGCATTTCAGTAGCCAGGGTTTGGCTTTGTTAGCGAGGAGGGCTCTTCTCCCAAAGGGATGGGAAGGAAGGGGAACACTGGCTGGCAGGCAGGGAGAGCAGCCAGGAGTCCTGGCCATCCTGCACACTGACAGCAGTAAGATAGGCTGGAAATTCCAATCCACAGCTCAGGATCAAGGCCAGTGAGGGCACCTAGGGCTGCGCAGAGCCAGGTGATCCCAGGGCAGATCCCAGGGCACAAACCAGGCCTGAGCTCAAGCTGGGAAATCAGCTCAGGCCAGGATTCGGACCCCTGGGGCCCAGAGGTACAGGGGTAGCTGGGCTTAAACCGGAGACCAGCACCCCGGGAGCTCAGGACAAACCAGGACCAGCTCTAGGCTGAACTTTAAAGGGTTCCCAAGCCATGGGTGGGAATGCCCAGGGCTTCAGTGCTCCCGGGACTTGTCACTCAGCACTGCTTTGCGCAACAGGCAGAAGAGTTCCCTGTTAGTTACATCCAGAGACACCTCAGTGAGCTGTTTTCCCTCATTTTTCCCTCAGGGATATGTTTGGCTGTGCCACCCTGGCTGTCTGGACACTCGGTTTGTTCAGCCTGGAGAAGGGGAGACAGAGGGGACACCCCCCCGTGCTCTTCTACACCCTCCTGAGGGGCAGTGGAGGGGCAGCTCCTCACTCTCCTGACCAGGGACAGGTGCCAGGGAATGTCGGGAGCTGTCCCAGGGAGGCCAGGTGGGACATCAGGGAAAGCCCAGAGGCTGCTGGGCACTGCCCAGGCTCCCCAGGGAATGGGCACAGCCCCAAGGCTGCCAGAGCTCCAGGACAACTCTTGGGGACAGGGCAGGATTGTCTGCAGGGCCAGGGCTTGGACTAACGATCCCAACGGGTCCCTTCCAATCAGCCTATTCTGTGATTCCATGATTCCCTCGTGGCTCCTGGCTCTGGTCCCACACGATGTGGGGTCACTCTGGGGGTGCCCAGGGCTGGTTTGGGGTGTGGGGACAGCTCCCTGCCCCATCCATCGATGGGAGCTGTGCTATCATGGCCATCATCGAGCGCGGCCACAGCCGCCCCGCCCCGGGGCGCGGGCAGCCAGGCAGAAAGGCCGATAATCCATCTGCCTAAACAGCAGTGATTAACATGAAATGAAGACAATGAGCTGCGATCAGTGTGGCAATGACAGAGGGGACAGCCAGCAGGTCATTACCGAGCTGGCAGCAGCGCGGGGAGCATTGTGCTGCTTCTCACATCTCTTGCGGGGCATGTTTATTTTGCCCAGCCCCTGCAGCTCATCGTTCAGCTGCTGGATCCAAAGGAATGCCATCAATTGGCCTTGGAAATGACAAATACAACCCTCTCAGTCCTGCGTGCCGCGGGTTGGTGAGACAGGGCTTGTTCTGACCCTGATGGATCGCTCTGATCAGCGTTCTCTGCTGCCCTGGGGCACAGTCAGTTCAGCCAGAGATGCAACGCCTTCATAAAAGTGATTTAATGAAACGTGAGGCTGCCTCCTCCCTGGGAGTGTGACACCTGTAACAAACCCCAGTGATGAGAAAGTAGGCCCAGCCAGGGGGGCACTGACAGATTTTAATGGTCTTGAGCAGCTTTACCTGGGGCCCCCGCCCAGCCCGGTTCTGCTGTTGTTCCATGTAAGCCCAGACCTAGGCAGTTGTTCTTGGTTTGAGCTGGAATGTGGTGAATCTGGCCCAGTTTGGGCTTCCAGACCGGGAAAGGGCCATTTTCATCGTGTTGGGATCTGGAAGGACAGGGGTGAGGCACAACCCAGATCCAAAAACCTTGTCCCACTGGCTGGGGGCTACCAAAACCCCAGAGTCACGCAGGCCAGCCCAAAATTATTGTTATAACCACCCAAAAGTAGTCAGGGCTGGGGCTGTGCTGCTCAGTGCCACATCTTGGAGTGTCCTGTGTAGGGCCAGCAGCTGGACTTTGTGGGTCCTTCCAACTCGAGATATTCCATGGTTCTATGCCCCACTAAGGCCTGGAAATGGGTTAAATCAGGAGAATTGGGGATTTTAGGCTCTGTGTGTATTGGGCAAAATGTTTGGCCTCTGGACTCCTGAAAAACCAGCTGAGGAAATTGCAGTGGAGAGGATTGGGAAGAGCTGGATGCACACGGTAAAAGAAAAGCAATTAATGAAGAGAAGATTTTTTATTGACAGGACGAAATGAACAAGGCTGAGTGGCCAGATTGGGCTGAACATTCCCACTATTTACAGCTGGTGCTGAATTCCAGCTGCTCCAGCCTGGACAGGAGAGACTTTTATAGCAGAGAACACAGGAGCATTGTGAAAGATGACTGCGATTCTTTGGGCATTTCGGGGTTAGATTGCAGCAAAATTACAGCAAAAAAGCAATTTTGCTTTAATCAACTCTCTAACAAAGCCCCAACATAGTAAAGAGCAGAAGGCATCAGAAGATAGGAAATTGTCAGCCTTGCTGGAGCTGAAAGATAAGATTGTACTCCCTCCAGCTACACTAAGAGAAGATAAATTATCCATGGGGGCAATTCAGAGAGAAAATGATGTACAATTAAAGTTGTTTGAATTTCACTTTTAGGGAAGCACGAGCACAGGAATGAAGCAGCCTCAGTGGAAAGGCTGAAACCTCCTTCCCATGTGCTTTGGGAAAGCAGAACTAGGGGGGGGAAATAATAAATTTTGGAGAAAAAATAATGAACTGGGCAGGCCAACCCTAAAGAAGAGGAAAGGATTAATTGTCTCTGTAAGGGACCCTGGAGGGACATGGTGAGCCTAGGGCTGTGTGCAGGAGAAGTGAAGCTGCTCTGGGCTCGCCAGGAGCGAGAGGCAGGGCTGGGAAATGCTGGAGAATGGCAGCAAGGCTGGAAATCTCATCCCTGCAGGCCCCTGCCAGCAGCTTTGCCTCTCCAAACTCGGGGATGGGTGTGGAGCGTGGCTGAGCTCCAGCAGGAGCAGGGCTGGGGTTGGGCAGCTGCGCCAGCAGCAGCTCTCACCGTCTGTCCCCATCCCGGGGCTCCAGCACACGCTGCTGCTCCCTGAGATCATGGGAACAGCTTCCAAACATCGGGAAAACCCCGCCGCCAAGGCCACATGGTGTTCGGGGAAAGCAGATGGGCGCAGAGGTACGAGGTTGTTCCAGGCTTTGCTGACATCTGCCCTTCTCTGGGCTCTGTTTGAGCAAACAAGCGCAGGGCCAAGGTTAAAAAGAGGCTCTGTGTTTCCATGGCTAACTGCCCTGCACGTCCCTGTATTCCTGAGGGGTCCTGTGGCCCGTCCCCGGGTGGGTTCCTGCGCCACGCCTCCCCCAGCAGCGCGTGGGAGCAGCCAGCTGATCGTGAGTGGGAATCTCCTGGTGGGACCGCTCCCTAGAGCTGGGAGAAACGGGAGGCTCCTGTGGCCGCAACATCCCCTCCGGAGCTGCCGGCTCCTCTGCGCACCCCACCGGCCACCTGCCGCGGGGCACATGGCGTGGGCGGGGCTGGCGGGGGACACGCCGAGGGTGGCATCTCGGCACCGTGCCTTTGTCACGTTGTCACCCGACAGCTGCACTGGGGAGCCGGGAGCAGCAGCCGCTCGCAGACAAGCTCCTGCAGTTGGCACATCCCCCTTTCCGTGCTGGCAGCTGCCTCGGAGGAAGGGGGGAATGAGGAGGAGGAGGAGGAGGATGATGGTGCTGAGATGGAGGAGCCGCTTTGGGAAGGGCTTTTCTTGGAAAAAAGCTCCGTGCTGTGCGGCACAGGGTGGGCTCCAAAAATATGTGAGCCTGGAAATGTGGTGTGCTCACAGTCATCTGCTCCGAGAGCAGCAGCACGGGGGTTATTCCATCTCCAGGCTTCATTCCCATTGGATCAGCCCTTTCCCACCGCTGGAATAACTGGGAGAGCCGTGGCACAGGTGGTGGCTGGGATGGAGGGCTGGCTGCTGGATCAGGGCTGGCTGCCTGGCTCCTGCTGAATTCCTAGCCAAGCTTGTAGGAACCTTCACCTGCCACTTTGGGTCAGACTTTGAGAGTTTGGTGCTGCATTCCTGGGGAGAGGAGGGACAGGCACACACTGCTTTCCCGGGAAACTGGGCTGGAGAGGGATACTGGGTGTGTCTGACAGCAGGGACACTCACAGGATCCTGGTGCCTGTTCTTTAGGGATCTGTCCATGTGTCCGTGTGTCCGTGTGCAGCCTGGCAGCAGGATGTGCCTCTGGGGCAGTGAGGTGCAGGACAGGACAGAGCTGTGTGTCCGTGTGTCCGTGTGTCCTCGTGTCCGTGTGCACCTGGCAGTGGGATGTGCAGCATCTGGAATCCCTGGGAGCACGGAGAGCTCCTGTGTGATGCTGGTGGGCCCCTCCCGGCAGGAGCTCAGATCCAGAGGATCTCGGATGCAGCACAGGCTCAGCCCTGGCTGTTTACACCGTGGATTAAGGCCATATTTCGGGGGGAACAGCATCAAGCTTTTCCTTGGGATCACAGGATCCCACACTGGGGGGTGGGAAGGGACATTAAACCCATTCTGCCACAGGCAAGGACACCTCCCTCTGTCCCAGGGTGCTCCAAGCCCCAGCCAGCCCGGCCTTGGGCACCGCCAGGGAAGCCACAGCTGCTCCAGGCAGTCCTGCTTTGAGATTTGGCCAACTTCAGGTAACTTGAAGGTGAATGAAAGTGCAGGGTGAAGCTTTCAGGTCTGGGTAAAATCTGTGCAGCTTTTTGGTGCTCGTGTGCCCTCAGACAGGGAGCAGCCCGGACCCTTCTCTCCCTCCCCTGTACCAGGTGGCACCTCACGGGCTGGGCATGGCTCGTCCCTCACTGGTGACAGCTCTTTTGCAGTTCCACATGGCTGGGCTGTGGTGGCACCGCTTCCCTGGGCACATGGTGAGCCCTGTCCTGCCCTTGGGCACTGCCTGGCTGTTCATCCTGCCTGGCTGCCCCTGAAAGAAGGAGTTTGTTTGCTGTTGCAACTATTGAAGAAAAGACTCAAGGAAAGTTTTCAGAGATAACAGCTCTTTTTTTCCCAGATCCTGAAGGGATGAAAGCCACGCTGGAAGTGATCTTGCAGAGGTGTTGCTGGGCAAAAGAAAAGCAGGGTGAATTTCCTCTGATAAGAAAACACCTTGCTGATATTTACAGATAGCTGGGCTGCTCTGAGCTGAATTAATTTCCTGGGAGATCAAAATGCTGCACATGCTTTGGGACTGAAGCAGGAACCTCTGGCTCCTGCCTGCTTTTCTGGGAATTCTCTGGCCTCAGGTGTGCCAGCCACCATGCTCCTGCTTCCTTCCCAGCTGGCTGCAGGGGGATGAGGAGGACAGGGGTTGCACCCTGAAGCTGGCTCTGGGGCAGAACACAGAGGGGTGATGCCTTTGAGGGAGAAGGTCTCATATATCTTATATATCTTGGATTTTGGGGGGGAAAATCCACCTTTTTGCCTTCTTCCTGCTGTCCTTGCGGGATGTGGGGTGATGATGATTCTCAGCCCAGGGATGGTGACTGTGTGGGAGGGGGTGGGTGCTGGTGGGAGGATGTGGGAAGGAAAGGAGAAGGAAAAAGGCCTCGTTTTCCATGCTGGGGGAGGGGAAGGCCTGTCCAAGGGCTCGGAGCACAGCTGGCTCCTCATCCCTTCGTGCCTCACAGGCAGCTGGAATAGAGGAGCTTTTCATCCTGCAGGCTGTGGAAAAACCTCTGTGAACGGGGCAGAGTCCTCTCCCTGCGCCCCAGGGAAGCGAGGAGGGGGCAGTGACGTGGGTTTGGGGTGTTGGTACCACACACACACCCCCGGAGCCCAGACTGGGATAAAACTCCCTTGGACTGGGATAAAACCCAGCGTCTCGCTGGAGCTGAGGGATCCAGGGCAAGGACTGCTCCCAACGCTGCTGCAAATTTAATTGTGTGTTAAAAAATAACCACCTCTGGGCTGGCGAGGCTGCGTGGGCCTGGCTGAGTGCCGGGCACAGCTGGCAGGAGCTGCCCTTGGCACGCACACGGCTTGGGAAGGCTCTCCCAGGCGTTTTCTGGGAATGCAGGCCCCGTGTTGGGGGTGACCCCAAGCTCACCCTCCCTCACTACTCCTTGCAGGACCCTCGGGGCAATTTCACACCAGTCTGGGCGAAATTAATTAAAGGTTGCACTGTCCCTGTTCCCAGTGCATATTCCCACTTCTTCCCTAGCTCCAGAGCTCCCCGCTGGGAATCTGGGGAGCTGATCCAAATAAATTGTTAATATTTCAGTTAATTCAGTGGGATTAGTTCATCTGCATTGTGAGAGCATCCCAGACCTCTGTCTCTTTGCCATCCTGGGTCCTGTCCAGATTTGGGGATGGATAAAACCTCCTTGGGTTTCCCTTCAGGGAAGTTTTCTCGAGCTGGTGTGAACTGAGGGACGGCTGAATGCTCTGAGCCCTCACTCCGGCCATCTCCTGGCAGTGGGGATTTGCTGGGTGTGGGTTTGGGAAGGAGAGGGATGGAGCTGCAGGAGCAGGGCTCAGCCACAGCTGGGAGCTCATCCTGTTTTCATCAGGATGGTTCTGCCTCTGGAGTCTGCTCTGGGCTTGGGAATGACCCTGGGAAAATGCTGAGTGGTGCTCAGAGCACAGCCCTGAAACATCTGCTCAGTGACTGTCCAGCCCTGATCCTGCATCCCAGGGCAGCCACACCCAAGGAATCCCAGCTCTGTCCCTCCTGAGCCAGCAGGATTGAGTTTATCCTGAGGCAGCCTCAGCAAAGAGACCTAGGCTGGGGCTGTGGGCTTGTTTTCTCCTGGCACTGGCTCCCTGCTCTGCCCCATGGTTCAAAAGCTCCAAAGCCCCTTCCTGCTCCTCCACATCCTTTGGGTTTAGTGCTGGCATGTTCCTGGTGTTCCTTGGAAGAACCAGAGCTGGTTCATGGAGTTTTCCATGTGTCCAAGGATCCTGCAGTGGACAACGCAGGTGGCACTGTGTGAATCCAGCTTCCAAAGGGCTCCAGAAGGATGATCAGGATGGAACGGGGCGCTTTCCCCATCCCTGGAAGTGTCCAAGGCCTGGTTGGGTGGGGCTCAGAGCAACCTTGGGTCATGGGAGGTGTCCCTACCCATGGCAGGGCTGGCACTGGATGGGCTTTGAGGTCCTTCCCAACCCAAAGTATCCTGCGATTCCATGATCTTGGCAGGTTTGGGGGATGGAAGGTGGGATTTACTCTCCAAGCCCTGCCTTGTACTGGATCAGTCCTGAGCATGCTGGGTGGAGGATGCCCCATGCTGGTAGGAAATATGGGAATGAGCCTCTGGGGCAGCACACATTTGATTCCCACATCCCTGACTGCTGGAAAGCAGAGCTGTGCAGCATTTCCATGGGCATAATGGCCAGGAAAAGCAGCCTCGATTCCCAGAGCTGACCCTGGACATCTCCTTGGCAGGCTCAGGATGTGTCCAGCGCCTCCCTCCTCCCCCTGATTGAATCCTGGCCGAGCACGAAATTAACCTTGCAAATCGCAGCCCTTTGCTTTGCCTTTCTGTGGTTTGTCTGGTCACTCTTATGCACATTTCTTCTCCCCATTTACCTGGGCTACTGCAGGGTTTGAGGAAGGAAAATAAACCAAAAAGAATCATTTGGGATAGAGACATTCCCGACTGAAATTCACCCCCTCCAGAAGCCCTTTCATTGTTAATTACAAGCAGCCCTGCGAGCAGCACGGATTTTAATTCTAAGTGTGTTTTGATGTTCAAAACCTGCCTTTGTTTCCAACCTTCTTTGTTTCTCCTGGGTTTTTTTTGTTTGTTTGGGGTTTTTTATTATTTTTTGGTGTTTCTATTTAACACTCAGAAAGCTCCAGGCGCTCAGAGCTCTCTTTGTGCCTTCAAACACCACTAGGAGCAGAGCAGCACTTGTGGTTGGGAAATCAAAGCTGTGATGCTGCTTTTATTGGCTGGACTGGTGGGAGAAGGGACAAAGTCAGGATGCTGGGATGGTGGGAAGCCTTGCCCTGGGCAGTGCTGGCAGTTGATGTCTTTTTGGGGGGATTTATGTCTTTTTCTTGGGTTCCACCTGTGGTTCTGGGGTGCTGAGGTTTGCTGCAGGAGACACCCATGGAGTTACTGAGACTCCACCAGTAAGACCCCAGGTGAGACCCCTGCCACCAACAGCAGCAGGATGTGGAGCTGCTGGAAAGAATCCAGAGGAGGCCATGGAGATCCTCCAAATGCTGGAGCCCCTCTGTTCTGGAGCCAGGCTGGGAGAGCTGAGGGTGTTCACCTGGAGAAGGGAAAGCTCCAGAGAGATCCTGCTTAAAGGGGCTCCAGGAGAGCTGGAGAGGGACAAAGGATGGAGGGACAGGACACAGGGAATGGCTTCCTACTGCCAGAGAGGAGGAATAGGTGGGATATTGGGAAGGAATTTTTCCCTATGAGGCTGGGGAAGCCCTGGCAGCTGTGGCTGCCCCTGGATCCCTGGCAGTGTCCAAGGCCAGGTTGGACATTGAGGCTTGGAGCACCCTGGGACAGGTGAAGATGTCCCTGCCCATGGCAGGGGTGAGATGAGACAATCCTGAAGGTCCCTTTCAAGAAGTCCTCTTGATTTTCAGGGCACATTTGGGAATGGAGCACAGGACTCCCCATTTAGTCCTTTTGGAAGCAGGTTGGCCTCATCCTGTCCCCTCTTTGCTGCTGTCACCCGTGGGTGCCCAGGTCACAGTGCGCAGCCTTTCACCAGCTCCTTCACTGCAAAATCCTCCCCTGTCTCCAGGGGAAAAAAAAAACAAACAGGGAATGGTTTAAATATAGCACGTCTGGGGTTATTTTAACTCGCCTTTTAATTTTCAGCTCTCCAGTTTTGGGTGTTGCAGCTTTCCCCTGTAATCAAAAGGGTGAGGAGCTTCCTCTGCTCTGCAGCCAAGAAAGTCCCAAAGCACCCTCGTGGGTGTCCCCTTGCAGTGCCACGGCTCCCAAATGTTTGGGGTTCCCCCATGTCCCCAGCAGTGCTTTCTGCCCAGCACGGTGTGGGGCTGCTGCCAGACAGCCAGGGTGGGTAAATGATTAACAGGATTTTCCTGGGAAGCAGCCTGGGCTCCACCTGCCAAATTCCAGCTGCCTTTTGTCCTCCCCAGAGGAGACAGCTCAGCCTTCCTGCCTGGTTCTGTGCACCTCATCCCGAATCTGAGGTCTCCAAAATCCCTGGTCTGTGCACCCCAATCCCCTGGGGCTGCATGTCCCAGCTTTGAGGGCTTCACCTGGCTCCATGCACCCCGTTTCCCCAGCCCTGTGCACCCCAACGTTCCCTGCATCTGTGTACCCACAACTCTGGGTTGCTGTGTCCTGGTCCCCAGGCTCTGTCACCCCAACATCCCCCAGCCTGGTGTACTCTGGTGCCCTGGGTCCTTGCACCCCAGATCCCTGGCTCCCCAAAGCCCTGGGTCAGGGTGTACCCCAGTCCCCCAGCTCTGTGTCCCCCAATGCCTTGACCCAGCCTGGACCCCAACTCTCAGGCTCCAGACACCCCCAATCCCTCTGGCCTGGTGCTCCCCAACATTCACAGCCCTGTGAACTTCAATCCCCCAGGCCCAGGCTCCCCAGTCCCACAGCCTCAGGCTCCCCAATCCCCCCGCTCAGTGCTCCCCAATCTCCAAGTCCCAGGCACCCCAATCCCCGGCTCACTGCTCCCCAATCTCTCTGCTCAGCACTCTGCAATCCTCATCTCCAGGCTCCCCAGTCCCTCATTCTCAAACTCCCCAATCCCAC